>CM077655.1:14649583-15192630 GCA_039707465.1 Rhabdophis nuchalis
AGAAAAGAATGAGAGAGAGAGAGAAAGAAAGAATGAGAGAGAGAGAGAGAATGAGAGAGAGAGATGAGAGAAATGAGAGAGAGAGGGAGAGAATGAGAGAGAGAGAGAATGAGAGAGAGAGAAAGAATGAGAGAGAGAGAGAGAAAGAAAGAATGAGCGAGAGAGAGAGATGAGAGAGAGAGAGAATGAGAGAGAGAGAGAGAGAAAGAAAGAATGAGAGAGAGAAAGAAAGAATGAGAGAGAGGAATCAGAAGCTGTTAGACCTTGTGCGGCACCTGGGAGGAGGATTAGAGGACCCCCCCATTTCCTCTGCGGGGGGGGGATGTTGGGGGGGGGGGTCGGGCTCCCCAGAACTTCTTTGGGAGAAGCTTCGCTCTGAGCCCTGCACTGCTTTCCCAGTGCCCCCCCCCCCGGGCAGAGCACATTGCGTGGAGGGTCTGCTGAGGGGCGTTTAGTGGAGGCTCCTCTGGCCAGGGGGGGAATTGGGGCAGCTGAGGAAAGCCAGAAGGGACGGTTGAAATCCCTTGGCTGGACTTCCCTCCCTCCCTCCCACAGCAAAGGGAAGGGATGGGGAGCCTGATGGGAAGGGAGCTGCAGCCGCCTGCCTCTCCCTTCCAGGCCCTTCCACCCCCCAAGAAGAGGGGGCCAGGGGAGGCCATAAAGGGAGCAGGAGCTCTGCTGTGAATGGAGGGGGAAAGTTTGGCTTCTCTCTGCCATTTAAGCCTTCAAGGGCTGCAGCAGAGAGAATCCCCACTTTGGGGATTGGGGGGGGGGGGTTAATTTTTTTTACTACTGCTTCAGTGGGTGTGGCTATATGGGGGGCTTCTACGCTTGTGCAAGGGAAGGGAAGTCCTTTCCAAGGATGCTCTGGGGATCCCCCCCCCCAAAAGGGAACAGGTCACGGGTTCCATCGTGTGTGTTGCATCCCCCTCCCAGCTTTAGCCCATGCCACCATGCCGTTTTCAGGCGGGCAACACGCGGGAGATCCTAGTTGCAGTTTCCTCGTGAGCAACATTGGCCGGGAGAGGCAGGGAGAAAGGCCAATGGGGCTCAGGAGTAAACTGAGGCTCCTAAGTGGGATCGAGCCAGAGGTGGGTTCCGGCTGCCTCTTCTGCCGGTTGCTCTGCGCATGTGCAGAAGGCAAGAACAATATGGCTGAGAGGACCAGTTCAGGGGTGTGGCCAGCCTGGGTCGTTGTAGGTTCCAGTGACCCAGGCCTCCAAGTTACTACTGGTTCAATCAAAGTGGTCCAAACCGGTAGGAACCCACCTCTGATCTGGAGGAGTTTTCCATCAGGATTACAAGGAGAAGATTTCTTCTTGAACAACCCAGGCTTTCTGGGAATCTACCTGTCGTTTTCTTTATTGTTTTCAACAAGTTTTATTCATTTTGTCATTTGCAAATATTTCCCTCCCTCCCCCCACCCCCTCCCTGACTTTCCAGCGCAAAATACAGGATACGTTACCCATCACTTCCTCTCTTCCTCTCTCCTCCCTACCTCCTTTTTTCCCTCTGTTCCTTTCTCTCCTTCCCTTATCTCTCTCTTCACTCTCTCTCCTTCCACTCATCCTTTCTCTCCACTCTTTCCACCCTCCCTGCTCTCTGCTCATCCCTCTCCTTCCTTACCTCCCTTCCACTCTCCTTTCTCTCTTCCCTCCTTCCCTCTCCTATCCCTCTCCCTTCCCTTACCTCTCTCCTCTCTTCCACTCTCTTTCCACTCCTCCTTTCTCTCTTCCTCTTCCCCCTCCTTGCCCTCTCCTATCCCCTCTTCCTTCCCTTACCTCTCTCCCTCTCTTCCACTCTCTCTTTCCACTCCTTTCTCTCTTCCACTTCCCCCTCCTGGCCCTCTCTCCTATCCCTCTCTCCTTCCGTTACCTCTCTCCTATCTTCCACTCTCTTTCCACTCCTCCTTTCTCTCTTCCACTTCCCCCTCCTTGCCCTCTCTCCTATCCCTCTCCTTCCCTTACCTCTCTCTCTTCCACTCTCTCTTTCCACTCCTCCTTTCTCTCTTCCACTTCCCCCCTCCTGGCCCTCTCTCCTATCCCTCTCTCCTTCCCTTACCTCTCTCCTCTCTTCACTCTCTTTCCACTCCTCCTTTCTCTCTTCCACTTCCCCCTCCTTGCCCTCTCTCCTATCCCTCTCTCCTTCCCTTACCTCTCCTCCTCTTCCACTCTCTCTTTTCCACTCCTCCTTTCACTCTTCCCCTTTCCCCTCCTGGCCCTCTCTCCTATCCCTCTCTCCTTCCCTTACCTCTCTCCTCTCTTCCACTCACTCTTTCCACTCCTCCATTCTCTCTTCCTCTTCCCCCTCCTGGCCCTCTCTCCTATCCCTCTCTCCTTCCCTTCCCTCTCTCCTCTCTTCCACTCTCTCTTTCCACTCCTCCTTTCACTCTTCCCCTTCCCCCTCCTTGCCCTCTCTCCTGCATATACAGGTTTAATTTCACTCTCTCCCCCACCCCCTCCCTGACTTCCCAGAGCAAAATACAGGATATAACATCTAACAATCATTTGCTAACATTAACTAACTATCTTTAATTCCCAATCCCTTCCTTGACCCTTTAACTCCCCTTTTTTCCATTATATATAACTATAAATACATTCCACTTCCATTCATTTGTAAACTATTTTAAACTTGTTAGTCTTATATTTGTTTTGAATATATTCAATCCATCTTTCCCATTCTAGTAAATATCTTTCTTGAGAATAATCTTTCAAGTATGCTGAGATTTTTGCCATTTCCACTAGGTTGACTACTTTTAATGTCCACTCTTCAATAGTCGGCAAATCTTCCTTCTTCCAGTATTGCGCCACCAAAAGTCTAGCTGCAGTTATTAAATTTAATATCAATTTAGACTCTATAACCATACAATCTGTTATTATACCTAACAAAAACAACTACGGGGTAAACTTAATCCTCTTTTTCAAAATATTCTACATGATCCACCGTATTTTTATCCAAAATGCTTTCATTTTCTTACACGTTAACGTTCCACGTTAGAAATTTATTTGCCATTCTTGGCACCTTGAAGCTTTTGGATCAAAATTTGAAGTTCCTCCTGCAACTTCTTTGGTCTCTCCTCTCCTACGTCCTCTGTTTTGGCTTTAGAGAGGTCTTGCACCTGGGCCTCTTTACGCTTAGAGGCAGCTCTCGTTTGTCTTTGATCTTTTGGGTCTTCTGTTTTATCCCCTGTTTGCAAGGGTTGAGCAAAAGCCGGCAGTTGCAATAAATCTTCTTCAGATGGGAAAGCCCCTCCTTCAGCTCGTAGTTGTTTACCTCCCTTCTGTCCCTGTGCTGCACCCCCCCTTTCTCCCCCCCCCTCACTTCTGAAGATGCTGGGCATTCAGCCTTCAAAGCAGTCGTATAGAAATCTCTTGCCTTTCAGATTGAGTTAAGGCGGTTCCTTTCTCCCAGGTAGTTCACTACTAATCCAACCGGGACATCCCATTTGAACTGTATCTGTCGATTTTTAAGTTTGTCTACCAAAAAAGAAAAATCCTTCCTATCTTTTAGCATCTTAGGGGGAATTTCTTTTAGTACTAAAACCTCTTGTCCTGCAACTTTAAATTCACTGTTGTACGAAGCTTGTAGAATTTGGTTTCTCATCCTCCTCGTGGTAAAATAAATTACAATGTCTCTTGGTAGTTGTTTCTGTTTGGCAGTCCCAGAATTTACTTGATATATTTTATCAACTTGAGATTCCCAATCATTTTGGCGTACTCTGGTTGTCCAGGCAAAAAAGCCTCTATAAAAATTTCTCTCAAGTTCTCTCCTCTATTTTCTTTGAGGCCTCTAAATCTCAGGGCAGCTTCCATAAATTTATATTGAAGTATAGTCAGTTCATCTTCTGTCTTCCCCATCTTGGATTGAACCTCAGCCATTTTATTTTCCAAATTCAAATTAGAGTGGTTAATTTCTTCCACCCTTTCATCCAGCATTGTCATATGTTTTGCCAGGCCCTGGAGTCCCATAACAATAACTTCTCTACTTTCTTTGTTTCTGTTTTCCATAATATCTTTAATTTCAATCATTTCTTTTTTAAACTTTTCCTCTGTAAGGTTTGGCAAACGCTTAAGCCAAAAATGAAGCAAAAGAAGACTTAAACGGAGGCTTGGAAAAACAAAGAAACAGACTTTATTCTTTGATCAAAGTTAAAGTTCTGGGTGAGAAATCTCCATACACATGTACAAGAGACATGGTAGGAAAGTTCTACAAAACTCAATGGGACTGTCCCCTTTCTTATACACCAAAATAATTTTGTTCTTCAAAAAGGCCTTTGTTCTTTGAATTCTAATTACTCTAACTATTCTAAATCATTCTAATCAACATTGTAAACTTCAAGTCAAACCTTAAGTCATATAACCTAACATATTGTAAAACTTAGATCATCTATCCTAACTCAGATTTGCATCCTTCCTGGCTCAAAAGGTTTGTTATCTTTTTCCTTCTCTGTTTGCTTAATTGCCCACTTAGCAATACAAAAAGGTGTGAAGCTTGTTCTGAGATTGCTCTGGTGTTTGAAGGGAGCAAAGTTACATTCTCTTTTCCTTAAGGAAACAGAGGTGGCAAAGGAAGATTTCAGATCTTATCACAGAAAGGATGCAATGGATTGCTGGCATAGTCTCCACAGCAATATAACTTTGTCTAAATACTAAACAGAACATCTCTAGAATAACATAGGAAAATACTTTCACACAATATATCATGTCCAAATACTAAACAGAACAGATCTCTAAAATACTTTCACAGCAATATAAGATGCTACAACATAACAGATAGCAAGTTTCTACTTAAATGCAGCAGATATTTAAAATAACTAATTTCTACTTTAATGCAATAATATCTGTTTCTTGTATTATTAAAATAACACGTTTCTACTTTAATACTTGTATAACTACCCTTCATTCCAAGATTGTAGTTTGCTGCTTTAACATTTCTCGTAGAACTTCCACAGTTAATACTTGCGGGTTTGTTGGCGTGGATAAAGTTTGTGATGTTATTGTGGCTGTTGAGCCTCCCGTACTCTTTAACGTACTGGACTTTGGTTGTTTGAAAGCCATTTCTCCCCCTCTCAGAACGTAAGAATTACTTTCGTTTCCTGTACTCTGTTAGAGTCCAGGCGCCATTTGCTTTCTCATCCTCAAGACAGTCTCGGAAGGAAGAATCCCAAGTACGGAGTTAAAGCTTAATACTTGCAAATGCTGGAGCTCCTGCCTTGCTCCGCCTGCATCATTTTCCAGCTGTATTCAAAATATGTTTGCAGGGGTGGCCGTGGCGCTTTGTTCTGCTTACAGCCGAATCGTCCTGGATGCGGAGTTTGCCAGGTTTTCCAGGGAGCTCTCAGCCTTTTAACCCCAGATTTTCCTCTGGAGCTTCTTGGGGAGCTCAACCTTCTCCTGGCTGCTCACCCCTCCCTCTTCTCCCGAGGGTGAGGTTTCCAAATCACCAGACAGCTGATTTACGCTGTCTAAGGGATTTTAACGCGATCTCGGGGCCCACGATCCTGGAGGGGCGGGCGTCGTTCAGCGTCTACGGTGCCACCAGAAGTCCAGGTTTGATCTAGGAATCTGCCTGTTGTTTTCAAAGAGTTTCTAGGTCATCTTTTTTTTCTCTTCATTTTATTTGTCATCTGCTCTAGAAGTTTCCCTATAATTGACCAAATGTGTTGATTACATTTTCTCTATATTTTGATAAATTTGTCTCAAACTTTTTCATTCACTTATGAAGATAATGGCAGTATTTGTATCCTATTTAATCATATTTGGAGATGAGACAATTGTAGAAGAAAGATTCAATGTGGGATAAGAAACAAAGTTTTCTGCTTTTCAAATTTCTGGATGTTCCCATTCTAGTTTCATCCCTTTCTGGAAAAGAATGAATTTTGGAATATTTCTGAAAGAAAACTGTACTTGGATCAAAATGGAGAGATAAAAGCAGATCTGATCATTGACGGCTTCTTGGTTCTCCCCAAGGAGGATCCCAGGAGAGAGAGACTGGCGTATTTTGTAAGACAGAGACTTTATACCAGACAAAAAACTCTTTCACAGCTAAAGTTCCTCAATAAGGTGGGAGAAATTTTGGTGTCTTTTCTCTGTTTTCCAAAGCCTGAGGTCCCATTTCAAGTGGGCAAAGCCTAGAGCCGTGATGGGGAACCTATGACATGCGTGGCAGAAGTGGCACACAGAACCATCTCTCCTGACATGCGGAGCCATCACCAATTGCTCTTCCGGGTTCAGGTGTGGCAGTCAGCTGGTCTTCATGTGCATTGGAGTGCCAGAAAGTGAAACAGGAGCCACCCAGTGGGCATGCACACACCAGGAAAATGATCTTTGTTTCCAGTGCATAAGTGCGCATGAGCCACTTAGTGTTTTGGTGTCTGATGTGCATGACATGTGCAAAAACCAGCAACAAAAAGAGCAGTGGCTGCACATGCCCAAAGGCCCAGAGAGAAGATCCCGGCCGTGGCTTCTTAGCAGAGCAGAACTGTGGTCAGGGCTTCCCTCCCTCCCCACCTGAGGGGGCTTCTTGCATGGCCCCAGCCCTCCAGCCCACGGCTCATCTGCGGTCTGAAGTACCTGGACAGTTCAGGCACCCCAGAAGAGCAGCAGCAGTGGCAGCCACAGCGGGAAGGGCAGGAGCAACCTGGCAGCCACTGCAACCGTGACCTGACCCTCAGTGGTGTCTCCAACAGCTGCCACTACCAATGGCGAGGGTGCAGCAGTGGTGAGGACAGACGGGCCCAGGATTTCCTCCCTCTCCGCCTGAGCAGGTTTCTTGCACAGTTCCAACCTGAAGATCTGATGAGGATCCGCAGTCCGGAGCACCTGGCCAGTTCGGGCACACATGGCAGCAGGGCAGCATTTGCTGGCTGGAAGTCTGGCTGCCCTGCCTGCTAGTCCTTCCCCAGCAGCCGCTGCTTCCAGCCGAGATGCTGGAAGAGGAGCTGCTGGTGAGGAGGCGAGCTACCTGCGGTTGCAGTGGCTGCCCGGTCGCTCCTGCCCTTCCCCCTGTGGCTGCTGCTGCTGCTCTTCTGGTACTGCGCAGGGGTCAGCCAGCTCTTCTGGGGCACCTGAGCCAGCCAGGCACTCCAGACCACCGATACACATCAGTGCCACGGGCTGGAAGGCTGTGGCCATCCAAGTAGCTTGCTTGGGTGGAGAGGCCCTGGCCTGTCCTTACCACTACCACCCCCTTGCCCCCCTTGGTGGCTGACATGGTGTTGCTTCTGGCTGGGGTGCTGGAGCAGCCAGGAGAAGGAGAAGCCCCCATGGGGGATGGGAGGAGCCTCAGGAGGGCTGGAGGAGAGTGCAGTTCCTCCCTCACCCTCCCACCTCCGGGATCCATGTCCATCTCAGGCCTCCCCCTTTACTCCAAGGGAGGGGATTTTGAGTGACACCCTTCTCTGAATGTTCACCTTTCTTTGCCCCACCTGGTTCTCTCTTGCCTCTACGCCATAGCTCCCTCCCCATGGATTGCTCTTTCCCTCCCTCCCCCATCTCTCTCACACGCACACACACACACACACACAGCCACAAATACCAACCCTGGGGACTCTTCTAGACTTGTTGCCCCAGGGGCAAACGCCCCCTCCCATAAACTGGCCCCAACTCGACCGGGGAAGCCAACAACCCCCCCAAAAGGGCCTTTCATCTAATTACGCAGAGCTTCCTAGAAATGCTCCGCTTGGGGGGATTTGGGAAGAGGAGAGACTGAGGGGGAAGGGGAGGGTTGGATTGAACCTGATTGCGGGCTCTGCATTGACTCCTGCGTTCCACCTGAGCAACAATTGAAAAATTGAGGGAGGGAGGGAGAGAGAGAAAGAGAGAGAGAATGAGAGAGGGAGAAAGAGAAGGGAAGAGAGAGAGAGAGAGAGAGATTGAAAGAAACAGAGAGACAGACAGAGAGAGAAAGAGAGAGGGAGGGAGGGAGAGAGAGAAACAGAGAGACAGACAGAGAGAGAAAAAGAGAGAAAGAGAGAGGGGGGAGGGAGGGAGAGAGAGAGAGAAAGAGAGAGAGAATGAGAGAGGGAGAAAGAGAAGGGAAAAGAGAGGGAGAGAATGAGAGAGAGAGAGAGAGAGAGAGAGAGAGCAAGGTGCTTTTATTGCGAGTAATAAATGGACTTCAGGGTCTCAGAGGGTCTGCAAAGCCAAGCGAGGCTCCCCCACAGCCTGTCAGGAAACAGCCTGGTTTCATTGGTCCTTGGATGGGAGGGGTTGGGAGGGGAAGCTGGGGGGCTGCTGGGCTGGGGACAAGCGGTTGCCCAGCATTGCCCCCCCTACCAGCATCTCTCAGGTGAGACTTGTGGGGGGGGGACGACACACCACCCCCTGGTCCTCTTGCCCTCCAGGTCATCTGCCAGGATAAACGCGGCTCCCCCTTCCTCCAGATTCCTCCCCCTTCTCCCCACCCTTCCCACAGCCCTCAGCTCCCCACTGATTCCCCTGCCCTTCATTTTGCATTGCAGTTCTGCTCTTGTGCCTTTGTCTTCTCCAAGGTTTAAATTACACTGCAGGGCAATTCCGTCCCCCCAATTTTTGATTACGTCGAAGGCTCCTGTCCTCCCCTCCCCCCATAGTCTGGTCCTGCTGGGTCCTTCATCCATGGGGACCATCAGAGCTGTATCCACCAGCCCCCATCTCCACAGCTCCTCACACAGGGAGACTTTCCCTTGGATGAAGTGGGGGGAGAGGGAGGGGCTGTGCTGGCTTCTTCCAAGGCCGGGAAGGGATTCTGGCTTTCCAGTGGAGGGAGGGGGCATTTCCCACCCAACTTTCTCTCCCTGCCCAGGGCTGCAGAACAGGATCCTCAGTGGGGACGTCCCGACACCCCAACAGGGATCAGGTGGGCAGGCAAGGAAGCACAAGGACCCCCAAAATCTGGAGCTGGTGCAGGCACAACAGGCAGCTGGTCTTTGTTCTCACATGCATTCCAGAAACTAGTAGACCAAATGGCTGGTGTGCATGTGCATGCTGAAATCCAGGTGATCACCTAGTTTTCATTGGTTGCACATGCACGCACACATATTGGCACGTGGGGCAAAAAAGGTTCGCCAACACTGCTCTAGACTATTAAGTAGAAAAGTCCTTTATTGCAACGTTAAATCCCCAAAGCAAAAGGGAGGAAGTAAATGAAGAATCCGCCTCATGTTCTACTTCCTGCATCTGTTTAGGAGTCAGAGGTTTCCTATCTACCTCAGTGAAGACCAGAGGCTCCTTGTCTCCATCCATTTCTCCCTCCGTTTTCCATGGACGGAGAGTCCTAACATCTTTTCTTTGGCCTTCCTTGTTCTTCTGCTCAGTCCCTGCCTCAGTCCAGATGTGTGGAAAGTTGTCATCCTGGATTTGTCAAGAGGGCTCGAGAAGGAGAGCCAGTTTGCTGCTATGACTGCATTCCTTGTCCGGAGGGGACCTTCTCCACTCAGGAAGGTGGGTCACCCTGAGGAAAATGGGAGGCTTTGTGGAACTGGATCCACCCAGAGCATTTTCATGAAAGTAATAATAATAATAATAATAATCTTTATTGTCATTGTAATAATAAAATTACAATGAAAGTGCAAGTTAAATGATAGATTGAAGCTCACCTTGTGTTTTATATTTATTTTTAACCTGCAGAATTTCTCATCTAAAAGGAAGTAAATCAAAAGGACTTTGAAGGAGGGGCTGGGAAGAGATGGGAGGAGGGGGTGGCAGACTGAGCAAGCTTTACTAACAGCAGAGGAAATCTCTCTCCTGCTTCTTAGTTTGGACTTCTTCTGCTATGTTCACCTTTCTAGGAACACCTGAGTTCTTTGGAACTGGATGAATTGTGTGAGGTCCACCTTCTGAAAGACCTTGCAATTCTCTGTATATTGGATCCTCCCCTTGAGGATCACTGTCCATAATGTGGTGCTGTGGATAGTTATGGTGGGGAAACTCATTACACAAATATTCTGCCAGTCATGTGGATCAATCAATTAGTCAGAAGGGAGCTGGAAGGGACCTCAGAGGTGGCCTGTGCGTCCTTTGTGTCATCGTCCAGCCATTGGAGCCTCTGGATGGGCTGGATTGGACCAGACCGGGGGCTTTGCTGGTGGTGAGGAGGCCAGGCCTGGGAGATGGAAGAGTGGTCGGCCTGAGGCCTCCAGGAGGAGATGAGTCCAGGCGGCCGGAAGGACCTTGAGATTTTTAACAACAGTATGGTCGAGGCCTATAAGAACTTTAATCCGGCCCTGGCCAGGAGCAGGAAGAGCGTCCTGGCCTGGTCTTTTCTGAAAGGACGCAAGGCCAGAAGAGCCCTCTCAAAATCTGGGCTCCAGAGACTGCCCACTCCCCCCCCCCCACAACTATTCCCCAAATTACACCTATGTTATCCCACCCGGACAGAGTATTTTGACACCTGCGATGAATTTTTAAGATCAAAGCCGGACTATATTTCATCGAGCATGTGAATTTATTTATTTATTTTTAACATCTATTTTACTATTTAAATTGCCAACGATGCTCCCCACAATCAACTATATGCCCCATTTTATATCTTGTATTTATATTTGTATTATATTTATATATCTATATATTTATATATTTATGTATTTATATATTTATATACTTATGTGTCTATGTATTTATATGTTTATATTTATATGGTATAATTATAATTATGTACTCTAAGGCAGACCTTATGCTACTGCGAGAGTCCCCGCTCTCGCAGGTCTGGCCCTCCTCTTTAACGAGGGCCCGCCTTGATGAGGGATTTATTAATCCGGAGAGGTGGGCGAAGCGCGGCCTCAGGGGTTTTTTAGTTAGAAATCTGTTGTCTATTTTAGGGGGTACCAGGGAGGGGGGAGGTTTGAGACTAGCAAGAAGGGAACTGGCCGAGCCAGCAGATTACGGAAGGAGGCGGATGGATCTGCTAAGAGGGGAGATACACGGGTCGTTTTCATGGAGGGCCTACCCATCGAGAGGGTGGCAGGGAGAGGCCACTTCCTGTACCCCTGACCCGCGCCCCAATGGAGGACCTCGTGGCCGCATGGAATACTGCAGCCATGGGAGCCTTGGATCGGGTCGCGCCCTTGCGGCCTCTCTTGCGGCGGCGAGCCATCCTGGCTCCTTGGTTCACCGAGGAGCTAAGGGTGATGAAACGCCACAAGAGATGCCTAGAGAGAAGATGGAGGTCTACTCGATCTGAATCCGACCGAACACAGGTAAGAGCCCATTTACGGACTTACATTGTGGCGCTGAGAGTGGCCAAACGCCATCATTGCGCCACTCTCATAGCATCCGCAGATAACCGCCCTGCCGCCCTGTTTAGGGTGACCCGTTCCCTCCTACAACAGAGGGTGCGGGAAGCCGCATTACAGGGTAGAGCAGAGGAATTTGTGATTTATCTGTAGGAGAAAATCGCTCAGATCCATAACGAGTTATTCTCCATTGATGGCCCAGTGGGATTGCACGAGGCGGATCTTGGTTGGGAGGAGTTTGACTCTGTTACTTCCGAGGATATGGACAGGTTACGTGGGCGACTGCGAACCACCACATGTTTATTGGACCCGTGTCCTTCCTGGCTTGTACTGGCATCTTGGGAGGTGCCACGAGGCTGGCTCCAAGAGGTTGTCAACGCTTCTTTGAGTGAGGGTTTCTTGCCTACCTCCCTTAAAGAGGCCATGGTGAGGCCCCTCCTGAAGAAGCCCTCTCTGGACCCAGCTTTATTAGCCAACTATCGTCCCGTCTCCAACCTTCCCTTTCTGGTGAAGGTTGTAGAGAGTGTGGTGGCACAACAGTTTCCCCGTCACCTGGAGGAAGTTGATTATCTAGACCCACGCCAGTCCGGCTTTCGGCCCGGGCATAGCACCGAGACGGCATTGGTCGCGTTGGTAGATGATCTCTGGAGGGCCAGAGATGGGGGTTTTACGGTGGTTCTCCTCCTACCTCTCTGGTCGATCGCAATTTGTGTTGGCAGGAGAGCAGAGGTCGACCTCGAGACCCCTCACATGTGAGGTGCCTCAGGGGTCGGTCCTCTCGCCTCTCCTGTTCAACGCATATATGAAGCCGCTGGGTGAGATCATCCGTGGTTTTGGGGTAGAGTATCACCTCTCCGCTGACGACACGCAGTTGTATATATCTACCCCAAACCACCCCAACGATGCCGTAGCGGTGATGTGCCAGTGCCTGGAAGCCGTGCGGGCCTGGATGGGAAGTAACAGACTCAGACTCAACCCGTCCAAGACCGAGTGGCTGTGGTTTCCGGCCGCCCGATTCAACCAGTTGACTCCATCACTGGCCATAGGGGGCGAACACCTTATCCCTGTGGATGGGGCGCGCAACTTGGGTGTCCTCCTGGATACCCGGCTGTCCATGGAAGATCAAGTGACAGCCGTGGCCAGGAGGGCGTTTTACCAGGTTCACCTGGTACGCCAGTTGCGCCCCTTATTGGATCGGGCTGCCCTTTGCACAGTCACTCATGCCCTCGTGACATCCCGACTGGACTATTGTAACTCTCTCTACATGGGGCTCCCCTTGAGGTGCACCCGAAGACTTCACCTGGTCCAGAATGCAGCCACGCGAGCAATAATGGGGACCTCTAGGTTCACCCATATAACACCACTCTTGCACGAGCTGCACTGGCTCCCTGTCTTCTTTCGGGTGCGCTTCAAGGTGCTAGTTGTCATCTTTAAAGCGCTCCATGGCACGGGACCTAGCTATCTGCGGGATCGGATCCTGCCCCATACATCTTCCCGGCCGATTCGCTCCCCCAGAGAGGGACTTCTCCGGGTGCCGTCCACTAGACTTTGTCAGCGGGCGACGCCCAGGGGAAGGGCCTTCTCTGTGGCGGGCCCAGCCCTCTGGAACGACCTTCCCCCCGACATCAGAACAACTACGGACCTCCGCTCCTTCCGCCAAAAACTCAAAACATACTTTTTCGGCCTAGGTTAGTCTCTACCTTTGGGGTGTTAGGGAATTTTAATGTTAGAACTTGGGGATTTTAGCACAGGGATAATTCTAATTTAATTCGTTTTTATTCATTGTATTTATTGTATTTTTTATAGTATTTTAATTTTTTCCCTGTGCACCGCTCCGAGTCCCCCTGGGGAGAGGATGCGGTATACAAAATAAATTTATTATTATTATTATTATTCTAGGTCTACCCTTTGCTCAAGCAGGAGACCCAATATCATTTCAGACAAGTAACTGTCTAGTCCAGTGGTGGGCAAACGTATTAGGCAAGAGAGCCAAATATCAACAGTACCACGATTGAAATTTCTTTTGAGAGCCGGAAAGTGTGGCTTGTTTTGTGGTAGTGGCTCAGCGGTCATGTGACCGGGTGGGCCTGGCCAACTTGGAAAATGTGATGAAACTCACTTAACGATGGTCCTGTTCAGCAACCAAAATTCTTTCTTTTTTTTTCTTTCTTTCTTTCTCTCTCTCTACCACTTTCTTTTTCTTTCTCTTTTTCTCTTTTTGTCTCTATCTCTCTCTTTAACTGTCCCTCTCTCCTCCCTCCACCCACCTGTCATTCTGTGTGTATGTGTGTGTGTCTCTCTCTCTCTCTCCCTCTCTCTCTCTGTTTCTCTCTGTTTGTCTCTTCCTCCCTCCCCCTCCCTCTCTCTCTGTATGTCAGTCTCCCCCTCCTTCTCTCCCTCCCTTCCCCCTCCCCCCAAGCAGTGGAAAGCCCGGCACGGGTTTTTCACGCAGTGAGCGGGTGGGGGGAGAACCCGAGGCCGCGGCCATCCAAGCACCACATGCCCACCTCCGTCCCAGTCGCAGCGGCCGGCCCCGGAAAGCATGGCTTGGCGCTCTCTGCAGGCGGCTGTTGCTGCTGCTGGCCCCGAGCCCTGCGACAGGCAGCTCCCACCGTCTGAGCGCATCAGGCAGGACAGCCAGCCACGTTTCCACCAGGTCCCTCTATGGCCTCTCGGGTGCGGCTGTTCATCTCTCCTTCCCGCCGCCCCCCGAGGCAGCGGAGGGCCCAGCATGTCAGTTGGGGGGGCTCTGGCTGTCTCCCCCTGGAGCGAGCAAACAAGTGAACGGGCGGAGGTAGCGACCGGTCTGTGGCTGTGCTGGAGCCGTCCGGGCGGCGCACGCCCGCCTCCCTGTGTGCGCGGCGCCCGCCTCCCTGTGCGCGCGGCGCCTGGACGGCTCCAGCGCAGCCACAGCCCCGGGCATTCCCCCCACCCGTTGGCTCACTCGCTCCAGGGGGAGGCAGCCAGAGCCCCTCCCAACCGACATGCCGGGTCCTCTGCTGCCTCGGGGGGGGGGGGGAGAGAGGAAGAGCCGCACCAGAAGGGCCAAAGAGCCACTCGTGGCTCGCGAGCCGCAATTTGCCGACCACTGGTCTAGTCTATTCTTAAAGCCTCCAATGTTGAAGAACCCCAAATCTTTAGAATCAAGCTGTTCCACTGGTTAATTGTTCTTACCATTAGGAAGTTTCTCCTTAATTCCAGGTTGCTTCCAGAAGTTGAGGTACTTGAGGTATCCTCCGAGCACAGTATATTAAGTGCCATGTGGCAAGACTCAGGATGTTTGCCTAAAAAGATTATATGATTCATTACTAATCTCTAATAATGTACAGTAGGTTCCTATGAAGATTCTACACATTATACAAGAAATTTCCCTCAACTTAAATACCTAGCTATATATTCTTCTTATGCTCTTTATAATGAAATCATAAAGAAATTCTTCTTCGAAAATGCCCATGGTATCTGCCTTATTATATTAGCTATTTAATTTTTAGGAAATGATATTTTCAATTTCCCCCCATAAAATAATTAATTAATCCTTCTTGAAAAATGTCTCTCTTATCAGCTATTGTCCCAAGAATGGATTTCTTGAAATGCAAAGGGCAGAATGTTAAAGAAATGTATTTTTTTTTGTCTTTCTCAGATACACAAAAATGCACCAAGTGCCCAGATGACAAATATCCAAATGAGAACAGAGTCCAATGTATCCCCAAAGTTGTAATCTTCCTGTCTTATGAAGAACTTCTGGGCATCATCCTGGTCTCTTCTGCCCTTCTCTTGTTCTTAATCACAGGCCTTGTTTTAATCATCTTCATTAAATGCCGAGAAACTCCCCTTGTCAAAGCCAACAACCGGGACCTCTCCTACATCCTCCTGGTCTCCCTCCTGCTTTGCTTCTTGTCTTCTTCTCTCTTCATTGGTCAACCAAGGAAAGCCACCTGCCTTCTCCGACAAACGGTTTTCAGCATCATCTTCTCAGTTGCCATTTCTTCTCTCCTGGCCAAAACCATCACGGTGGTGCTGGCTTTCCTGGCCACAAAACCAGGAAACCGAGCGAAGAGATGGTTGGGGAAGAGCTTGGTCAACTCCATCATCCTCTCTTGTTCTGCTGTCCAAGTGATCATATGCTCCACCTGGCTGGGAGTTTCTCCGCCCTTCCCTGACTCTGACCTCCACTCCCAGCCTGGAGAGATCATCCTGCAATGTAACGAAGGGGCCGTTGTCATGTTCTACGTTACCCTCAGCTACATGGGCTTCCTGGCTGCCATCTGCTTCACGGTGGCTTTCCTGGCCAGGAATCTGCCTGGGGCCTTCAACGAAGCCAAGCTGATCACCTTCAGCATGCTGGTCTTCTGCAGTGTCTGGGTGACTTTTGTGCCCACCTACCTGAGCACCAAAGGGAAATACATGGTGGCTGTCCAGGTCTTCTCCATCCTGGCCTCCAGTGCTGGTCTGCTGGGCTGCATCTTCATCCCTAAGTGCTACATTATCCTTCTGAGGCCAGACCTGAACACAAAGGAGCATCTCACAGCCAGAACAAATGTAAAAATATGAGATATAACAGCGTTGTGATATTGGAAGAATTGTTAAAGTTTCTTTTCTTTGAAAAAAATATTTTCTTTCCACTTTGGTAGTATGCAGGAATAAAAGAATAATATATGTATATGTTCCTTGTAGTTCCCTTCCCTTTCATTTCAATAAATCATGTGGAAAAGAACTCCTAGATGGTCAATGAACCTAACACTTTATTTTAAAAAAACCATTTGAGTCATTTTTCCTACTGACAGAGGGCTAAAAGTGTAGATATGTGAGAGAAAGACTAGGAAAAGAGATAAGATGGAAGCCTGGGAACCAACTTGAAGAATTGTTAATCTCCATGAGGACCATTGGAAGAAGAGAATGAGCTGGAATGCCGTTTGACTTTCTCTCAGCAGGGAAGGAAATCTTCATTTGCTGATTTCCTGATAAAAACCCTCTTGGCAGAAAGTCTTGACTACAAAGGCTGTCTGAGGTTTCACTTTGGAGTAGTTTTTACTTAGTTGTCTACCTCTAAGAACTTCCCACTCTATTTTCTCTTTCTTTCCTCATCCAGAGAATTAAAACAGGAATATCCAATGATATTCAGACCCTTTAAATTTCCACTCTACAATTTCTAAAGCATTTTCTCTGCTCCTCTTCCAAGCTTCTCTTGTGTGTGAAGGGCTGGAGAAGATGCCCAGAGAAAGGGGACCTTGAGACTCTCCCCAGGAGGAGGTTGGGGGGATCCTGTCCAAAGGCAGCTGCATCATTGACCAGGTCACAAACCTTCAATGCTGCATAACATCCATCCAGGTCCAAGAAGGGGGAGAAGAAGGGGGAGGGGTACTTTGGTGTTTCTAGGAAGAGGCACCCATGGAAGCTGCTCTGCTCTCCAACCACAGAGATTGCTCATCAATTGGGAATCAATGTTTATGTTTCAGAATGGCTCCTAATTGGGAATAGAATCCCTTTGCAATTTCTATTTTGAGGAAACAAGAAAAGACTTGATGGATCAAATGAAGGTCAGTCTAAGATTCAGTGACCACACAGAGGCCTCTGGTTCCCCCACAATCAGAAGAAGGCAGAGACTGATGGCTTTGCCCCACATGGAAGAGGCGTTTTCCCAGAATTTCCCATCCTTCCATCCCACCCTACAATATTGGACCCTCAGCCATCTCACACTCTAGGAATCCCCAATTCTGGTATCCTAAATTAATCTGAGAAAACATTTCCAACTTTCACATCCACCCTCAATAAGAACTAAGGTGGGACTGGAACTCAAGAGCCTCCTGCTGATTGGTCCAAAGTCCCTCAGGCGGATTTCATGCCTATGGGAGGATTAGAACTCGGAGTCTCCTGTATATTGGGTGAAACTCCCCCAGTTTAGACTTTCATGCCTAAGGCAGAGCTCCCAATCTCCCGATGATTGTCTCAAAGTCGCTAGATTTAAAGCTTTAGTGAGTGGAGCAAAGTCCCTCAGGTAGCCTTGATCAGGTAGGGGGAGGGCGCGACCGATGCAGGTCTGGAAAGGGCGAGAGGGGGGGGGCGGGGAAGCGCCTTACTATCCTCGCACCTGAGCGTGTCTGAGAGTCGGTTGAGGCTCCCCCTCCCTCCGCTAAATAAATAGCGGCCTTTCCATTTCACCTCCTGTCCGAGGGCCTCACCAAGGCCATCCTGGAGAAGGAGGGATAGGAGCTCTGCCTGAGTTGATGTAAGGGGAAGGGAAGGAGGGGTGGAAAGGGGAGGGGAAGGGAAACCCCCATTGCCCCTCCTGTCTTTGGAGGGTTCTGTAAGCACAAACAAGAAGACTCCGCCTCACCTGCTCAAAACTCCTCAGATCAAACCAAAGCGAAGGCTGCGCTCTTCAGAAGGGACCCCCTGCAGCTCTCTGGGCTTCTTCTGGTTGATGATCTCTGGAGGGCACGGGATAGAGGATTTTCCTCTATCCTAGTCCTATTAGACCTCTCAGCGGCTTTTGATACCATCGACCATGGTATCCTATTGCGCCGACTGGGGGGGTTGGGGCTGGGAGGCACCGTTTTGCGGTGGTTCTCGTCCTACCTCTCTGGTCGGTCGCAATGTGTGTTGGCAGGGGGGTAGAGGTCGACTTCGAGGCCCCTCTTATGTGGGGTACCTCAGGGGTCGGTCCTCTCGCCCCTACTGTTCAACACATATATGAAGCCGCTGGGTGAGATCATCCGTGGTTTTGGGGTGGGATATCATCTGTACGCTGATGATACTCAGTTGTACATATCCACCCCAGACCACCCCAACGATGCCGTCGAGGTTATGTCCCGGTGCTTGGAGGCCGTACGGATCTGGATGGGTAGTAACAAACTCAAGCTCAACCCGTCCAAGACTGAGTGGCTGTGGCTTCTGGCACCCCGATTCAGCCAGATTATTCCAACTCTGGCCATTGGGGGTGAAACACCGGCCCCAGTGGAGAGGGTGCACAATTTGGGTGTCCTCCTGGACTCCCGACTGTCTATGGAGGACCATGTGGCAGCCGTGGCCAGGGGGGCGTTCCATCAGGTATGCCTGATGCGCCAATTGCGCCCCTTACTGGACCCTTATTGCGCCCCTTACTAATGCCTTACGCACGGTCACTCAAGCACTCATCACGTCTCGACTCGACTACTGTAATGCTGTCTACATGGGGCTTCCCTTGAGGTGCACCCGAAAGCTGCAGTTAGTCCAGAACGCAGCCGCGCGGGTGATTACGGGAGTGCCTAGACACTCCCATATAACACCAATCCTGCGCGAGCTGCACTGGCTTCCTGTGGTCTTTCGGGTGCGCTTCAAGGTTCTAACGACCATCTTTAAAGCGCTCCATGGCTCGGGGCCTAGTTATATGCGAGACCGCCTCCTGCCCCATACATCCCTTAGACCGATACACTCCCACAGAGAGGGCCTCCTCAGGGTGCCGTCGGCCGGACAATGCTGACTGGCGACACCCAGGGGGAGAGCCTTCTCTGTGGCGGGACCAGCCCTTTGGAACGACTTGCCCCCTGAACTCCGTACCATTTCTGACCTCCGCCTCTTCCGCAAGTGTCTGAAGACACACCTATTCCAACTAGCCGGCCTTGCGCAGCCTCCAATATCGACTCGTAGATAGTTTTAAAATGGGGATTTTAATTCGGTTTTAGCACAGGCCCTTAGTTGAATAGGTTTTTTAAAAAATAAAACGTTTTTATATGTTTTGTATGTTTTTAATGTTCCTGTGCGCCGTCCTGGGTCCATTTGGAGAAGGGCAGGGTATAAATTCAATAAATATAAATATAATTCTGGGCATTTGGTGATTCCCCCCCTTCTCCCCCTCCTTCCCATCTCTCCTGTCCATGGACTCTTCCTGCCTCCTCACCTGCCACCAGGTGTCCGCAGCCTATTTGGGACGTAGCTCTTACACAGCAGAGCAAAGTCCACCCAGCCAGGCTACCTCAAAATGAACCCCAAATACCCAGGAGCTGCCAACCATCCCCTGGCAGATCGAGGTCCCTGCTGCATGTGAAGAGGAAGGGATCCAGCGGGACGGCCAGTCAGAGAAATTTGGCTGAGGAAGGGGGAGGAGAAGGAGGAGGAGGAGGAGGAGGAGGAGGAGGAGGGGAGGGGAAGGGGAAGGGGAAGGGGAAGGGGAAGGGGAAGAAGAAGAAGGAGAAGGAGAAGGAGAAGGGGAAGGAGAAGAAGAAGGAGAAGAAGAAGCAGCAGCCATCTCTGGGGGGAACCTTAGGAAGACTCACCTGGGGGCACCTGCAACAGGACGAGGGAGGGAAGAAAGAAGATCCAGGGACACATGGTGCAAGTGTGGGGGGGCTCTGGGGGTCCTCCCAAGGGGGAGAACTAAAGCTGAGAGAAATAAAGGCGCTCGGAACAAAGATCCATCTCTGCCATCGGTTTTGCAAAGGACCCTCCGATCCTGCCACCGTCCTTCCACAATCCCGGCCATGGGAGAAACTTTTCTACGCTGCCCACTGCGCTCTCCAGGCGGCCTTGTTTTGGTGCCATTATTGCCAGTTTTTTGTTTCAGTTTTTTGGCATGGCTTTTCTTGCACCAGGCGTATAAGACGATCTCCAATTTTTTAAATAATTTTTTGGGGTTAAAAAGTCATTTTATACATTGGAAAATACGGTACTCTCAGCAATAGTCATGTAAATGGCTGATAAAATTAAACACGTATTTATTTTATTGGCATGTTAGTATTAATAAAAAATGCAGCAAAATGTAATAAATATGTTGCTGTATTTATAGGATAGAAGGTGCATTGAAGGGTTAACATACACGGATTCTCATTGGGGCCCCTATGCTGGTGGGGCCAAGTGCCCATCAGTCCCAGGCCTTAAGTCCCAGGTCCTGTGTGCAACAGGAGAGCAGCAGACAAGGCCCCCTCCTCCCTCCATGAGGTCCAGCCCCTTGGTTTGCTCCTCCAGGACAGTCCCAGCTTTTCCGGTGGCCCTTCTGGAGAGCCCCTCGCCCACCCCTGTGCCAGGTGGGGAAGTCACCCACGGAGAGCAGAGAGGCCCCTCCTCCCCCACGGCACAAGGAAAGGGGGCCTCCCCCACCCACAAGCAGGGCTTCCCCTCCCCCAGAGAGCCTGTCCAATGGGAGCAACTGAAGGAGACAAAGAAGGTTTCTCTGCAGCTTTTCTGCCAAAGGGGCCCTGGGTGGATCAGGAGGGCCTCCGTCTCCCTTCTTCCCTTAGGATCTCATCCCCAGGATGGCTTCCCGGTTGCAAAGGGGAGATCCGATCCATGGTCCATGTGGGAGGGAAGCAGCTGGAGAAGGTTGTCCGACTGGCCTTCCCAGAGCTGCCCAGAGACCTGGCTCCATCTATGGGCCCCGCAGAGGCCTCAGGTGGGGCTGAGTTTTCTGAAGGCTGGTGGGATGAGGGGCCCTTGGGGAGCCTCAGGAGTCCTGGGGAAGGGGGGCTTTCTCTTGAGGGGGCCTGGAAGAGGAGGAGGCAGGAGGCCCCCCAGAGGGAAGAAAGGGGACCTTGCAGAGGAAGCCCCAACATCTTCCACCCTTGTGAAGGGATCTTCCTTTCTCACAGGTTGAGAAGGAAACTCCTGCCTGGGATTTGGGGGGACTCTCTGTCGGTCACTAAAGATCTAGCAGGAGGAGGAAGCTGTGGGTTTAATAATGCTTTGTACCCATTTAACCTTCATCTTATGGGATTATTTTAAAGAAAAGGGGCATGTAGTATTGGAAGGCAAAGCCTCTGGGATTCACATCCTGGGTGAAAGGATGGGCCTCCTATAGTCCTTGTTACCCAAAGAGGGGAGAGGGCTGCAGCCCAGTTCTTTCTTTGGGGGGCTGTGCAGGGGCTTCGCCTCCACTGAACACAGGGGTGCAGAAAGGATAAAACCCCATAAAGGGCCTGGTAAGAAGAAGTGACTGGGAGGAACTCCGGCTCTTCCCTTGTGGATAAATGAGGGTTTTACAGGGGACCCCACTTGCCATAAAAGCCCCTCTGAGAATGGGCAGGTCCCATCTCTGGCACCCATTAGGTGAGCATGTCGATACAAGCGTTTCAGCCGTGCCCCGGCAGACGCACCAAGGGCCCTGCTCTCCATGTTGCTCTGGGATGGACGAATGGCTCCTCCTAACCCTCAGAATCCAGGAGGAGAGAAGGAGGAGGAGGCCCATCCATACGACACACGACTGGATCGGTTCAGAGCAATGGGAGGCCAGCCTGGGCTGATCAGGCAGTTGGAGATGGTGGAGTTTCTGCTCTAGTCCCAGAAATCTCTTTATTTTAAATGATTTATAGAGCCCCCCATCCAACATTCATGACACACCACCAGACTCCATACTCACAGACCACTAGAATCTTGAATTTGATCTGGGAATTACCTCTCCCTTCAGTGGCTGGGGTGAGATTTCTATTTCACAAATAGGAAATCTTACACATTTTTAAAATTAAAGAGGAATTCTAAATTCTAAATCCTTTCAACCAGAGTAGAAAGTTATGTTAACATTATAATTATTTTAGCTATTTTCTATAAGCTGTTTGACGACACAATTTTCTTTAAGGTCCAATTTCCCTCCATCTTCTGATCTCCAATAGATTTGCTCCAATAGATTTGCTTAAGGCTGAATTTTATCATTCTTTGCTTTTAATTGCTATATATCTCATGGAAAACACTCTAGGGAGCTATACAACTTTTTCTGCAGAGATTGATAATTTCTCTCTCTTTTTTTTGGTCCTTACTTTTTATTTTTCTTCTCTCAAAAACAACATTTTACTTGGTTTTTTAAAATATATTTTAAAATATTCTTTCATTCCCTCTGACCCTTCCCTCCCTCTGATTCTCGGCTGCATCTGAACAGGGTTTCCTAAAAGAAAGCAGATTTCGCATTCAAATCCTGAAGTTCCCAGGGAGGACAATAATCTCACCCCCTCCCTCTCTTTAGTGGCTGCCTCTCTTCCTGGCCCGCCCCCTTTGTCATGACAACCCTGTAGCCAATCACATGGCAGAGGGCGGTTGCCTGGGAGCTTCCCTGCCCTCAGCCTGATGGTGAAGATGCTGAAGAAGCCAAGCCAAAGGTGGGGGGGGGTGTCAAATAAAGAGCAACATTCAAAGCTTTGTGGGGGGGGGGGTTTGAGAAAGAGGCAAAACCTCATAGAATTTCAGAGGGAGGGGGGATTAAGCCCCTTCCCCAGGAAAGGCTGCAATGAGGAGAGTCTCCTCAGCTGGGGGCTCTAGAGGGTCTGGAGGAGCCACAGGGACCCCCATCTTCCTCAGAGTCACGGAGGGTCCCCTCCATGGTGAGGCCACCCACCCTTTCCTCCCAGGCAACCCCAGATCCCCCTTGGAAGACCCAGCCCTGCATGGCTTCTCCCCCACAGGAGCCTCTCCTGGAAAGACACAGAGCCCAAGGGAGGCTGGAGGAACCCCCAACCTTCAACCCTGGGACCCATAAACCAGGTTGGCCTCTTCCCAGGAATGTCCCAGATCCCCTCCCCCTTCCTGGCCATCCTGGGCTTTCTTTGTGGGCTGTGCTTTCCCCTGAGTGCCCCATGCTTGGAAAGAGATGCCTGTGCAACATGGGATATGGTCTCCATCCCCTTCCCAGGAGTCAGAAGATGGAACCTGGAGGGGGAGTTTGCAGACCTGCTTCCCTTCCCCAACACGAGGCTCCCCAGCCTCCTCCTCCCAAGAGGGGTTCCCCACTCAGCCGGGCAGAGCCCTGTCTGGCATCCCTGCAAGAGCCCCCTTGCCTGGCCTGTGCATGGGAAAGGATGGCAGGGGAACATGGGATATGTGCTTCTGCATTCCCAATCTCTGGAGATGGAAGTTGGATTTTGCTTTTGGATTTTCAGCTTTTTCACCTGCAACACAAAGGTCCTGAGCTCCCCTCCCCCTCCCTCCCTCCCCTTCCTTCCTTCCTTCCTTCCTTCCTTCCTTCCTTCCTTCCATCCATCCATCCATCCATCCATCCATCCATCCATCCATCTATCCATCATCTTTTCTAACTTCTCTTCTTGTTTCTGTCTCTGTTGTTTTTTTGCAAAGTTCTGTTAATTAGTTTTGATTTTCTTCTTAGAAACTGGTTGCACTATTGCATCAGCCCTTTTGTGGTGGTGCCCTTTAGGATTAGCTTTCAAAATAAAGTAAATTTTGTTTCCAACTCAACTGGAAGCTATTTCAGATCTATGACATACTCTAGCATTAACTGGACACCAGAGTTTTGTCTTTCATCACTATGCCAACAAATATCAGATTTATTTGTTGCTTCAGCCACAGGTGCCATGTATTCCCTCTGGGGCCAGTTTCAAGCATGGAGACCCCAAAACTCTCAATTCTAGCGATGGATTTAATTCCATCTCTGCCCCAGTTATTATAATTCACATGGGGATTATTTCCCTTTCATTTCCCTACAGAGAATTTTCCAACAACCTTTGAGTCCAAGAACTGGTTGAATTCTCCAGGGATCCCTCCTGAGAGTGAGAACTATGATCAAAGTTTCAGCGCTGCTGTTTCGCCGAATCCTCCAGGGGAGTTTAGGGACATGCAGGGTCTGTGCTCTTGAATGTCCATCTCTCTCCTTCACTCCTTCCAGGTGAAGCTGAGTGTTTCTCTGTGTTTCAATCAGGAAAGACACTGGATCACTTTCCACCTTGTGAGAATCCTTTGAATCGTTCTAATTCTTCTTTAGAAACAGGAAGGGGATTCATTGATTCGCGCCATGAATGATGGACCTCCTGCTTCTCCTTCTGATGCTGCTGGTGTCCCATCCAATCTCTGGGAAGCTGAGGATGAAATGCCCACAGAGTTTGGAGCACCAGGATGGAAAACGACCACAGAGCTTTTACAGTCCAGGAGACCATCTCATTGCTATAGTCCTCAGTGGTGATGAAATATTGCATACAAAGTTGATTTTCAATGTGGCTCCTTCTCTTCAGTTTGTTTTCCATGATTCGTAAGTCATTCAGGGTGAGGGAGTTGCACTCCCTCCATTCTGACACTCTCCTTCTTTTCTATTTTTTATTTTTCATGTATTCCTATATTGGGGGATATGTCTAATTTCCTCAATGGTTTTGATTTTCATGGATTCTCTCTTTTGTCTGATTTTTGTGAAAGAGACTCAAAAATGGGTCTAAAAAAAGTTGAAAGGGCTGCAGATTATTTTCCTCTCTCAATTCAATCCTTAATTTATCACTTGAATAATGAATTTTATTTAAAGTAGTGGTGGAATCAGTTGTAGTTGTTGTACCTCAGCCAATTCCCATATTTGTATAACTGATCATTGCTTTTGGATCAGTGTTGGCTTAAGACTCAGTAGGCTTCTGGAGGATTATATTTTTTTAAAAGCATTTGTTGTTGCTGTTGATTATAATAACACCTTTTTTTCAAATAGGAATTGTTATGGTTTTTTACACGGCATACGATTCATTTTTAACATTCAAGCAGTCAGTAAGAATTCCCGGCTCCTGCACAATCTCACACTGGGCTACAACATCCATGACAACTATTGGAGCACTTTCCACACTTCAGATGCCTTGCTGGACATTCTCTCCACTGGAGAAGCCAATGTCCCCAACTACGGCTGTGGAAGGAAGGAGAACCTTCTGGCGCTTCTTGATGCAGCTAACAGGGACATCTCCATCCAGGCATCCAAATTAGGAGGCACCTACAAAGTCCCACAGGTTTGTGTGTGTTTCTCTCCATCTGGTAAAGTGAGGGGTGGGTGGTGGTGGGTGAGCAATAGATGCAATTAAGTCTTCTCTATAAAATTTTAACCCATTATGTTCATGTTGAGATTAATCATAAAAGGCCTGAAATGCAAGCAAAATATTCCCTCTAGAAGACATTCTACCAACTATTTTACTGACTGAAAAATATGCCTGGTTGTTGGGACCTCTATTGGCATCTGGACTATTGTAACTCTCTCTACATGGGGCTCCCCTTGAGGTGCACCCGAAGACTTCAGCTGGTCCAGAATGCAGCCGCGCGAGCAATAATGGGTACCGCAAGGTATACCCATGTAACACCGCTCTTGCGCGAGCTGCACTGGCTACCTGTCGTCTTTCGGGTGTGCTTCAAGGTGTTAGTTCTCATCTTTAAAGCTCTCCATGGCTCGGGACCTAGCTATCTGCGGGATCGGATTCTGCCCCATACATCTTCCCGGCCGATTCGCTCCCACAGAGAGGGACTTCTCCGGGTGCCGTCCACTAGACTTTGTCAGCGGGCGACGCCCAGGGGAAGGGCCTTCTCTGTGGCGGGCCCAGCCCTCTGGAACGACCTTCCCCCCGACATTAGAACAACTACGGACCTCCGCTCCTTCCGTCAGAAATTAAAAACTCACTTTTTCTGCTTGGCCGGCCTAGGTTAGTCTCTACTTCAGGGGTTAGGGAATGTTAATTTTAAAATGGGGATTTTAGTGCAGGGACAGTTGATTTAATTTGTTTTTATTGTATTTATTTATGTATATATTTTATGTTGTTTTAATTTTCCCTGTGCACCGCTCCGAGTCCCCCTGGGGAGAGGACGCGGTACAGAAAAATAAAATCTATCTATCTATCTATCTATCTATCTATCTATCTATCTATCTATCTATCTATCTATCTATCTATCTATCTATCTATCTATCTTCATTTTCACAAATAAATAAAACCCACCCTATCCAGTCAGATTGAAGTTGGCAATAGTATCATTTTATTTATTTAAAAATGAAATAAAAAGGACTCTAGCAACTATAGGACAAACAACAACAACAACAACAACAACAACAATAATAATTGATATCGCTGTTCCTGGAGATGCCAGAGTCGAAGAAAAAGAACTAGAAAAAATCATGAAATATCGCGACCTGGCCATTGAAACCACACCGTGACATGGATGAAGCATTGGGGCACTTGGCACCAAGAATTTTAATAAATATCTCAGCAAATTGCAGCTTCCTGCAATAACACCAATGAAACTGCAAAAAATGGTGCTAATTGGCACATGTTATATTCTACGAAGATACTTGGTTGATACTTAGGATGCTGGCAGCAAACTGTATCAACAATTTGCACCAGTCAATAGTATTTGTAATATGCATTTTTAAATGTTCAGTTGGCTGAGTTTCATGTTTTATGAATAAAGTAAATAATAATAATAATAATTTCACAAACTGACTACCTACAACACTTTGACCGTGTTGCTAGGATCATTCACTGGAAATTGTGCCAGAAGTTTGGATTTGAGTACAGCAAAAATCACTGGGAACATCAGGTTGAGAAAGTTTTGGGGAATGAGAAGGTCAAGACCTTGTGTATTCAGTATTCAGACTGACAGGCACTTGTCCTACAACACACCTGATATAACAATAATTGAAAAGAAAAAAGTATGGTTCGTGGACATTGCAATACCTGGTGATGCATGAATTGAAACTAAGCAGCAAGAAAAAAACCACAAAATATTGGGACATGCAAATTGAAGTTGAGCAACTATGGAAGAGAAAGTCATGTGTTATCCCGATTGTGATTGGAGCCCTTGGAGCAATACCTAGGGGACTGCCTTGCTATGTGGAGGTTCTAGGTTTGCTGGACTTGAGCATTCTGACTCTACAAAGGGCCACCCTGCTTGGAACTGCTTATATCCTCTGACATTACCTTGACAGTTCCTAGGTCCTTGGTTAGGACTTGAGCTGTTGAGGTACCAACCAGCCCCAAGGGCTGTGAATCTCATCAAAGATTAACCACAGAATAATAAGAAGAAGAAGAAGAACATAAGAACATAAGAATAGCCTTGCTGGAACAGGCCACAGCCCATCCAGTCCAGCATTCTGTCTCACACAGTGGCTCCCCATTTGCTTCAGGGTCTTCCCAAGCAGATGTCTTAACCTGCTTATGATTCCCTGCAAATGGCATTGAGAGATATCCTGCCTATCTCTCCAACCCAGAGGGTGTCCTTAATGGGTGTCCATAATGATATCCATGGATACCCTTGTTCTCCATGAACTCGTCTAATCCTTTCTTAAAGGTGTTGAGGCTGACAGCTGTCACCACTTCTTCTGGCAGGGAGTTCCATAGACCAGTGATCCTCTGGGTGAAAAAGTACTTCCTCTTATTTGTTTGAGGTCTAGCTATCAAAAGTTTCATGGAGTGCCCCCTAGTTCTAGTGTTGTGCGATAGGGAAAACAGTTTTTTCTTTTCTACTTTCTCCACACCGTGCATGATTTTATAGACTTCAATGAGGTCACCTCTCAGGCGCCGTCGTTCTAGAGTGAAGAGGCCCAGCTGTTGCAGCCTCAGATGGTAAGGAAGGTGTTCCAGCCCCCTAATCATTCTGGTTGCATAATATCTTATTCTGAAGGTACGGTGACCAGAACTGTACACAATACCCCAGATGGGGCCTCATCATAGATTTATAAAGAGGCAAAATGACACTTGCTGACTTATTTTCTATACCCTTCCTAATGATCCCTAGCAATGAATAACAACAACAACAACAACAACAATAACAACAACAACAACAACAATAATAATTTTTATTGTCATTGTACTAAAATAATTACAATGAAACTAGCAGATATAGTGGCTAAAATTTATGCCATGATCCTCGTATTTAAACTTGAGAAAAATGCATTCCTTGCAGAAGAACCAGAAGGTTTTAGGCAGTGAACAGCTATATAGATTTTATAATAAATATTATATGTTAATAATCTAATATTGCTAACAAATTTTTCTTGAAACATCGCATTATATTAGCAAAGTAAAACATGTTTTGCTGGCTTTCTCGATGTTAGTGCATTTTGTCATAATTAAGAGAGACAAATTATATAGGAAATTGATTGCCCTCAAAATGGAGCTCAGCCTGTTGGCCCTGATCCAAGCTCTTTCTCCAGGTCCTTGTTTGAGAGGGTGGTTTGGGCTCAATGGAGCCATGAGAAGAAGGATTGATACTTCCAAAGGAAAAAGGGAAGGATGCATATTTGAACCCTTGTTATTCAGTCTAGATATGAATACTTTGACTAATGAAGAATCCAAAAACAGATCATAAATAAATGTTATTTCATTCTTTGAGAAAAATGGCTAAATTAGTCGACCAGTGAAATGCAGTGTGCATAGTATACAGTACTTGGATTTTAGAAAGGCTTTGACAAAGTAAACCACCATCTACTTCTTAGTAAGCTAAAAATATGTGGGATAGACAGCATCACTCCCAGATGGACTCAGCCTGTGGTCCTCAATGGAACTACGTCTACATGGAGGGAAACAAGCAGTGGGGGACCCCAAGGCTCCAATTTAGGCTCAGTCCTCTTCAACATCTTCATCAATGATTTGGATGAGGGATAGATGGGGAACTCATCACATTTACAGATGACACTAAACTGGCAGGAATAGTCAACACCCCAGAAGATAGGCTGAAGTTCCAGGTGGCTCTAGATAGACTTCAACCCTGGGCCTATCTAACAAAATAAAATCCGATGTAGAGAAAAGTAAATTCTTACACTGAGGCTACAGGTACAGATGAAGCCTGGCTCAATAGCAGGAACTATTGTGAGAGGGATCTGGGAATCTTAGGGGACAATCTCTCAAATGTGTGTGGCAGCAGCCAAAAAAAGCCATTGCAATCCTAGGCTGCATCAACAGAAGGAGAGAATCCAAATCATGTGAAGTATTGGTACCACTTTATAAAGCCTTGGTAAAACCACCCTTGGAATAGGGCATGGATGGAGAACCTTTTCGGCACTGAGTCCTCTTGTCAGGGACACACTCTGGAAGAGGAGTTGCCCAGTGTTCGTGTCCCTGTGTATATGCACACTAGGCATCTCCTCTTCCAGTTTCTGGAGCGCACTCATGCGACGACCATCTGGCTGGGGCACATGTGTTTGGGGAAGACAGAAGACCAGCTCTTCCAGTTCATGGCACTGCTGTGTGCACAAAGGCCAGCTGATCATCATGCACCAGAAACCCGAAGGAGCCACAGCGTAAGAAGGTGAAGCAGAGGGCACCATTTTCCCCTTCTGGAGCCTCCATTCATCCTGTTTTTTGACCTCCTGCGCACCCAGAGGAACTCTCAGGCAAAAACTTTGGTCTGACTTTGCAGTTTCAGTTTGTGGGGCTTGTGAAGATAAGGCCTGTACTCAGCCAGCAGGTGGGGGCCAGTGGGTGGGCAGGGTGTCCCATGTGGGCCGGATTAATGGCTTCGGTGGGCTCTATCCAGCCTGTGGGACGTAGTTTGAGGATCCCTGGTATAGGGTCTCCTTCTTGAGGAGGGGGTTGGACTAGAAGACCTCCAAGGTCCTTTCAAACCCTTTTATTTTGTTATAAGTTCTGTTATAGGTACATATGTTTAGCATGTTAAATGCCTATTGGAACATGCTGATTTACACTGTGATATTATCATATTTACACATTGGATTATATATCCTGTGAAGAAGACTTGGGTTCTTTTGTCATACTAATCATTTGATAATTAATAAATCAAGTTCAAAAGTTATGAGTACTTTTTATAAAAGAACCGGGGCTGTATTACATGTTAGGCAGATGTTTTAGCCACTAAGCCACCAGGTTCTCCTCTGAAGGTGGGCACCCCATCCAAATAGGCTGGCGTCTGAAATGACCATCACTCGGTCTTTGATCCTGAAGAATTCCCCCTTGGTTATGGCAGATGATGCCCATGAAATCAAAGAGCGGGAGACTTCCGCTGGCAGAAGAACCTGGATCTGGGAGCAGCTGATGAGCCTTTGCTGAAATGGCAAAAAAACCCCATTGAAGGTCTCTATTGTGAAGGCACGCCCAGGGAACAATGCCAACCATAGTGCCTAACAATTTGGACAATGTAGCTAAGGATACTCTATGTTCCCTGAGAACCTGAGAAGCCAACTCTCTAAGACTAGTCTGTCTCTGGCAATAGAAATAATGTGCCCAACACAGTGTCTATCAAGGCTCCTAGATGAATCAGCCTTGTGGTGGACCATAGATAGCTTTTGGCCAGATTGATCAAAAAACCGTGGTCTCTCAGGGTCGACATGGTAATGTCTAAGTCCTTAGGGCACCACTTACAGAAGAGGGCTGTAGCAACAGATCATCTAGGTAGCATTGGATTCGCACAGGTACCTGTCTCAGGAATGTTGCCAATGTCGCCATCACTTTTGTGAAGACTTGAGGTGCAGATGACAACCTGAAGGGTAAGGCTCGGTACTGGAAGTGGTGCCCCAGGTAGCAAAACCTGAGAAACTGTCGGTATTCAGGGGCTATAGATATGTGCAGGTAGACCTCAGTAAGGTTGATGGACGTGAGGACATCTCCCTGCCCAATACCATCTAATATAGAGTGCAGTGAATGCATCTTTTTTATTATTATTATTATTATTATTATTATTATTATTATTATTATTATTATTATTATTATTATTATTATTAATAATAATAATAATAATAATAATAATAATAATAATAATAATAATAATAATAATAATAATAATAATAATAATAATAATAATAATAATAATAATAATAATAATAATAATAATAATAATAATAATTTAATTTTGTATACCGCGTCCTCTCCCCAAGGGGACTCGGAGCGGTGCACAGGGAAATTAAAACATATAAAAATATATACAAACAATAAATACAATAAATAAAAGCAGATTAAATTGATCGTCCCTGCGCTAAAAACCCCATTAAAACTAAATTCCCTAAACACCCCAGAGGTAGAGACTAACCAAGGCCGGCCAGACAGAAAAAGTGTGTTTTCAGTTTTCGACGGAAGGAGCGGAGGTCCGTAGTTGTTCTAATGTCGGGGGGGAGGTCGTTCCAGAGGGCTGGGCCCGCCACAGAGAAGGCCCTTCCCCTGGGCGTCGCCCGCTGACACAGTCTAGTGGACGGCACCCGGAGAAGTCCCTCTCTGTGGGAGCGGATCGGCCGTGAGGATGTATGGGGCAGGATCCGATCCTGCAGATAGCTAGGTCCCGAGCCATGAAGCGTTTTAAAGATGACAACCAGCACCTTGAAGCGCACCCGAAAGACGACAGGCAGCCAGTGCAGCTCGCGCAAGAGCGGTGTTATATGGGCGTACCTTGCGGTCCCCATTATTGCTTGCGTGGCTGCATTCTGGACCAGCTGAAGTCTTCGGGTGCACCTCAAGGGGAGCCCCAGGTAGAGAGAGTTACAATAGTCCAGTCGGGATGGATAATAATATTATTATTATAAATGTTTTAGTTTAGTTTATTTTTATTTAATTTTAGTTATTTAGTTTAGTTTATTTTTAGTTTTAAACACAGCATAAAAATCCTCCTTCTTATATACTTTGGAAAAGTGTATCAGTTGGTTACAAAGTATTTTCGTGCAACTCTTCCACAGTCATCTAAGATTCATATTATTTCATGTATTTTAGTTCAAATATGTTTATATGTATTACCCTCATCATACCTCCATTCTTATTTGACTACAATTGTTTACACGTCCTTCATCATAAAACCAAAACTAAAGCTTAAAAATAAACCACATACTGGCATCTCATTTACCAATTCTAGTGTCCTCCAATAACACTGTTCCTTGTAGCCTGTTCTAACCAAGCATCAATAACATTTATTAACAAAGAATTTCTAATCTTCCTTTTCAAATCGAAATTTAAAGTTTACACCCAGTTTTCCCATATTGTTATCCATACCTATACATACATTGTTATCCATATTTCTCCTTTATTTAACTATGTTTATTAACTATGTTTATTATCATGATTTTCTTTTTCACTAATCTCTATATAACCAGACAATTATCCATCATCCTTTCATATGTGCCACTCAATATTCATATCCAATTACTACTTGTTATGCTAGTACATGTGTATACATTATTACCATTTAATGGTTTAAATTTAAAGGTGTAAATAAGATCCATCCACGAGAATAGCATTTCAAACATAAGACAACACACAGTCCAAAACATTCCAAAGCTTATCTCTGCCGCTAAATTCCTTCTGTTCTCAGGTTTAATTTAACTTTAAGGGTTGTTTTTTTAGGCAGTCTCTTTTAAAGCAATAAAAATTTCTACCAGCTGTAAACACTTCTTCCAAGCCTCCTGTTTGAGCCACCCCAACTCTGGCAGCATAAAAGCTGTGCTTTTTTTTTTTTTCCAGTAATTTTTTATTTATTTCGAAAGAAAACACAAATAAAGCAGACATATTCAAAAAAGAAAAACATAAGAAGCCATCTTCCATTACAAATTACGAATCATAAAATTTTTATCAGTTAATCATAAAGTTCCATACATTTCTTCCAGGTTAATTTTGCAATTATTATATCTCAACCTCAATTTGATTAATTGTCATTACATCCTTTTATATATAAAATCAGAAATATAGAATGACATTCCATCAGCAAGAAACCATCTTCCCTTACAAATTACAAATCATGAAAGTTGTATCAGTTAATCACAAAATTCCATATATTTCTTCCATATCCATTTTTGCAATTGTTATATCTTGACCTCAATTTAATTGATTGTCTTTACATCCTTTTATATGTAAAACAAAAGTATAGCATGGTATTGCACCAGTAAGACAGAAAAATAAAGATAGAAAGGAAAAATCATCACTTTACAATGTATCCTTTAGAAAGAATACCGACCAGTCTCACATAGCTTCTGTGCGTCTCTAGAATAATTGTCATATAATAAGTAATTTCATTTTAGAAATTTATAAATCAGAAGTTTCATCGACTTGACTTCTGGGTTCCAACGGCGACAGACATGTTTTCAGGCACGTCTGTCGCTTGCTACTCTGGCGGGGGCCCCCCTCGGGGGCACAGGGGGTTTGGACTAACTCCCTGCCATATGGGCGGCTGCGGGAGGCCCCTGTCCCGATGGCAGTCGGTGGGGCGCTTTTTCCCGCTTCACCCCAGGAACTGGAGAGCTGAAAGCAGGGGGGAAACTTCCCTCGCCAACGTTAGCTGGAAAATGCAGAAAATAAAGAAGACGGTGGAAATGTCGGGGACAGAGGATCACACCGAGTCTCCTGACAAGCAAGATTGGCAAATGTGAATTGTGAGTTTTGTTTTTACACTCGATAATTTCTAAGAAAGAAGAATAGAGGGGGGAGTTTTACCCCTCCTTGCAAAAGGCGGCAATAGAAAATGCTCTCTATCAGAGAGAAACAGGACTAAAATGCCAACCGAAATAAGATAGTAGATAACGGAAAAAACTTTCTACTCCCGGAGCTACATTTGCAATATTGTAACCGGGTCTCTTTGCAACAAAAAAGAAACTTTCACTCTCACTTCTCTAACCACGGGGAGGCAGAAAAATGGCTTCCCTTTGTTCCCGATTGGATTTGGCTTCTTCCGCTTCCAGATATCTCGGACTTTGCTGACTGTTCACTTCTCTGGCGCCATTTTATTTGCTCCAAGAACTTAAATCTACAACAATGGCTTCAAGAAAGCTGCCATCGGGAAAGTCCCTTTCGGCTCCAGCCTTGACCTAATCCAGACCAAGCCTACAACAAGGGGAAATTACTACAATGTTGCAGAAAGAGACAACTGGAGAAGGAGAACAAGAGCTAATAATGAACGAGACACTTCAGAGCATTATGAAAGAAGTGCAGGAAATCCAAAAGGACATATTAAATTTAAGAATAGAACTATTGGAGACACAAAGAAGCACAACAGAAAATAAACAAAGAATTGGAGTGCTAGAGGAGGGAACAGTCGAGATTAAAGAAGAGTTGAAGGAAATACGGAAAGAAAATACAGAAATTAACGGGCATATGTTAAAATCTGAGTTTGAAAAATGTCTTTTTTCCTTAGGTTCCAGAAAGTCCCAGAGATGGAGCAAGAAGATTTAAAAGATTTAATGAGCACAATCCTAGCGGATTATACTAAAAGAAATAAAGACCAGCTTTGGGGGGATATGGACCTAGTTTATAGAATTAATTCAGCATATGCCAAAATAAATAATGTACCAAGAGAAGTACATATTAAATTTTTAAGAAGGTCCACAAGGGATGAGATACTGAGGGCGCAATGGGGGGGGGGGGGCTTGAAATATCAAGATAATGAAATCACCATTTTGAAGCAAATCCCAAAGAGAATTAGAGAGATAAGAAGGAAGTATTCCTTTTTATCAAAAAATTGTTTAAAAAAGGGGTTTGGTTCAAATGGTTAATGCCTAAAGAAATGTTGGTTTTCTGGGAAGGGGGTAGGGGGTAGAGTCAGAGTCAGTAGAAGAGGCTGAGGCCTTTATTAAGAAACATATCTCCAGCCTCTGTGGATAACTTCACACTCAACTGCAGAACTCAGCAACCCTCACAATGTATCTTCTATCCATTTTGAATTTTGTGGACAAAACACACTCATTAATCCATTTATTCTTGTTTAAGCCAATCTTGATAACCAGGTCATGCCTATCTTCCTCGTTTTGTGGAACACATCATAGCTATTCTTGGAAAGATACGATCACTGATGTAACCACCGGACTGCTAATTACAAGCTGCTGACATTCTGCTGGTCTGTGCAGCTTCGTATGAATTACAAGTATCCCTCCTCCCTCCCCTTCCCCACCCGCACATCTTCCTTTAAAATGCCCAAGGCGGAGCTGTTATTGAAAAAGAAGAGGGTACCAAGGCTGCAAAGGAAAATATATTTTCCTAATTATCTTTCTTCCTCTAAGAGCAGAAAGCAGAAATTCAACCACTGGCTAAACTATACTGGAGCAGAAAGTGATTTCTGCAGTAACAAATCTTGCTAAGGACCAGCAAGCTCATTCCAGAATGGCTTACATGGCTACAGAGAAATCTTGCTGGAGATGACACATTCAGAATAATTCAGGACTGCTGGATTTAAAAACACAGCTGTGCATGCTTGCATGTGCCAAAGAGGCAGCTACCGACATTTCTGCCAAGCTTCCCCTATTTATCTGAGCTTCAAGATGAAGCTTCTAGCCTGAGTTGCTTTCATTTAATTTGGGCCATTACCACAGGTATGTTTTCCTGAATGACCTGGCAGGAGCTGTATTTTATACATACATACATACATACATACATACATACATACATACATACATACATACATACATACATACATATCTGCTTAAAAAGAGAGGTGACTCCACTTCGCCACTACTATGCTACACCAGAAATAAAATGCTCTACATGTAGCATGTATACTGCTCTAGCAGTATACACTGTAGGGCATTCTCTTGCCAAAACTGAGCACTGTGCTTTTTTTCAGTGGGATTCATCCCCTCCCTTTAAAACAAATTACAGGCTGACTTTGAAATGCATTAAAAATGTAAATACATTACTGATTTCATCTCGATTGAATACTAAGCCCAGTTGCCAGCTGGGCTACAAAAGTCATCTGGGATAATTTATTTTGATTAGACTGACCACACTTATATTTACAGTATGTTTTTCTTTTTACTAGACTAAGTACAGCTGTGTTTATAAAGAGTTTAAAGATGAGGGGGTAAAGCCCAACATCCCTCTCTAAATCATACAGAAAATTCAAGACTAATAGGTGTAACACACACACACACGCACACACAGAGCAAGAGACTTTACAGAATCCTGTGTGCAGAAATGCCTCGCAACTCCTATTTCTTGAAAAACATGTATACCGAAGGCAATTGAACCCTTAGACCCCTTAGGCAAGCGTCTTTTAACAGTCCGAAGCATTCCCAAATCAGAAAGCTCAATTCACAATGTACAAATACAGACATACATTGATTCTGCACACTTCTCTTTTCCCCCACAAGGCGTTTGTGTCTTTGCAGCCACATACACCTTTCGTTTCTTCTGTAACAGCATTAGGGAGTGTTCGGTCTACAATTTCAAGTCCCTGTCTCCAGGCACATTTCCGTAAATTATGCTATCACCATTGCTGGAATAAGCAGACACCAAAGACGACAATCAGACGGCATGCAGCTCTCCTTCTTCCTTGCCACTTGCTGGCTTCCACTCCTTTTCTCCCATGGCTGCGCTCTGACAGGCACACGTACAAGGCACTTCATTTATCCATCTTCAGCACAGCTCTCCTCTGAGGTGAAACTGCATCACCACGGCTTTCCCCATAATAATCCGAATAGCAGTGGTTGAATTCTTCCTCTGGATGCATACCGTTCCATGCATGCTGCATTGCTGCCAATGCCCTCCCTATATGTACCGGATTAGCTGGCATGGCATTTCTTTAAATGTTTGCTCCCCAAACCTTTAACTCGCATTTTCACCATTCAGGGAGGGGGAAAGTAAACCTTGCATCCCCCATTTCTTCGCCTCCAGCAGCAATAACAGAATGCAGTGCCCAGATTTCATCGTGTGTCTTTCCTTTTGCGTGCTGATGAGTGATGCTCTCCTGAAACAAGCCGGGCTGAAATGCAAGCAGGCAGGCAACAGCAACCCCAGCAGCAGCAGCAACAGCCACCCAGGTAAATGGGGGAAGCAGGATATGCCAAAAGTGGTGCAGCGTCATCACTCCGAGAGAAGACGAAATCGCTCCTTTCCAACAGCATGGCTCAAATCCTGCAGGAAGGAAAAAGCAGGAGTGCCTCCCCCCCCCCTTCATAGCCTCTCTAAAACGGAGGATTAAAGCAAAATCAAGCCACTAATAAATAAAACTTTTTTTTTTATTTCTGTCATTTTGGGATTGCGACTGCCTACGTTGCTGAACGCAACTGTCCAGAAATGCGGAATCACCCAACCTCTTGTTTCAAACTGCCAGAGAGAGCCAGTGTCACATGAGAACCGCATGATGCAGCACTGAAGTGGCCAAACTCACGTTCGGGGTAGGGGGGGTGGGAGAAGCACAGCAGCATCCACAGATAACGAGACCACAATTGCTTCCCTGCAGTAGCCCAAGAGAGACGGTCCTCTTAAAAGGGCTCGACAGGGACTTACACTTCTGCACACACTACCATGCCTGTGCGCCTACGGTTCTGCATGCGACTGCTGAAGGGAAGGCTGCTGGGGATGCTGTTCCACAGACACAAGCTGGATGGCAGAATATTATTACTTCTTGGCTGCAGTGCTCAAAGCCGATTCCACTTCAATGAATTCCTGAAAAGCCTGCTCCGAACTGGAGAGGATGAGATGCAATCCTCCATATACCATTAGTTCTCCGGGAATCTCCATTTGGGCTGCCTTCTGAATAATTTACCTTTGACAAATAAGATGCTCACTTAGCCTTTCCCTGTCCCCTGTTACCACTGCATGCTGGAGCCATTACGGAAAGAAGACTTCTCTTGCTGCAACCACAAAAAGAGAGGGAGGGAGGGAGAGAGAGAGAGAGAGCATTAATCATGTTATCCAAGTGCTGAGTTTAATAGAGGCTGTGCACATGGCTCAAATCTTTAATGCAAAGCGCTTCTCTGTTATTGGGCACAAAGGCAGATCTTTTGCCTATGTGTTTGTACACAGACAAATTCTCTTCCTTCCACTATCATACCTATGTATGTGGAAATATGTTTTATTAGATTATGATTTCTTTCTTCAAGTCAAGAGGGGAAGAAAAATACTCTTATCACGCCTTTTCCTGAGAAGATGTTATCTATTATGCATTAGATAACTGGGGGGGTTGGGGGTGGGAGGCACCGTTTTACGGTGGTTCTCCTCCTACCTCCCTGGCCGATCGCAATTTGTGCGGGCAGGAGAGCAGAGGTCGACCCCGAGACCCCTCACATGCGGGGTGCCTCAGGGGTCGGTCCTCTCGCCTCTCCTGTTTAACGCATACATGAAGCCGCTGGGCGAGATCATCCGTGGTTTTGGGGTAGAGTACCACCTGTACGCTGATGACACCCAGCTGTACATATCTACCCCAAACCACCCCAACGATGCCGTAGCGGTGATGTGCCAGTGCCTGGAAGCCGTGCGGATCTGGATGGGAAGTAACGGACTTAGGCTCAACTCGACCAAGACCGAGTGGCTGTGGTTTCCGGCTGCCCGATTCAACCAGCTCTCTCCAACGCTGGCCATAGGGGGCGAACATCTTGCCCCTGTGGATGGGGCGCGCAACTTGGGTGTCCTCCTGGATACCCGGCTGTCCATGGAAGATCAAGTGACAGCCGTGGCCAGGAGGGCGTTTTACCAGGTTCGCCTGGTACGCCAGTTGCGCCCCCTATTGGATCGGGACGCCCTTCGCACAGTCACTCATGCTCTCGTGACATCCCGACTGGATTACTGCAACTCTCTCTACATGGGGCTCCCCTTGAGGTGTACCCGGAGGCTTCAGTTGGTCCAGAACGCAGCCGCGCGAGCAATTATGGGCACCTCTAGGTTTGCCCACGTAACACCGCTCTTGCGCGAGCTGCACTGGCTACCTGTCGTCTTCCGGGTGCGCTTCAAGGTGTTAATTACCATCTTCAAAGCGCTCCATGGCTCGGGACCTAGCTACCTGCGGGATCGGATCCTGCCCCATACATCCTCACGGCCGATTCGCTCCCACAGAGAGGGACTTCTCCGGGTGCCGTCCACTAGACTTTGTCAGCGGGCGACGCCCAGGGGAAGGGCCTTCTCTGTGGCGGGCCCAGCCCTCTGGAATGACCTTCCCCCCGATATCAGGACAACCACGGACCTCCGCTCCTTCCGCTTAAAATTAAAGACACACTTTTTTCGTCTGGCCGGCCTTGGGTAGTCTCTTTTTAGGTTAAGGGTTTCTAGGGGTAATTTTTAGTTTAGTGTATGGGTTTTAGCGCAGGATCAATTTAATCTATTTTTAATTTTGTATTTTGTATTTGTCTGTGGTTTTATTTGTATTTTTAATTGCCTGTGCCCCGCCTCGAGTCCCCTTGGGGAGAGAGAGCGGGATATAAAAATTAAATTATTATTATTATTATTATTATTATTATATTATTATTACATAAACTGCCACCTGAAATCCTGGGAATTTTCTGTAAATTCATGTAGGCAATGAGTACTTAGCTACCCCCCCCAAAGCCCAACCATGCTAGCATAACTCTATTACAGATATTCTTTTGACTTATGCCTGTAATTGAACCTGGAATTACAGTCATAAGACATTGTCATCGTAATTTTAGGTATTACAAGGGTGGGCTTGACTTTTCATCATTTTCTGTCAATAAGTGAATACTGTGGTGGTTAAGGAAATGACATAGATGTTCAGCAAATCAATTTTCCCCAATGGCCTTCTTTTTTTTTTGCCAGAAACCAGAAGTAAACCCTGGAAAAGCACTTTTAAAGAAGGCAAAAGTTGCAGTCATGTGATTGTGGGACACTGCAAATGGCTGTCAAGGTTGAGTCGGTTGCCAAGTGTCCAAAATGCCATCCCTTGACTGTGGAGATGGAGGGAGGATGTTGTAACTTCAAAGTCAGTTTGTAAGTAGCTTTGAGGGAGTTTGTTGTCATTTCAAATGGTCCTTAAAGTGATCAGTTGTAATTCGAAGAGTATATGTATTATGTAAAATATTTTATGTAAATCTTTAGGTAATGTTTGCTAACTTGAGATGCTGAATCTACCGTGCTATTTTCCATTTCTCCAAGGAATGTAACTAGATGTTATGCTTTGGCCAGTACTCTGATGCAAACTATGCTTTTTATTCCTACCAGCACTCAGTAACTTGTACTAAAGGAGAAGAGGGAAGCACCCAATGCAGGAAATGCTTCCTTGCATTGCTTCTTAAAGCAATGTGAATTGGCCCAGTTCAGTGGTGGGATTCAAAAAAATTTACTGCTGGCTCTGTGCGCGTGGCATGGCTTGGTGGGCATGGCAGGGGAAGGATACTGTAAAATCTCCTTTCCCTCCCCACTCCAGGGGAAGGTTACTGCAAAATCTCAATTTTCTCCCAATCAGCTGGGACTCAGGAGGCAGAGAATAGACGGGAGTGGGGCCAGTCAGCGGTTATATTTGCCAGTTCTCCGAACTACTCAAAATTTCCACTACCGGTTCTCCAGAACTGGTCAGAATCTGCTGAGTACTACCTCTGGCCCAGTCCTCTGAGGACTAAATAACCTTTTCACAAATACTGTATAGTGATAGCCTCCAACACAGGCAAAAATGAACAATGAGGAAGGGTTTACATTTTAAGAGTACAAGGTAATGTACTTATACTGGCTTCTACTGTATGAGCTTCCATATTTATTAAGGGGTGTGCATTGGGGTTGGAGAGGAGCAATCAAATGGTGGTAATAATTTAGGAGTATCAGATTTGGTCTACAGATCTGGTACCTAAATCACTTCCATGTGAACACCCAGGAATGCTTCATAAAGCCCCTGAGAAAGTAAGCCCAATAAAGTACCTTCCATACATGAACATATACATGTTGTAATATTCCCACTGTCTGCTCTTTCCAAAGATTTATAGTTATTGCTATTTTTTTCCTCTAGATGCTGAATGAAGCCAAACTATTATTCATTGGATTCTTTTCCACAGTTACACTCTTTTGAAATGCTTATAACATCCACATCTATGAAATTCCTTACATTTTTTTTACAGTATAAATAATTACACACTGCATCTATTTTCAGGGGCAAAAGTACAGCTTTTATCATACTGGCCTTGCTGTAAACCAGCCAGACTTTTTTTTTTATGGTGGTCTGAATATTTAATTCCCATTCTTTTTCTGAATTGAGGTCTTGTTTATTACAATTCAGGCCATTCCCCCTTGTAACACTTGGATGCCTGCCACGCACTATTTGTTTACAGTCAGAAGCATGGAAAAATGGGCTTCCCGACTGCACTCCCAAAGTTGAAGGTGAAGTGTCTGGCAGGTGTGAAAAAAATGCAGCTCCTTTAGTTGAAACTATGCAATGTGCTCCATATAAGGCCCCTGTCCTAAACTAACAAAGTAAATTTGGGTTGCTGCCCAAGGTAAAATATTAACACTTTGTTGGGTTATTGCTTATGGTGCTAAACCAGTGCTCCTAAAGAAATGTACTTGGCTATCTTAGTTTTTGCTTTACATTTTTCTGCAGGAGCAAGTAATAATAATAAAATAAATTTTATTTTATTTAATAATAATAAATAATAAATTTTATTTGTTACCCGCGCTCTCTCCCCAGGGGACTCGAGGCGGGGCACAGGAAAATTAAAAAACAGTAAACACAACAGAATACATAATTTAAAATCACAATTAAACAACAAATCCTGCGCTAAAAACATCTATAAAAAACTAAAAAACTGTCCCTAAAACCCCTAAGCACTAAAACCTAAAAACCCCAGGACAAGGAGGCTATCCCAAGCCGGCCAGACGGAAAAAGTAGGTTTTCAATTTAAGACGGAAGGAGCGGAGGTCCGTGGTCGTCCTAATATCGGGGGGAAGGTCGTTCCAGAGGGCCGGGCCCGCCACAGAGAGAGCCCTTCCCCTGGGTGTCGCCCGCTGACATAGTCTAGTGGACGGCACCCGGAGAAGCCCCGCTCTGTGGGAGCGAATCGGCCGTGAGGATGTATGGGGCAGGATCCGATCCTGCAGATAGCTAGGTCCCGAGCCATGGAGCGCTTTAAAGATGATAATTAACACCTTGAAGCGCACCCGGAAGACGACAGGTAGCCAGTGCAGCTCGCGCAAGAGCGGTGTTACATGGGTAGACCTAGCGGTCCCCATAATTGCTCGCGCGGCTGCATTCTGGACTAGCTGAAGCCTCCGGGTGCACCTCAAGGGCAGCCCCATGTAGAGAGAGTTACAATAGTCCAGTCGGGATGTCACGAGAGCATGAGTGACTGTGCAAAGGGCGTCCCGATCCAATAGGGGGCGCAATTGGCGAACCAGGCGAACCTGGTAAAACGCCCTCCTGGCCACGGCTGTCACTTGATCTTCCATGGACAGCCGGGCATCCAGGAGGACACCCAAATTGCGCGCCCCATCCACAGGGGCAAGATGTTCGCCCCCTATGGCCAGCGATGGAGTGAGCTGGTTGAATCGGGCTGCCGGAAACCACAGCCACTCGGTCTTGGTCGGGTTGAGCCTGAGTCCGTTACTTCCCATCCAGATCCGTACAGCTTCCAGGCACTGGCACATCACCGCTACGGCATCGTTGGGGTGGTTTGGGGTAGAAATGTACAGCTGTGTATCATCAGCGTACAGATGGTACTCTACCCCAAAACCACGGATGATCTCACCCAGCGGCTTCATGTATGTGTTGAACAGGAGGGGCGAGAGGACCGACCCCTGAGGCACCCCACATGCGAGGGGTCTCGCGGTCGATCTCTGCCCCCCTGCCAACACAAATTGCGATCGGCCAGAGAGGTAGGAGGAGAACCACCGTAAAACGGTGCCTCCCACCCCCAACCCCCCCAGCCGATGCAATAGGATACCATGGTCGATGGTATCGAAAGCCGCCGAGAGGTCTAATAGGACCAGGATGGAGGAACAACCCCCATCTCTGGCCCTCCAGAGATCATCGACCAACGCGACCAATGCCGTCTCGGTGCTATGCCCGGGCCGAAAGCCGGACTGGCGCGGATCTAGATAATCAACTTCCTCCAGGTGCCGGGGGAACTGTTGTGCCACCACACTCTCGACAACCTTCGCCAGAAAGGGAAGGTTGGAGACAGGACGGTAGTTGTTCAAAAGAGCTGGATCCAAAGAGGGCTTCTTAAGTAGAATTCAGCAAGGGACTAAAGCAGGGATAGTCAACTTTTTTATGCCTACCGCCCACTTTTGTATCTCTGTTAGTAGTAAAATTTTCTTTTGAAAAAGTTTTATTGGTTTTAACAATTTATATTGGGAAAAGGGGTAAATAAGGTAATGAATAATATTTGGAGCTTCCACATCGGGTCTGCTGACCACCTCCGAGTCTTCATACATATTCAATTAAAAAGAAATTATCAAGAGGAAGGGGTACATACATTTTAAAATCATAAATTTTCATATTATTTTATACATTCAATTACTTTATACTATTGACGTCCGTACAAGAATTACTAAAAAAAATATAACAGATTATTTTTGCGATCTGAGCCTCTTTGCTATAGTCTCTTCCTCCCCCCTCCCCCCGCCAGCAGGCGGACCTGTGGCTCCTCCCGTTCCCATCTCATCGGCATCCAGGATTGAGGAATGTTTTTTTAAAAAATTATGCGCCTCTTCAACTGTTTTAATTCTAACTCTTCCTCCCTCCCAGAATACCAGCATCCCTTCAGGCATCAACCACTTGAACTACATTTTTTAGTTAAGAAGGAATAGTTCCTTCTTATATCTCTTATTTTCTTTGGGATCTGCTTCAATATGGCCACCTCGTTTTGCTAGTAGTAAAATTTTCTAACAGCCCACCGGTTCCACAATAATGGTGATTTATAAAGTAGGGAAGTCAATTAAATTAAAAGAAAGGAAAGTGCTTCAGTATTGGACAAAACCCCTACCGCCCACCATGAAAGCTAGAACGTCCACTAGTGGGCGGTAGGGACCAGGTTGACTACCACTGGATTAAAGTCTGCAAACCTCACATTTAAATCCCTGTGAAGCCTTTTCTTCAACATTTTCTTTTTAGACTTTAAAACGACAATTTAATGTACTTAAGGGAATGACTGGTGGCTAATATACTTATCAGTCAGAGCTTGAACTCATGAGAAATGGTAGTGACAGAACAATTAACATATTGCAGCAGTCTATGGGCCCTCATCCACCTGTATTATCAATTGCCATTGGTGTGACAGTGTGATCTCCATTTCAGCTAACATTTCTTTTTCACCTTTTTTTGATTACTAATCTTTAGTAGTTTAAGTCAGGGGTCCCCAATTTCCGGGCCACAGTTTAGTACTAGGCTGTGGCCCATTCGGAACTGGGCAGCTCAAGTGGCAGGCGTGCACCCACAGCTCCACTTGCACAAGTGACATATGCATACACCATCCTAGGCTGCAAGGCCAAAAAATGACCACTGCTTTAGATCACAGTACTTGAGAAATGTATATTTTTGAGTGTAAAAATGTATAACATTGGGAATGGTTATAGCTGCAGCATGAGTCTGTGTGGGCATGTATATGTATCTCTACTATAATCATTTCTACTTTTGCAATAAGGGCAATATGGAAGTCATCCAGAAGGCAGCGGTGCAGGCAGTGATTGAGACATGTTACAGGCATGCGATCTCCCTGTTTGGTGAGTTGCACTGCTGCCAGTTGACTTCTGGGTACAGTTAACGAAGTTGATTTTTATCTATACAGCTTTTCATGGCAAAGGGCTTGGCCATCTGAGGGATCATGGCTTATCTCCAGTTGCCTTTGCCCAAGTGGTGGTTCCGGATTCCGTTCCAACCGGTACAGTTGGAACAGGCCCGGCATCTCTCTCTATATATATATTTCTCTCTCTATCCCTCTTCCTACCTATCTAGTGTATTTTTCTCCCCCCTCTATATACCTAACTACCTACTCTCTCTCTCTCTCCCTACCTATCTACTGTATTTCTCTCTCTCTCTCTCTTTCTCTCTCTCTATCACTCTACCTACCTACCTACCTACTCTCTCTCTCCCTCCCTCCCTACCTACTGTATTTCTCTCTCTTTCCCTCCCTTCCTCTACCTACCTACCTACCTACCTATCTACCTACCTATTCTCTCTCTCCCTACCTATCTACTGTATTTCTCTCTCTCTCTCTCTCTCTCTCTCTCTCTCTATTTCTCTCTATCCCTCTACCTACCTACCTATCTACACTCTCTCTCTCCCTACCTACCTACCTATTGTATTTCTCTCTCTTTCTCTCCCTCTCTATCCCTCTATCTACCTACATACTTTTTTAAAAAAATTGCCTCTTCAAAACCTGGGTGCGTCTTATACTCCGGTGCGTCTTATACTCTGAAAAATAAGGTAATCATGATGGGGAGAACAACCCCACCCCCACAAGCCTCTTACTAGAGAGAAATTGTTTCAAAGGAGGAGAGAATGTCAACAAAATTCTCAAAGGTGGAACATGGTCCTTTTACATAAATTTTGTTAAAACATAGTGGAAGAGTTCTGAGTGGATTCATTCTCATTCGTTCTATACTACAGTAACCCCTCCAGTGGTCTGTAGCCTCCCTGGCTTCCCATATTTCAATTAAATCAGCACTGAACTGAAACGTGGATAAAATGTAATCTTATGGTACTTAGCAAAACCTCTAATTGATTTCCTGGAATTACTTAAAATAATAGCCTTATTTAATTAGTAGCATTCTGAAAGAATACGTTTAGAAAAACCTGGGGAATTTACCCTGTTTCTTTAGACTAAAAAAAAAAAGGTTGGTCTTTAACATTGGAAAAAAAAAACCCTCTCATGCATTACACATGAGCTTGTCCAAAACAATAAAGCGAAATAATCAAATTTCAAAGAATGAACACCTACAGTTGAACAATGCATTTATTCTGCTGCTAAATACAAATAAGAATGGTTGGGTGGGGGAACTGAAAAAGGAAACAAGATATGCATATTTATAGGTGTGCCTTGAGAAAAAGCACAGAAGCAATTCTCATTAAAGATATGAATAATAAAATAAAAAGAAAGTGGCAGAGGTCAGGTGCAAAATCTGAGCACCCTACAAGGTCAGGCAGGAAAGGTCAAGAAAGTTCACCTTACATACACGAAATCTTAACACTGGGCTTAAAACTCCTCCCCAACCTTTTGACAGTCCAGCACAACTCAAGTAACACCAGTTCTGGTTAGTGCAAGCCAGAGATTTCTCTCATATTCAAACCATGAAACTGTGGTTTCCGATTCTTATTTAAAGAGCCATTTTAAATCGTGCCTCTTTGGTTTCAGTTTCGTGTGCAAGAAAGAAAGCAGCAAATGACTTGATTGCTTGAAGAAACCAGGAAGTGTGTATGTGTATGTGTGTATGGAGGGGGAGGGATCAGATCAGTTTCCTACCATGAAATCTTGATTGCTTCAAGTGTACTTTTGGAGATTTGGTATCAGCACCCAAGAAATGATTTGCCAGGGGGGAAAAAGGTAAAGGTAAAGGTTCCCCTCGCACATATGTGCTAGTCGTTCCCAACTCTAGTGGGAGGTCCTCATCTCCGTTTCAAAGCCGAAGAGCCAGCGCTGTCCCAAGATGTCTCTGTGGTCATGTGGCCGGCATGACTAAATGCCATTAGTCATCTGTTACCTCCCCACCAAAGATGGTCCCTATTTTCCTACTTGCATTTTTACATGCTTTCGAACTGCTAGGTTGGCAGAAGCTGGGACAAGTAACGGGAGCTCACTCTGTTACACGGCGCTAGGGATTCAAACCGCTGAACTGCCAACCTTTTTGATCAAAAAGTTCAGGGTCTTATCTACTGAGCCACCATGTCCCAGGAAAGAGAAGTGCAAACAATACAGCACCTGCTTCAGCAGGGAGCTACATTATTCAGATTTGAAAGACCACTTTGGCTGCCTGTTGATTCTTAAGGTACTTACCTTTAAAATGTTAATTACTTCAGTTAATTACTTTAAAGAAATCTCTTTCACATACTGGTCTGCCTCAGGTTTAGGCAGGGATGTGTCTACATAAGGATGAACAATCTGAGGTTTGAGGCCTATGGGCAATTCCAACACTCTTTTTTTGTAGCCCCTGGAATCTTGGTGGCCACAATTACAAAAATCAGCAGGCAAAGTCATTGGAAATTCTCAGTCATCCAGGCCATGGTTGTCCCAAAGGTGCTTTTTTTCTCTCTTTCTGTTCAATTGCCTCTTGAAAAAAGAGAGAGAGAGAGAGAGAGAAAGCGCCTTTGGATCAACAGGCAAAGCTTCCTACCCATTGGAAATGAAAAACACACAAAAGCACAATACAAGTTCCAAAATGTACTTCATTTCATTTCATTTCATTTATTTAATTTCTATACCACCCTCTCTCCCAAGATGGGACTCAGGGAGGTGCACAGGAACTATAAAACATAAAATATAAATACAAATAAATACAAACAGTCACAATGGTTAAAACGAGAATTAAATTAAATTTGGTCCGTGCTAAGAACATTAATTAAAACCCAACTAAAATAATAAAATAGCTATACCAGGGGTCCCCAACCCCCGGGCCGCGGACCGGTGCCGGTCCGTGGCTTGGTAGGAACTGGGCCGCAGGGCTGGAGAGGAGGAGGAGGGAGGAGGGGGCAGCCCCCTGGGCAAAGCGCGCAGGAGAGTGCAGGCGTGACTGTTTGCGCCGCTGGAGTGAGGCTCTTCCACCCTCGTCGACGGTGGGACTCCTGGCCGCTGATTCCCTTCCTCCCTCCCCCTTCCTCCTTCCACAGCCGGCATGCCGGCCACTCGTCGTCTTCCAGGGGCTGCCATTCCTCTCTCTCTCATACACACACACGAAGGCTTCTCAGCTGAGCGAATGAGCAACCAAGTACGGCGGCTGGCCGGGCGGGGGGGGGCAGGCTAAGGCGAGTGAGCACTGCGGCCCGGGCTGAGGAGGCTCCGCGGGGGGCGGGCGGGGCAGCGGGCGGGGCGGGGACGACGACACACAGACAGAGAGAGGCACAGACACAAAGAGAGACAGGGAGGGAGGGGGGAATCAGAGAGTGACAGACACACACAGAGACAGAGGGAGGGAGGGAGAGAAAGAGACGCAGAAAGTGATTAAGTGCGTGAATGCGAGACAGACAGACAGACAGACACACACACACACACACATAGAGTGACAGATGGGCGGACGAAGGGGAGAGAGAGAGAGAGAAAGAAAAAGAGAAAGAAAGAAAAAAGGGAGAGAGAGAAAGAAAGAGAGAGAGAAAGAGAAAGACAAAGAGAGAGAAAAAGAGAGACAGAAAGGAAAGAGAAAAAAAGAGAAAGAAAAAAAGAAAGAGAGAGAGAAAGAGAAAGAGAGAAAGAGAAAAAAAGAGAAAGAAAAAAGAAAGAGAGAGAGAAAGAGAAAGAGAGAAAGAGAAAGAAAGAGAAAGAAAGAAAGAAAGAGAGAGAGAGAAAGAGAAAGAAAGAGAGAATGAAAGAGAGAGAAAGAGAGAAAGAGAGAGAGAAAGAGGGAAAGAAAGAGACAGAGAAAGAAAGAAAGAAAGAAAGAAAGAAAGAAAGAAAGAAAGAAAGAAAGAAAGAAAGAAAGAAAGAAAGAACGTATGACCACAATTGAGCCCAAAAGTTTGGTTGTTAACCAAGACCATTGTTAAGTGAGTTTCACATTTTCCATATTGGCCACGCCCACACAGTCACATGACTGCTGAGCCACTTAGCCGGTCCGCAAAACTTTCTTTAAAATGAAACCGGTCCCTGGTGCAAAAAAGGTTGGGGACCCCTGAGCTATACCAGCTATGCCAGGCCGGCCATATGAAAGAAGTACATTTTTAGTGCCCGACGGAAGAGGCGAAGGTCTGAGATTGTACGGAGGTCTGGGGGCAGGTCGTTCCAGAGGACGGGGCCTGCCACAGAGAAGGCTCTTCCCCTGGGAGTCGCCAGCCGGCATTGTCCGGCGGACGGCACCCTAACGAGGCCCTCCCTGTGGGAGCAGACAGGTCGAATGGAGGTGTGTGGTAGTAGGAGGTCCTGCAAGTAACCCAGCCCGATGCCATGGAGCGCTTTAAAGATGGTCACTAAGACCTTGAAACGCACCCGGAAGGCCACAGGCAGCCAGTGGAGCTCGCGCAGGAGAGGTGTTATATGGGAGTATTTTGAAACTCCTAAGATCCCCTGCGCAGCCGCATTCTGCACTAACTGGAGCCTTGAGATGCACAGAAAGGGGTGCAACTGGCGTATCAGGTAGACCTTTACAGAGTATCTTAAAAAATGGGAAAGTAATCTCGGGGGTGGGGGGACAAAAACAAAAATATATTGATCCCATCCACTTTTGCTCTGCTCACTTCCTAACATCTTTATTACAGCAATCCTCCGATAAGTATAACTTGCAGAAAATAGTTTTAGAATCCTCAGAGTCTTTAAGTGCAGGCAGTCCTCATTTAGTGATCACAATTAAGACTCACAACACTATTCCTAACTGAAGCAGTTGCTAAATGGAAACTCATACGACCTGAACGGTACTTTCCTTTTCCCCACTTCCTCACTTCCCCACCCTTGAGAATGCTCATCCTGGCTTTTGGGATAATTAACCAGAAGGGAAATAATGCTTGTATTTACATTCATTGGAGAGGAAGGGATTATAAAACAGTAAGCAGGCATATAATTGGGAATAAACCAGGCTGTTTGTGGAGCATACTAGCTTCTGCTGGAGCTAGTGCGTTGCTTTTGGTATGTATTCTCCATTGTGAGTTTACTTATTCTCTTGTAATCCCTTCCTCTCCAATCTCTCCTCTTGCAAGACAGGGGGAGGGAGGGAAAACAACCGATTAAGCACAGGGCAACACATACCATCTGTAATGGCAATCACATAATTCAGGGATAATACTATCATAACTTTGATCACTGAATGAGGGAATCAGTATGCAAGGACTACCTGTGATTGTGTTACATACAAAGGCAAAGCAACCTTTCTCAACCTGGGAATTTTGGAAATTTCAGTGCAACTTTTCTGGAGGACACCAGAAGTACAGAAGGTTGCCTGAAGAAGCAAGTGGTAACACTTAACCAAATCACCAGGAAAACTGAGGACTAAGGACAGGATTGGTAAATCAAAGATGGCAAACCACTTCAGTACTGTTGACAAAAAAAAAAAAAAAAAAATAGCATGAATGTGTGGTTAAATTTGCTTTGCTTATTCCAATATATATTCCAATCTGCTTTGCTGTGTCATTTTTCCTCGTGTTTAGGTCCATAGGTGTTATTTACATATGGCTTTGCTGTAACTATGTATGCATGTGTATAGTGTGTTTGTGTGTGTGTGTGTATGTGTGTGAGGGAGGGAGGGAGGGAGAGATAGCTCTGCTTCAGTGGTGGGTTTCAAATTTTTTTAGAACCTACTCTCTAGGTGTGGCCTATTTTGTGGGCGTGACTTGGCAGTCTTGTGACAGGGTGGGAGTGGCCAACTTGTAAAATGTGATGAAACTCATTTAACAACGCTCTTGCTTAGCAACCAAAATTTTGGGCTCAACTGTGATGATAAATTCTCTTTCTTTCTTTCTTTCTTTCTTTCTTTCTTTCTTTCTTTCTTTCTTTCTTTCTTTCTTTCTTTCTTTCTTTCTTTCTTCCTTCCTTCCTTCCTTTCCTTTCCTTTCCTTTCCTTTCTTACTTTCTGCCTTCCTTTCCTTTCCTTCCCATTGGGTTACTGGCAGCGGCAGGCCAGACTTACTTCTGGGTCCGCAGGTGGAACCCCCTCTCACCGGTTCTCTAAATTTCACCATCCGGCTCTTGCGAGTAGGTGTGAGCCTGCAGAAACCCACCACTGCTCTGCTTCCACTGTTTTGATGGATGGTATAGATCAAACTTGAAGAAACAAGTAAATAGGGTATTTGTGAGTTGACAAAATATGCCAGGCTTGCACAAAAACATTTATCTGACCACATCATTTATCGTGTAAGACAAGCTGCTTTTACAAAACAAGCAACTGTTTTCAGAAGCTTTTACAAATTACTGGCTGTTTGAAGCAAACTAATTATAACTGGGAGCGACATTTCCTGGATTTAGATTTATTCTAATCTGAGCTGTTCTGTACATTAGATTTCACAACACAGTATCGTGTGTCTTCCTGCTTTTCTAGCAGGAAAATGTCAGAAGAAAGCATTTCAGAAACTACAATTCACAATGCGAGTTGGATGGCCATATAAACCTTCTAAATAAATAAACTTAGGAAGCTTCTCAAGAAAATTAGAGAAATCAGTGGCACTAGGTCTCTTGGCTAGAGTTATCTTCCACCAGGTGGGTGCAGGATAATTCTGATTACAAGTTCCTAATAAGTGTTAAACAAAACACTGCATTTATAGCCATGGTGGTGCAGTGGTTAGAATGCAGTGCTAGGTCACTGCTCATTCTATGAGTTCAATTCTGAGCAGCTCAAGGTTGACTCAGATTTCCATCCTTTTGAGTTCAGTAAAATGAGGACCCAGATTATTGGGGGAAATTTGCTGACTCTGTAAACTGCTTAGAGAGGTCTGTTAAGCATTGTGAAGCTGTAAGTATGTGCTATTGCTATGTTCAGTTTATAGGCTTCTCATAAATGTTGGACTGCCCACCATGCAAGATAATATTCTCAGAAATACTAAATGTGTTTCAATAGGAAAAAAACATTGCAGACATCAAGTGTGTGCATCAACCATTAAAATGGTCACACAAGGAGAAACTTCCCACAAGCATGTTAACATATAAATCAACGGCCAATTCCTAATATACAAACCAGCTCTCCCAATGTTTCTGTTGTAAAGATTCAGGACTTTTTATTTAAAAAAACTGGTAGCCATTTCTCCACCCAAAATAGCTACAGAAATCTAAGGCCAGTGTTTCTCAACCTTGGTGACTTTAAGTCCTGTGGACTTCAACTCCCAGAATCCCCCAGCCAGCACAGCACAGCTGGCTGGGGAATTCTGGGAGTTGAAGTCCACAGGACTTAAAGTCACCAAGGTTGAGAAACACTGGTCTAACCTGATGAAAGAAGATATATTTTTTTAATGTAGGCAGTTTAAGGAGAAATAACACTCCTGTTTGCTTCATATGATCTTTTTAAATCTCTGTTCACATTGGATGGAAGGACTAATAAAGCAAAAAATAATTCTATGACCCATACTGAGGACTTGGCAGAATTGCCAAAGGGACAAGAGTATAGAATTGCATGGAGAAACATACTGGTGTTTCGTCAAGAAAACAAGCATAAGGTTTTCAAAATGGATGATCTAAAGTCCTACGTTTATGGACATGATTCCAAGAACAAGGTTTTGAAAACGAAGCTAAGAAATTCAACTGTAAGCCGTAGCTCCAGCATGGCGTCCCCAGTAGCTGGGTGTGAATAATTACCTCTTAAACTTGGCATCCATTTATATAACAGGGATTTATTTATTTAGATTTATAATATGTGACTCCTCCACTCAGGAAGGAGCATTTGGCATGTTCAGAAAGTGTTTCATAAATAGTAATAGCAATCTAATCCTATGTAAATATTACAATCCCTTATCCAAATTCTGCATTACAAGAATGTCTTGGAAGGTGCCAAGACAGTTAGCCGGTACTTTTGGTAGTTGTTCATATGAAATAAACTTATTTTTATAATGGAATCCACACTGACATGCTATGAAGTTGGGTGGGGGGGAGAACTAAAAATATTGGAGTCCGTGGTGACACTCTCAATAGGAATATACTTTAATCTCTTTATCCTCTCCGTCATCAAACCACTTGCAGGTCTGGTACCTCCAAGAACCTAATAATAAGCCTCTTGAGATGAGAGGAATAGTATTCTTTTTACCTTGCCTTAGGGCCCTGAATTTCTCGCAATAGCAGGGCCTCTGGTTATGAAAGATTGTAAAAGGTATCGAATACAGTGAATCAGACTCAATGCAAAGCTTTAAACTGGTGTGACGTAGGGCGATTTGAAGTAGTTTGCCACTCACTCTAAAAGCAGCCAAGCAAGGTATCCAACTAAGTCCTCTGCAGAACTTTGCCTCCAACATGTAGCTGAGTGTTGAGGTCCTCGACTTGCGACCGGTCCTCGATGATTGGTTCCCCGTTTGACAGCTCTTCTTTAAATAGCTGTCAAGCGGGGAAGCCCCTGTCTACCGCACCTTTTCACTTGCTGAATTCTACTGTTTGCTTGTTTGTATTTTTGCCTAATAAACGGCTGTTAGTTCTAACCTGCCTGGCTCGAACTCCCTCTGTCCAAGCTATAACACTGAGAAATAGCATTGAATACATCGTGCGTGTGTTCGAGCAATGCAGTTTGGTAAAGGAGAATTGGATTCAGGGAGTGACAATTTCTCTTCCTTATAATCTGTCGACAGAGTGTTTTGAATTAGCAGCATAATTATAGGGCTGGGGATGCTACTAGAATCCATTCTTGCACCCCAGGCTTGGTTTTTTTTTTAAGTTTGTGATGGTATTTTGTCTTGCGAACAATTTATTATTTTTTCTTTTTCCCCACTTCCACCATCATTTGAACGTCTTTCAATTACTTTGCTTATCAAATTTTCTTTGACAGGCCTCCCTTTCTTCCACCGCATAGCCAGTATAGTCCAAATTTTTATTTTTAAGCAGTAATTTTTCAGCCCTAGTTTTTACATAACCCTCCTTCCTTACTAGTGTATGCTTGTGCAAGTCATTAACTGGCTATTTATTCTGTAAAGGTGTGCGGGATGTTCCTAGCATTTGTCCTTGTAAACAGTATACTGTAGCTTCATTGGTGAGGAGGCAATATTATTAGGAAAAAAATGATTAAGGGTGAATATGATAGCAGTCTTCAAATACCCCAAAAGATGCAGCATACAAAAGATCAAAACCTATTCTTTTTCATTCCAGAGTGCAGGACAGAAAATCATGAAATTATGATAGAGAAATTAGATGTTAGCAAAAATATACTGACAGTAAGAACACTGGACCTGCTTGACCTCCTCTTTACTGGATGTATCAGAGCAAAGATTTGACAGCTATCAGTTTGGGATACTTTCAGTTAGATTCCTGCCTTAAAAAAGAAGTTGAACCCAAGTAGGCCTCTTCTAAATCTAAGACTCTTATGATTTTAGTGGCAGCAACTTATTTATTTATTTAGAGAATTTATTAGAGCATTTTCTATGGGTGGGTTATGAAAAACAAAAACCCAATGTAAAAAGAATGCAAACAATAAATCCCCACCCCCTTGGTGACAATGAGCAATCTAACAAGCCCCTTGACGGGATCCATCACACTCTGCCCAATAGGAAAAAAACAAGCTTGTCAGAATATTCATGAACTGGAATAGGACATAGCAACAGGTCAGCCATTGGGGACTGACTGGAATAGGGCATGGCAACAAGGTCAGCCAATGAATAGGCATAGCAACTAAGTCAGCCAATGAGGGCTGTTTAGAAACTGAAACAGCATTTGCTGGAGACAGCTAGGTGCCTAGGCTTGGCTTAGGCTTAGCTTAATTGCCCTGAATAGAGGAGGTTCTCTTTGTCTGTATTGAGCTTTGAACTCTGAACTGAAACTCATCTGTCCTCTCTACCATGTTGGAAGAATCTGCTGTTAGTATTGTACATTTATTCATGTATTATTATGTATATAAAGGAGTTAATGAATCCTGCTGAATCAGTTATCTGTGCTTTCTGGATTTGATTTTTGCAACAAACTCTTGACAACGGTCTTCAGGGTTTTGCGAAAGAGTGACAAAGTTAAATTAATACGTATATGTACACACACACAGTATATCTTTGGGTATATTGTAGAAAAACTGTTATCCTTTTCCTTATCTGTGACACATGTCATGCCAGTCTTATTTCTATATTTCAAACTCCAATATTTTTAGCTTCTAAAAAACAGTTCTAATTTCTTAAATTATTGTTCTCTATTCCAGCACAGATTCTCTATATTCTGTTATAAGTGTGAGTGCAAATGACTCATCAAGAGTAATGAGAGTATTAAAAATATGACTCTGTAAGTACACACATTTCTACTGAAATGCTTCAGCGGCATCTCAGTTGCAATCACCAACACCCAATGTGGTTAAGTGCCACATCCACAACATTTTACTAAACAACCCATATATTTTTACAAGAGTGTGACCTACTGAATAGTAGCAATTTCTCTTTGCGGTGTTATTGTGAAAGAAAGACATCAAATGAAAATCATCTTGTTATCTGCAAATGTCTGTTTATTCTAATGCACCAGAAACACTATCAAGATAACCTCTGGTGTGATCTCAGCTATCTTCAGTTGCCCTCCTAAATCCATTACTCGCTCACCACGGAAGTTACTGACTTCTTGGAGCAAAGATAATGAAGGTTATTGAGATTCAGCCAGTGGATATAAAATCATTAAAGCAAGATAGTCCACAATTTATGACTTGCTCCATGGACAGCAGGGCATTATTTTAACGATAAAATTGCAATCTGCAGAGGAAGTGGCTAAACTGAAGGAGCCACATAAAGACGGATCATTAGTATCAATCATGGTGACACTCCTGTGGACATCTTTATTGCTTTAAACACAGTAATCAAAGACTTCTGCATTCAGATGGAAGGATTGATCAATACAAGAAACATCTCCTCAGAGAGAAATTTTAAATTATCCATTGAAAAAGGTATCACAAAAGACCGAATGAGTCATGTAGCTGAGCAGACAGCTATGTAAATTAAATAAACAAATAAATAAATATTTAAAGGGAGATGAAATATGAACCAATGCATTAAAAAAAAAAACCTGGCTGGTCTATCACACAGATAAGTATGTAGTTCTACAGTTATTCTTAATTTGTTTAAAAATAAAAATGTGCACTAAACTATTCAGGAATGGAGTGTTTACAAAGAGCCTGGGAGTCCAATTCCTGAGTCATGAAGCTCACTGAATCTCATCTTCCCCTTGTAATTTCTAATAAGGATAATTAAAAAGCATCCATGTAGGTGAACTTGAGGATAGGGTAGAAACTGAAGTATTGTAGTGAATACCAGTGGGAGGTGGGTATTTACAGAATTGGCACCTTATCTGTTTCTGTTGCTCCCCTCTAGGAGGAGGTTTCAAAGTATTTCAAGCAGGACTACCAGACTCTGTAACAGCTTTGTTCCCTGTGCCATTCTTCTGGTAAACTCACAAGTTTTGTTTCTCTGGCCATGTACATATATACATCCGAATCAGAGGTGGTATTCAGTAGGTTCCGACCAGTTCTGGAGAACCAGTAGCGGACATTTTGAGTAGTTCGGAGAACTACCATCTCTGATTGGCCCTGCCCCCATCTATTCTCTGCCTCCTGAGTCCCAGCTGATAAGAAATGGGGATTTTGCAGTAACCTTTCCCTGGAGTGGGGAGGGAATGGAGATGTTACAGTATCCTTCCCCTGCCACACCCACCAAGCCACACCCACAGTACTGGTAGTAAAAAAAAATGAATCCCACTACTGATCCAAACTAGACTGTGTTGTTTCTCCATGTCATATATGTGGGTATATTATTATTTATTTATTTATTATTTTTCAAATTTATACCCCGCCCTTCTCCTTGTTAGGACTCAGGGCGGCGCACAGGCATTTGTTAAAAACCATTTACAAAACAATACAAACTCTTAAAAACATATTAAATTAACCTAAAACCCGTGCTAAAACCCTTTAAAACCCTAAAAAAATAAAATTTATAAATATAGTCAGAAACGGGGGGCTACACTAGGCCGGCTTGTTGGAATAGGTACGTCTTAAGGCGTTGGCGGAAGAGGCGGAGGTCCGAGATAGTGCGAAGGTCGGGGGTAGGTCGTTCCAGAGGGCCGGGCCCGCCACAGAGAAGGCCCTTCCCCTGGGTGTCGCCAACTGGCATTGCCCGGCCAACGGCACCCTGAGAAGGCCCTCTCTGTGGGAGCGGATCGGACGAAGGGATGTATGGGGCAGAAGGCGGTCTCGTATATAGCTAGGCCCCGAGCCATGGAGCGATTTGAAGATGGTCGTCAACACCTTGAAGCGCACTCGAAAGGCCACAGGCAGCCAGTGCAGCTCACGCAGGAGAGGTGTTATGTGGGCTTGCCTTGGGGCACCCATAATCACCCGTGCGGCCGCATTCTGAACTAGCTGTAGCTTTCGAGTGCACCTCAAGGGGAGCCCCATGTAAAGAGCGTTACAGTAATCCAGCCGAGAGGTCACAAGCGCTTGAATGACTGTGCGACTATGCATAATTTTGTATTTATTTATTTTGTCATGTTCACATAGAGGTGGTGACCCTTTGAGAGCTGTAGGCAACAAAATTTCATTGTATGCCGATTAGTGCACATTCAAAGTGACAATAAAGTTAGTCTATGTCTATTCTATGTCTTCTATGTTTATCTATGGAATACCTTGGTTTGATGGATTTAGAATATCAACAGCACACATTTCTTTCAAATCATTTGATCTCCCTATTATTTTTCCACGCACTTTATGCACCATTTCTAGTGTGTTTAGACTGCTTGCTCTTGCATCTGCTTTCAGCTTTACTTCTAATTTATCTAATTTATCTGTAAAACAGCTTCAATTATCAGATGCAAACACTTCGTAAACTTTATGACACTGAGAACCCTGCTGGGCTTCCAAATGTAAGAAGACTTCTACTTGCATTCACCTAAACACAAATATTGAAGTCCATTTCTGACTCTGAAGACTTTAAGACTTTAGAGGAGGGGTCCCCAAGCCCCAGGCTGCAGCCTGTTTGGAATCGGGCCGCAGATGTGGTGGAAGTGTGTGTGTGTGTGTGTGTGTGTGTGTGTGCGTGCGAGTGCAGTGTGAAGCTGTATTTGTGTCCGTGCAAAATCATCCTTTCTCCCAACCCCACCATCTCTGCCGGTCCACTGTACCAGAGAGATTGGAGACCCTTTCTCTAGAACAGGGGTCACTAATCTTTCAGCCATTCCTCGCCTGCCCACCTGGGCTCCTTAGGGCCCAAACAGGAAGCAGTTGTTGGAGCTAAGCAGCCACTATGAGAAAGAGTTGGCAACACAACTAGCTCAGTTCAAATTGGATCTGGCCAAGAAGGAGGCTCAGCAGAAGCACCTCACTGAGGACTACAAGCAGAGGCTTTCCAAGCAGAGGGAAGACCTGCGGGAGTGGTACTGGCGCCTGGAGACTCAGAGGGCTGAGATGGTCAGCCAGTTCCAGGCCATGATGCACTCCCATGGGAACAAGGCCCTCCAGCTCTTTGCCCCCAGCAGCACTTCCCTCCAGCCTTCGCCCAAAGCTCCACACCAGTGGGCTGAAGCAGACCCCAAGTCAGAATTTCTTCCCCCTTTAACCCCTACAAAAAAACCCAAAAGGGGAGACTCTCTGTAGCAACATAAACATTCACTGGGCGTATCCGGCCGTAGTTTGAGGACCCCTGATTTAGTGCAATATTAAGAATGCAAATAATTTTTCTGCAGACCACCAAAATTTTCTCGTACACCACCAGGGACCACCAGTTGGTGACCGCTGCTCTAGAACAGGGGTCCCCAACCTTTTTTGCACCAGGGACCGGTTTCATTTTAAAGAAAATTCCACGGACCGGCCAGTGTAGAGGGGGAGCGGGGGGGAGGGAGAAACAGGTGGCGCATGCGCACGCGGGGAGGGGGTGAGTCGGCTCACTCGTCCCTCTAGGGCACCCAATGGCGCGAGCGGCCGTGCCTGCGCTTTTCTGTCCTCGGTGCGCGCTCTGCCCAGGGGGCTGCCCTCCCTCCTCCCTGCGGCCCGGTTCCTATCAAGTCACGGACCGGCACCAGTCCACGGACCAGGGGTTGGGGACCCCTGCTCTAGAAGACAGAGCATAAGAGCTAGAATTTCCTTCAAAGGTATAATGCCTAAACCAAGATAGAGCAAGAACAGAATCATTCAGTTCTGGATTGTTTCTTTCTTTAGCACCGAGCCTTGCTGCCATATCCAACTTCACCCATATCCCATTTCATACTGCACGCAGGCTAAAGTGTGCTGTTGCTGCTCACATAAATATTTTAGCACTATTGATCAAGAAATTCTTCAGCTATTGCAGCCGTTATTTAAGCCAGTGTTGCACTTGTGAGGAAATTTTCTGACAGCTATTATTATAGACATGAAAATAATTGTTAACAACTGTTAAGAATCACATACAGTATATGCATCTCGAAACTTTTATGTAGAAACAGATTTCGAATTACTGTGAATCTGAATGGCAGCTGCCATAACAAGCAGAGACAGAGGAAAGATCAGCATGCTAATGAAATCATCAAAGAAGTAGGAGATCGATCTCTTAGTGACTTGATAATTAGACTAGCAGAAGACAAATTCCAATTGTGTCCTGTTAAGATAGATGCTAACCCACTGTAGCAAATGAGGGAAGGGGTAAGTTTAAGATCCACAGGGAAGGGGAAGATTGGGCTCATAGAAGTCAAAAGGAGGACATATGACACATCCCTTGGTGACTGAAAAACACAGGACAGTAAGCGAAGCACGTCACAGTATGAGAAGCTGAAGGAGTTGTTCTGATTACAAAGTTTTCTAACGCTTTCAAAACAAAGATTCGTATTTGGAGTCAACTGATGATGAGGCTGTGTGTGTGTGTGTGTGTGTGTGTGTGTGTGTGAGAGAGAGAGAGAGAGAGAGAGAGAGAGAGAGAGAGAGAGAGAGAGAGAGAGAGAGAGAGAGAGAGAGAGAGACTTCTAATATATAAATTTCTAATAAACTCAGTAATCTTCATTATTAGGTGTTCATACCAGGGGTTGTAAACACTTAACTTCCCTACCGGTTCGCAAATGCGAGCGCATGCGCCACCTCCGTACATGCACAGATACTTCCGTGCATGTGCTTTTAGCAAAAAAAAAAGGCCAAAAGGGGATGCCATAGAGCCTGGCAATGGTGGGTGGAACCACCCGCGATTTCTGCTAACAGTTCGGGCGATCTGGTCCGAACCGGTAGAATACCACCTCTGGTTCATACTCTTTTTGCAGGGCGTATTCATGCCATTCTTATGCCAGTTAAGAGAGTACACATTCCCTTTTACTGAAGCAGCAAAAACATCCCGAGATGAAAGCACTCATAATAATGAAAATAACAATGTAAAATGCAAACTGTGTTTTGCAATCTGGCCATCATGGGTGCAAATTAAAATACATTCAAACTTCATATGGTTAAGATGCATATTTTAAGACGTCTATAAATCATATCACAGTTCCCAGATGCCAAACGTGTACGTAGCCTAATCAGCACTGTGTTGAAAACATGAAGTTTTCATTATGTTTTCTGTTCAAGTCCTGGAAGGTCACAGAGTTTGCAAACAGCAGATTACCCATGGATTTACAGGCATTGGAACTGATCCTATGCTATGAATCCAAGTGTTGTGAGATGGACTGGAGGTAACGTTCGACTGTTTTTGAATTGTCACTTGGTGACAATGATCCGGAGTATCTCTGCCATTGTAAACCTCGGAATTAACTGAGCCCCATCTGGAAGAAATATTCAGAAATTTTATCTGATTTAAAATGCAACATGAGACTGATTACTTAGTTTTTTGGAGGCTGTAACTCTGCTGTCAGATCAATTGCATATACCCGTGATGGCGAACCTATGGCACGCGTGCCACAGGTAGCACGCAGAACCATATAATAATAAATAATAATAAATTTAATAAATTTAATTTGTAGACCGCTCCATCTCCCCGAAGGGACTCGGAGTGGTGCACAGGGGAATTAAAAAACATACAAACATAAATACATCATAAATATATATAAAATCAGATTAAACAATTTATCCCTGCGCTAAAAACCCAGAATACTAAAAACTAAACCCCTTAAGAACCCAATTAAAACAATAAACAGATGACTAACCTAGGCCGGCCAAGCAGAAAAAGTGCGTTTTTAATTTTTGACGGAAGGAGCGGATTAGTTGTTCTAATTTCGGGGGGCAGGTCGTTCCAAAGGGTCGGGCCCATCACAGAGAAGGCCCTTCCCCTGAGCGCCGCCCGCTGGCATAGCCTAGTGGACGGCACCCGGAGAAGTCTGTATAATCCATTTCATTCATTGATCTGGTAAGCTGATCCTTTCCAGATATTTCAGATCTCAATTTCTAACAATTTCCATTTCCATGGAAAAAGATTGTGGGAGTTGAAGTAAAAGACTAACATCCCAGTTTAAGAAAAATCAACTTTTGCACATCCCACCTCCGCTAGAGGTACACTTGATTTAAAAGTGGACCTAAGGGCTTTTTCTGTATGACACAAAGAAGGGAGAAACATTTCTTAGTCTACATTAATTCTTCTTACTCTGCCTCTTGCATAACTTGTTTCAGCAAGCCTTAGACTTAATTAGTCTAATTTCACTTAGATTGGATTTATTTATTTTATTTATTAGATTTTTTTTATCTCACCTTGATCACTTGATAAGTAATTTGATTATATTGTGCACCATTCAGAATTCCTGTCTGAGGAAAATGGGCAGTTTAGAAATAAGAAATATAAATAAATAAACAAACTCAAGGCAGTGAACATACATAATCTTCCTCCTTCCCTCTTATTTCCCCCACAATGGCAACCTTGTGAGGTGGGTTGGGCTATGAGAGAATGCCTGGCCCAAAGTCAGCCAGTCGGCTCTGATGTCTAAGTTGGAATTAGAACTCACAGTCTCTTAGTTTCTAAGCTAATACCCTAAGCCCGTGATGGCGAACCTATAGGTGTGCCATAGGTGGCATGCAGAGCCATTTCTGAGGACACGCAAGATGTTGCCCTGTCAGCTCCAGCACACATGTACACGGTGGCCAGCTGATTTTCGGCCTTGATTTTCAGCCGTTTTTTGTCCTCTGGAGGCTTCAGGAAAGCCTCCAGAGAGCGAAAAATGGACTTATCGGGCCCACCGGAAGTTGGAAAATGGGCTGTTTCCGGCCTCTGGAGGGCCTCTGGGAAGCGTTTTCACCCTCCCCAGGCTCCAAGAAAGTGGTGTGCGCATGCGCGGGGGAGCAGGGCGGGATGTCACGCATGCATGCACAGGGGGCATGGCATGGGGGGATTTAATTATGGGGGTGGGCACCCGAGTGCGTGCAATGGTGCACAAGTGCATGCTTTTGGCACCCGAGGCAAAAAAAGGTTCGCCATCACTGCCCTAAGCATTCCACCAATGTAGCTTTTTGCATTTGTGTTTGTGTATATCAACTTGGCATTTCATTGGTATTTCAAAGCATGGGGCATTGGAAAACACACAGTTGTAAATCCCCAAAAGAGCAGAAGTACATTTTTAACCAGTCACCTCAAGCAGTACAGAAAGTACTCAACACTGTTTCTTCGCCTAGGGTCTTAGACCTCATTCAGCCTTCCTTGGACAGTTCTACGTGGGGTATGGCTATTGCTGTAGGGTTAGTCATTCCTAGGATTAGATGATCCGAAAAGACCAGAAGACTGGTACAATCATTTCTTGTCTCAGACGACTTTTCTGAGCTATCTGAATTCCTGAATGAGAACTCAGATTTTGCAGAGGGTTTAACTACACATATTTTGCTATACAATCTTCAGAGGTCATTCAAAGGTATCAGCTTCCTGTGAGTAAGTCCTCTCATTCTAGCATGAAATCATTGTTTGACCAGGATTGTGTGCAGGACAGGGTAGATTTAGTGCAACTTTCAAATCTTACAAATTGAACAAGCATCCCACTGATAGGAATCGATGGTTAGATCTCAAATGTGGCAATAAAAAACCTAATTGAAAAAGGAGTAAACATTTCTACAAGCCAGCCAGAGCTACTTATTCAAAGCCACCAGAGACAGACATGGCATTCTTTTTTTTAAACTTACAACTACAATTGGGACCAGGATTTCCATTGTTAAGCAAGGAGGTTGTTAAATGATGTTGTGGTCTGCCGGCAGCCTGCAGAACTGACAGCAGAGTCGGACAATGAGGAGGTTGGGGAGGAACATGGGCCAGTCCTGGAGTCTGGGGAAGGCTCAGACGAGGGCTCTGCATTGGAGGCAGAAAGGGGGCCAGGGCTATCTGGGAGTTATGTGACTTTTTAAATATAAATTATAATTTGGTAAGGTTTTAATAATGGGTTTTAGCACGGGTTTAATTAATTTAATATACTTTAATTGATGTATATTGTATTTTGTGGTTTTATATAATGCCTGTGCGCCGCCCTGGGTCCTAACAAGGAGAAGGGCGGGGTATAAATTTGATAAAATAAATAAATAAATAAATAAATAAAATGTGCTGGCTCCGGAGTCTCTAGAGTCGGACAGCAGCAAGGGAGAAGAACAGGGGGAGCCTGTTTCCAGTGTGTGCATACGCAGAGCTGCTAGAAGGCAAGAACAGTTAAGACAAAAGCGAAGACTCAGGCGTAAGGCTTGGAGGTTAGTGTCCCCTCCCATAAGACATAAAGGAGGAGCAAAGGCATGTGAGCTTTTGCAGGCAGGAAATTTGTTCCTTCTGGTCAGTTTCCATTCTGAAGCTCCGTTTTGACTCTGTGCTCCGTGTGGCCTTGCAAAGCTAATTGCCAATTAGGTCTTTGGCAGCGTTTCAAGGGAGATAAAGGTGGGCGCTTATCAGCCTTATCCCGAAGGACTGTGGCAGACTTCTGTTGGACCCTTTACATACTATTTGTGACTCATTACGGGCTGTGAGTGAACATAATTCACAGCTGTTGAAATAAAAAGAGGGCTTTTGGGACTAAGCATGTGCTTTTTACAGTTTCAGGAAGCCTAGGTCAGAACAAGTGAGTCATGGATGATTTTATGATCTTAGTTGTTAAGCAAATCACTGCAAGTCTTGAGAATCACAAAGGCATCAAGGAACTCCAGTTTCTCCCATTGTCTTGGTTGTAAGAAGCTGGCTTCTAATGTTGCAAATGGCAACCAGCTGACCCCAAGACGTTGCACCACTGTACATATATGCTGGTTGCCAAGTGCTTGAATTTTGATCACGGGACCCTGGGGATGCTGCGATGTGTCAGCCCCAGTCGTAACTCACTTGTTTCACTGTGTTGTAACTTTGAGCAGTCATTAAATGAATTGATTGTAAGGATTACTTTTAGTAAGCAGTCCCTTCGAGTCCCTTCGGGGAGAGGGGGAGGTTTAGAAATTTAATAGATTATTATCATTATTATTATTAGTAGTAGTAGTAGTAGTAGTAGTAGTAGTAAGATAGTTTCACCCAAATATTTTATTCAAGAGGTAGGATGTTGCAAATCCCCTTCCTTCAGCTTTCAGCCTCAACTCACGCCTCTAAATACAACTTCCTCCCAACCACTAGTCTTTTAACTAAAACTATTTAAATTAATTAATGAGCTGCGCTGACACGGTGGTTAGAATGCAGTACTACAGGCTATTTCTGCTGATTTCCGGCTGCCTGCAATTTGGCAGTTTGAATCTCATCAGGCTCAAGGCAGACTCAGCCTTCCATATTCCCGAGGTCGGTAAAATGAGAACCCAGATTGTTGGGGAAAATATGCTGACTCTGTAAACTGCTTAGAGAGGGCTGTAAAGCACTGTGAAGTGCTATATAAGTCTAAGTGCTATTGCTAGTGCTAATGAAGTAAAGGATGGGAATGTGTCCAATAGTGATCTGGTACTTCCTGAACAGCCGAGAAGCAACATCAAAGATGGGCTCCATTGCTTGCCTCCCTTAGCAACAATTTCAAATGCCAAAAGACTAGAATTGTTCTACTACTGTCTCAGCATGGACCATCCAATTCCTGCCCATTCACTTTCTCAAGTTTTCCGGGTACATGCCTGTTTTCTACTATTTACACATTTTTTTATTCTCTTCTCTTTCTCTTTTTCTTTTATCCTGCTTATTCTTTCCTTCCATTCTCTTTTCTTTCCATAACTTTAGTTTGCATTAGCTTCTACTTTAGTAATTACAATTCTTAATAAAAATTATATATATTAAAAAATAAAATAAAAAGAGCTCTGCAGGTTCTGAGAACAACTTCATTTGTTTTTTACTCTCCAACTGGAGCCTCTAAGATTCAGGTAGTAGTTTAGTGGTTTAATTTTTTCATATTTTATTCACAGTCGTTTTATAATTCAATCAAATAGTTTTCAGGTTTTACATTTTTTAATATTACACTTGGTATTTATATTGCTTTGTGCTTTGAAGCATTCTTTCATCCTATTAATCATCTAGAAAACCTATATGTGGTATAATGAAATTTGAGTCTAAATTATATAAAATGCTACCCAATGTCCAAGAAAAAAAAGAAGCGAGAGAGAGAGGGAGGGAGAGAGGGAAAGAAAGAAAGGAAGGAAGAAAGAAAGAAAGAAAGAAAGAAAGAAAGAAAGAAAGAAAGAAAGAAAGAAAGAAAGAAAGAAAGAAAAGAAAAGACTCATCGACGGCCTTATTGAAAATTCAATTACTTTAGAATAAACTTGAAAGTTTGGGGGAAGGCCTGTTTATTGTTTTAATATATTCTATTTCTAGAAACAATAGATGGATCAACTCTATTAAATTATGTATTGTTTAAGAAGGCTGGTGTTATTCAGACTGTGTAAGCAGGAATTAGAAAGTTTTCCAGATGGTTGAAAGCAAATGTAATTGAAAGCTTAAATAAAAAAGAGAAAAAGGACAGAGAGATTTTTCTGAAATCAATGACCCCCAGGCCAGACAAAATAAACATTTTTGTTTTAAACCTAAGAGTACACTTTTAACCTGGCCTCTTTTAAGTTCACTTATCCTTCTGATAAAATCTATGGATCAACATAAGCTTGTATCCCAGGACTGTTTGCCTACTTCCAAGCTAGGGGTGGGGGCAGTTGTATTCCTTATCATCGCTCTTTTCTGGCCGAAGTCAATAAAAAGAACATGCTGTGCAAGAATCCACTAAAGAAGACCGTGAAAGCTCCTAAAAGTGTTGCGGCAGTGTCCTTATCATCTGGTTAAAAACAAAATGAAGCAAAAGCCCAAGGAAACAGCTATACGGCTTTACTACATGTGAGTCAAGAATTGGCTGAACATTATCAGAGGACTCCTGTGCCTGACACAAACAGATGAAGGTAAGGAAGACTTGCACAAAAAGGAAAAGCAAATGCGTCAGAAGATAGTCACTTCCTGATCTTAATACCCTAGATCTGACCTAAATCCACCCTTTTTCAGCTAAGTGTCTTCTAAAAACAGTGAACATCTTTAATGACCTGTGTGCCAAGAACAGACTTTCCTCTGGCTGATGGCTGGTTCTATGCGAATACAATGAGAGAGGGGGGAGAGGGGGATAAGGAAAATTATTATATTGTGTCTCTCAGAAATAATTAGAGCACAGCAGTGGATTCCATTCTATTTTGGCACATGAAAGATGCAGCTTAAAGAATATTTTGAAAAAAAATGCAGTGAAAGAAACCATTTTGACTTTACAGACAGAAGCCTTCTGTTCAGTGGGACACTATACACACAAGCAGACATACACATTCACGTATCCCACTGAGGATGTGGAGATTGCCAGACTCCAGAATTAATCTTGGTAGCTTTACCAACTAAAAGGAAAACAATACAAGAAATCTAAGTCTTTCTTTCTGTGTGCATGTGCATGTATGTATATATATATATATATACAACTCGTCTGCCTGGAATCCACACTGTATATTGGACATTAATACGATTGAGAGGATCCAGAAGTATTTCACTCCTCTGCTCACAATAGAATCCCTTATGCCACCAGGCTCAAAATTTTGGGCTTGGACAATCTGGAACAGCGCCGTCTGTGGTCGGACCTAAGCATAGTACACAAAATTGCCTGCTACAATGTCCTACCTGTCAACGATTATTTCAGCTTCAACCACAATAATACACAGGCAAACAATTGATACAAACTCAATGTAAACTGCTCCAAACTCGATTGTAGAAAATACGACTTCAGCAACAGAGTGCTCAACCCCTGGAATGCTCTACCTGACTCTGTTGTTACAACCTATAACCCTCACAGCTTCAACCTTAAACTGTCTACTGTGGACCTCACCCCATTCCTAAGAGGTCCGTAAAGGGGGTGTGCATAAATGCACCAGCATGCCTATCGTCCCTGTCCTACTGTCCCCCTTTATTTGTATTCATTACCTTTGTTCATATCCATGTTCATACATATACCGGCTATCTTGTACATGTTTGATAAATAAATTTGAATATATGCACACACATATCACAGTTTTGCAAGGGCTCAAGGCCCGAAACACAACATGCCAAGTGCAATATTACAATAACTTAATAATAATCTTAATAATAATCTTGCTAAAGTGAGAGATTATAGATGTTCAAAAGTTACCCATTGGGCTTCCTAACAGAATCAGCTTTTGAATCCAGCTTTTGAATCCAGCTCTCCCTAGTTCTTGTCAAACGTGGAGTTTTCTTAAAGTTCTTGTTCTATAATACAGGGGTCCCCAAGCTTTTTTGCACCAGGGACCGGTTTCATTTTAAAGAAAATTCCGTGGACCGGCCAGCGTAGAGGGGGAGCGGGGGGGAGGGGGAAACAGGTGGCGCATGCGCATGCGGGGAGGGGGTGAGTCGGCTCACTCGTCCCTCTAGGGCACCCAATGGCACGAGCGGCCGTGCCTGCGCTTTTCTATCCTCGGTGCGCGCTCTGACCAGGGGGCTGGCCCCTCCTCCTCCTCTCCGGCCCTGCGGCCCGGTTCCTATCAAGTCACGGACCGGCACCGGTCCACGGACCGGGGGTTGGGAACCCCTGCTATAATAAGCTTATTAACTGGTCCTTTTCATCACTGTTGGATATGAAAGCAAACGGCAAGCAGGCAATGGCAAAACACATCTCAGGAAAGCATGTGTTGCTCCTGAATTTTGTATCAAGCCAGGAGCCAAATAAAGAATTGTATTTGCCTGTGCTATCACCAATTATGACTGAAATCAAGAAAGAGCTTCCTATGCAAGCCAAGCTAGCAATCTAACTGCTTATTCTTTGACAATGTAGAAAGTGCCATTATGTCTCACAACTCACTTAAATAACTCCAGCTATAGGCAGGGATGGGCTTCAAAAATTACAGCAGTGGGTTATAATCCATGCCATTGCTATTAAGAATATGTAAATTTCTGTGACAAGAGCCAAGGCCATTTGCAGTCTTTTGAGCCATAATATCAATCATCAGCCAGGGCTTAAAAATCACAGCTAAAAGAACAGCAATCACAACGAGCATGCATCATAATGACAAAATATGCAGATTGTCTTGGGCAAGGAAAAGTAGATCCCTGACTTTTGCCACAGCAGAAAACTTGTTAATAAACATGTTCATTTCAATAAATACTTTTACTACTACACTTCAGTATGCTATTAATATTAGAGGTAGCAATGCTAAAATCATAATTCATATAACACAAAGTCTATTGAACAAGCAGAATAGCAAAAGGACTCCAAACTTGCTTTCATTTGGATATGGATCAGTTATGTAGATGACACATTTACGGTAACAAAAAAAAGAGGACCAATTAGAGAACACCGACAACATCATCAACAACAACTGCAAAGGAATCCCATTCATAAGGGAAGCAGAAAACCACAACACACTACCCTTTCTGGATATCCATATCTGCAGAGACTATGATGGCAAACTAGAAACACCCACACCAGCCAAGTGGTCAACTACCAAAGTAATAGCCAAACCTCCCACAAGAGAAGCTGTGTAAGAACACTATTTATGGTAGATGAGCACAAACACATTGCAGCAACCCTGAATAGCAGAAAAAGGAAACAGAACATTTTCTAACAAAATTAATATCCACATAACTTCATCAAAAACTGCCTGACCACTCAATTCAATACAGCATAACCAACCCAAGTCATAAAAAGAATAACATTGCCATACTTCAAAAACATTTTAGAAACCACCCAAAGACTATTACAATCACATAGCATCAGCACCGCACAAAAACCAACTAAAACCCTCCAAAACATCCTAAGTAAATCAAAAGACCCAGCCACCCCAGAAAAAGAGGAATCATCTAAAACATACAATGTAAAGACTGCAACAGCCACTATGCAGGACAGACAGACAGAAGACTGGTAAAACACATCCATGAACACCAATTAGCAGTCAGAATACATGATAAAAACTCTTCAATTTCACAACATATGGAGTATAGTTTTAACTGGGAAGCTATGACCACCCTACACCAAGCCAAGTCCAAATAATGATAGAGAATTCCTAGAAGTCTGGAATTCTGGCAAATCAACCATCAATAGACACATAGACATAAAGAACTTCCACAATCAACAAGTCAAAAAGGGAGGACAAAAAGACCAAAACACCTTCCCACCAGCAATCAACACCCAGATGAGCATAGATTGACACCAAAATTAACATTAGGCCAACAATCATGAAGTGAACAATAGTCCTATCAAAGAACTGCCAAACAAGCCAACAGCAAACAGACCAACTAAAAAACCCCCACCAAGACCACTCCCACCAACACTCCCTGACAGGCCACTAGAAAATAAATTGATAGCAAACCCCACTCCCTACTAGCACTAATGATGTTACCTAGTTTGGGTAATGAAATGCAAGAAAACAACTAAGCTCAGAGAGCACCAACCTTCATTTCAACCCTGAGCTACAAGCATTCTCCTTTACCATTTTTGCAAGTAAAGTAAAAGAACCCATATTATATATGTAAGTAGCTGGATGAGTGCATTGTAGAATGGCACATGCTTTTCCCACTCTTTTAGCCAGTAATTAACATCACTTATCAAACAAGCCTTAAGAAATGTTGTTGGCACTGCATACCACATCTACTAAGCATTTGAAGAGGCCAAATATATATGAAAAATATGTACCTCTCCAGAGACTTTGACCTCCCTATTTAGATAATAGATACAAGAAGAAACCCACGGTAATTGAATGGCAATGACTCCTGATAATTGTTTAAGAATGTTCAGAAATGTCTTCAACTGAGTCCAGCTCTTGTTTGGTTTGCTTTGAATGACTCAGTTGCCCATGGAGCTGAAGAGTTAGCATTGCAAAAGTTTTATATCTACGGAATACACTCCTGTTCATAAAACAAACTGCTTGCCAGACAATAAACCTTTAGAAATAAAACAGACCCTGACCGGCTAATGTGTTATGTTCCTTGAATACATAGCACACTCGATCAACAACTATCTGAGGAAGATTCCATTAGGCACAATCAATATACATTTGGTAGTAGACACCACGGAGTTCTCCTGGAAGCCAATATTTTATTTTGTACTGTACTACACAATTAATAAAGGTAAGAGGAGGTAGTTTGTATTAGGAGGCAATTATGTATGTATTCTTGACAGGTGAATGACTTTACAAAAAAGATTTCTCGTTCTAGGTAATATATATTTATATGTACATATTTCCCATATTTCTAAAACATGACCTTGCCTGTGTTACCTTTTTTGATGAATTTATTTGTTGCATTTCTAGGCTTCTTAAGTCCCAAGTGATTTTGTGTAGCTTCACAAAGTAAAAGCACAGTATAACATAAAGCATTATAAAACAAAATGTACAAAAATGTAAGCAACATTTCCTCTTGTAAATTATAATGTCAGCTTTAGAAATTTATTCTGGTCACATCTCTTTGTCAATATAATTTCAGAGACTTGCTGATATGCTGAAGTCAGTTGCAACAAAATCTCCAGAAAGAGATTTGCATTCATTCACCTGCCTGCAAGGAACATGGAGAAATGAGTTGGCATATGCATCATGGCATCCTTGGAGAAAATAGACAATATAAATGTACTACACTATATGCCTTATGTTAAACCAGAACTCTCTTTTACACCTTATTTCATGTGCATTAGATTTCAAACCTGACTTCTTATTCTAATTATACTATTCTATTAGCTGGCACTTCCTAATCTGAAGGGGGTGTGATAGCTCAGCAGTTAAAGATGCCGAGTTTATAAGCTGGAAATCTGACAGCCTGGGTTCAAGACCCAAGCGCCATGCGATGGGGTGAGCTTCCATCCTTGCCTCAGCTCCTGCCCCTGCAGCTGTTTGAAAGCATACAAATGTGAGTAGATAAATTGATACCATTCTTGGTACCACTTCAGTGAGAAAGTAGCAGCATTGCATGCACCTTGGCACATAGTCATGATGGCCACATAAGTACGGAAGTGTCTTTAAATATTGCTAAATAGAATAGAATAGAATAGAATAGAATAGCAGAGTTGGAAGGGAGTTTGGAGGTCTTCTAAAGCAGGATCAACCCCCTGTTCAGACAGGGAACCCTACACCACTTCAGACAAATGGTTATCCAACATCCCCTTAAAAACCTCCACTGGTGGAGCATTCACAACTTCTGGAGGCAAGTTGTTCCACTGATTAATTGTTCTAACTATCAGGAAATTTCTCCTTAGTTCTAAGTTGCTTCTGCTCTTGATTAGTTTCCACCCATAGCTAAGAAATGGAGATAAGCAGCACCCCTAGAGTCAGATACGATTGGACAGTGGACACCTTTACCGATACGTTTCCCAATCAGAAACTCTGCCACATGTACATAAATGCATAGCGGGAAAGTTGCTGGGCCTAGCAATGGTTCCAGGTTCATAAATGGTGGACAATGTATTGAACAAAAGCAAAGGAAGGGAAGGGATGCAAATGAAGGAAGTCAATCAGCTCTATTCAGAAACCAAATGCATCACTATCCTTTCTAAACTGTGTAATTTAATCTGATTATTACAAATGTTTATAACATTAGAAAGGCTGATGTGTTAGTTTGCAATCATCCACCATCCAACTGTGTCATGTCTTTTATCATCAACATTATACTTATTCTTGCATGCAGGGAATGTGATGTTTGTTGCTGATGCGTAAGATAGTCTAGAAGAACAAGCTAAACAAAGAAATAAATTATAAACAAACCGGAGTTAATTAAGGGATATCATTAACTCTCCATCAATATGGACTAATACACAGGTCAACACTGATTTTAATATTTTTAAAGACTATAAATATTTCATATGAAATTTTTCGTATGAAATATGAAATTTTTCGTATGAAATTTTTCATATGAAATTTCATATGAAAAGAAATGAAATTACACAGGATTTTACACTATGTTATGATGAATCTAACATTATTTTTCTGTGTTTTATATTCTTATCCAACAGGATTAAAGTCATGTGTTAATATAAAACTATAATCCAGTTTACATACGTAGAATGTTTTGGTATGCTTTGCTATGCCATGCCACACAAAAATGGAAGACATATTTTAAAAATTCCAGCTGGAATGTAACTACTTCCCCGCAATATCCTTTCAAAGAAAAATGTCATGATATATACATTCTTTGCTGAACCATGAATATGAGGGTTAGTAGAAACTAGTATTACACTTGTGTCACTTTAGTCATCCACATTCTCAAGGATTCCTCATGACTGTAGAGACTGTAGAGACAAAACAAAGATCTATTGTAAAGAAAATTCTAATTCTATGTTGTTTATTTGGGTGCATTAGGGAAGTATAAATTGCAACCAATAAAATGGACAAATCCTAATATTTACATTTCAGGAATAATTTATTTATTTATTTATTTTATTATATTTATACCCCGCCCTTCTCCAAGCGGACCCAGGGCGGCGCACAGGAATATTAAAATACATACAAAAACATATACAATTTTTAAAAACTTATTCCAATAAAATCCTGCGCTAAAAACCGAATTAAAAATCCCCAAATTTAAAACTATCTAAAAGTCAGTAATGGAGGTTACGCTAGGCCGGCTAGATGGAACAGATGTGTCTTCAGACACTTGCGGAAGAGGCGGAGGTCAGAGATGGTGCGAAGTTCAGGGGGTAAGTCGTTCCAAAGGGCTGGTCCCACCACAGATTAGGCTCTTCCCCTGGGTGTCGCCAGTCGGCATTGTCCAGCCGACGGCACCCTGAGGAGGCCCTCTCTGTGGGAGCGTAGCGGTCTGAGGGATGTATGGGGCAGGAGGCGGTCTCGCATGTAACTAGGCCCCGAGCCATGGAGCGCTTTAAAGATGGTCGTCAGAACCTTGAAGCACACCCGAAAGACCACAGGAAGCCAGTGCAGCTCGCGCAGGATTGGTGTTATGTGGGAATGCAACCCGCGCGGCTGCATTCTGGACTAGCTGCAGCTTTCGGGTGCACCTCAAGGGAAGCCCCATGTAGAGAGCATTACAGTAGTCAAGTCGAGAGGTGACGAGTGCTTGAGTGACTGTGCGTAAAAAGAGTAATAAAGAAAACAAATTAAAACTAGGGCTTTTCTTAGAACGCAAGTATTGTGCCATAGACTCCAAAGCATTGCTTTAATGTTTTTTTAAAAAGGTTTACTCATTTTCAAATATTTAAACATACCCAAATAGGTGATGCGTTACATATCTCCCAGAAGTACCATACATTCTACTCTGTTCAATACGACTTCCAGCTAGGCCTGTCTATGGTGGCTGCTTTAAATAATGACACACAAGGAGCCGCCTAAGATGGCACAGGATGCAGAGGATACAAATCATGTGAGATGGTATTTTTCTCTTTCTTGAAAAGCCAGCGCCAGTTTTCGGAGACCGTCCTTATAATTTGTTTTCCTTTGAAAAAAGAAAACCTCTGAGATGGCTACCTCAGCTGTAAAAGGTGTGGGATGGGGCAATCCGTATCATCAAAGCAGAAATGAACCCGAAAGCTAGCCTCACTATAAATATAGATAGCTTTTCTCTTTTAAAAATAGGGTTGTGGAGGACAGAGTTCCACTAAAAAGGAAAACCGTGTGGGTGGGGAAAATTTATACAAGTTTTTCCTTAAACAAAAGATCAAAGGAAACATCTATTCTACCAACTAAGCAGGCTCTGAAAACAACAGGAGGTGGTTTGCTTTTCCAGCCTCAAGTAGTCAACCGGCAATGCTTTTTACTGACATTTGATCATCTTGATCAGACTCTTTCAAACGCTTTTCTCTTATTAATAGTCATAATTAAATATTCATTTGCTGATTTTTGCAATGAATAGTCAGAACTTGCAAACAACTAGGAAGAGATGGACTGAAGTGTAGCAAGGTTTTGAAAGAGAAAAGCTTTTTTAACCTCTTCTGAGGTTCTACATCTGTTTTTCACATCGCATTCAAAGATTTTAAACCTGTATTACAAAGTTAAACATGGTTTTTTTTTTCCAACATTAAAAATGACTTAGGTGCCCGATGGAAAAACCTGTGGCACGCAGAACCCTCTCTGCTGGCACGCGGGCTGCCACCCCAGGTCAGATTTCCATGGCGTTTCCTTCGTGAGCTTCTGTTTCCCTGCAAACAACAAAACAGAAGCTCACGAAAGAAAAGAATTTACCTCTTGCCATGCTGCCAGTATTGGGATGGCCTGCCTCCTGCCAGCCAGCTGGACTTCGGGGCTCTGCTGCACATGTGTGCATGTTTGTGCATGCACACGTTTGTGCCTTTAAGTTTGGGCATGCGCACAGTTTGGGCACTCGGTAGATAAAAGGTTCGCCATCACTGACTTACATGCTTCCAGAGGTGGGTTCCTACCAGTTCGGCCTAGTTTGGCCGAGTAGATAGTAACTCAGCCTGTCACGCCCCCAAACCGGTTCGATCAGTGGCGGCGCCACCTTGATTTTTAGTTCTGCGCATGTGCAGAACAATCTTCATTACAAAAATGTATTTTTTTCCCTTTTCTAACGTTGTACGCATGCACAGACTTTTCTACGGGCGAATGCGCACACCGAACTGGCAGTAATGCCAGCAGCAACCCATCCCTGAGTGCTTGGTATAGTTACACTAATTGTATGAGTATACAACTTTGTTCTCTTGTTGCATTACTCGTTGGCAAGTTACATTGTGGAAATTGTTATTAAATGAAGCGTCCAACTTTTGAACTATGTTTTTTTGGGTGGGTTGATTCTTTCAAAAATTTACAATTTACTTTGTATAATATTTTCCCTTTACACTCCAAAATGTTTTACTGCTTTACTACTGTTGCAATGGTAACTAGACATTTCTTTTAAAAAAAAAGAAATGTTATTTAATAGTGAGGCACCTAAAAGTACTACATTTTATCAAGGTCAAGAGGATATTTAACACATCTGGGTAATCACATGCACATACAGCTTTTGGCATTTTTCCACTGGCATTTCTCACATATAGGAAGAATTGGCTTCAGGTCATGGTGGATTCCTGAAATGACTTCAGAAATTACAGCTTAGAATCTGGAAATAAGTTTTCACTAGTTGAAAAGGACATTCTAATCTACAATCATTTTCATTCATAGAGTGATTTAGAGTCTCTTCAGTATTGTTAACTTTGATGAATTGATATACATTTAATGGTCATGTGCATTTCCATTTACTAAGAGCAAAAGAAACTCTTTACTTTGACAGAAAAGCAATTTCTACAGATACAGATAGGCATGGTAATCGCAAGTCTTTACATGTTTACTGCATAATTCTTCAAGATTGTAAAGGCCAAAATAATCCATGTGAGGCTGAAGGAGATTTTGGTAGTTTTCTTACTTGCTGTACTAAATAAAATGCACATATATTGGGGAGGAAAACGAATGAGGAAGCTCTACACTTAGAGCCACCTCCACCTTTTCCCAATTCAGATGCCAGAGGTCTTTTTCTCAAGACCCCAAATTAAATACACCCCACAGCAGAGCATTTCTGTACTACATACAGGCATTGTCCTTGTTCCAGAATGTGAGTGAAAAGCTAATTCAAGCATTACAATATACAGTATACACTGTTAACAAGCAAAGTCTTCTTTTATGGGGTAAGGAGCCATGGAGTTCACACGTATCTTTTTTGGGGGTGGATATTTTCTTTTGCGCATATAAAAAGAATAGCCAATGAGTTGGCGAGGCATGTATTATCTCTCACAGAATGAATGTACAAGCAATCCTCCATACTGAAGTTAGTATCAAGAACGTGATGAACTCGCAGAAAATATGGCTCTTGTTTTTTTGTTTTAAATAGAATTTATTCTGCCCAATGCCAGGAAAGGAAAATCAGCTGCTTACAAGGCATATAGTCTATCAGTGGAAATGACTTGGTAGATTGTTTTATAGTGACAACAAAAACAGAAGGAGAATGTAATAGTAATAGTGGTAGTAATGGTTTCATTTTTTATGTACCTAGAACTAGGCAACATGTGTATTTTTCCATATTATTTCCAGCTTTGGCTTTTCTTTTGACACAAGAAAGCCAATTGCTTACTATAGCTCTTACCCCAAAGTGAAAAAAAATGTCCAAAGACCATTTCATTTTTACAATAAGATGCATAAAATGGTAACACAACGTAGAAAGTTAGCACCTACGCCTCTCCTAGACGGATTACATTTTTTAGGAAATATTTTTAAAGGCAGATTATTATATTTCCTAAAGGGAGAAATTGAGAAACATGTTTTTAGAAGCAGAAAGCAACCCCCACCTTCCTTAATAGCCTACTGCAGATGTCAGCACTTAAGAGATAAAGAGCTAATTGAGAACTAGCTAGCTTTATTCATAAGCCAATACCCTCACCCAAGAACCAAAATAGGTATGAAAGCCATTAAGCTACAATAGGAATTATTGCATCACCGCCAGCAGTCCAAACCTCAACCAAACTTAACTCAGACAAACACCTAGGATTTGTACTTTGTCTATAGAGACAGCTATGACCCCTTCGTAACCCCTACATGGCCACATAGGAGTCTGGCAGCAGGCAATAGAATACATGTTTTTGTACAGCAACAGGAAGCTCAAGTGCAAAACTTAAAGAAAGTATAAAATCCCCCCAACTCTCAACTCCATGTGGTCAGCTACAACAGAACCATGTGCTTGGTAATTCTGTTCATCATTAAACCATCTTTACAATCAACTTCCATGTTCCCAGTGTATTTATCCAGGCCTGGAACTGAACCAGATGAGAAGTTTCTTCCCATAACAATTTAGGAAATAGCAATCAATGTTCATTTATTGGTGTATTATCTGAAGAAAAATGTAAGCTCAAACATTGATTCATAGAAGCTTTTGTGATCTAAATTCAATTTTATACATATAAAGATCCAGTAAGTCTAAGAATTCCTTCTCTAAAGTTTTGCCAGTAGCAACTAGTCTGGCCAATAAATTACATGATTAAATAAACACAGTTCTGTCATGCATAATGTCATAACAATGAAATACCTTTTCTGCTTGGGAACCTGAATTTTCATAGAAATGCATGTACACCAAGCAATACTACTAAACACTGTTTTTAATTAAATTCCTGAAAGGAGTTTCTTCTGGCTGATGCTAGACTAAACAGGAATGCATAGAAAACCCAAATCATATTGACAGTGATATTATGCTAGATTATCTGTAACTCCTCAAAGGCTCAGCTGCTTTGCTCAAGTTTGCAAAACTGGCATAACCAAATGAGATCAGTGTTTTATCAGTGATTAAAGACAGAGTTCAAGATAAATGTTTCCTAGAGAAAACCGTAACTTCACTTCAGAAATACTCAGCAAAAATGGACACAATCATACTGTCAGAAAGGACAACATTTTATGCTAGGTAAATTGAAACAAGGGTTTACAGCAAGGGTCAAGTTTGAAATTCTTACAAATAAGCTGAAAATTTATACTTCGGTGAAAGATAGCTATAGGATGTTAGAAACACAGATGCCCATCCTCTCCCCTAAACAGTGAGGGCCGTGCCCTAACTTAACTACAAGGATGAAAGAGGAAAAGGACTCCCTGATTCAGGAGATTAGGACTTGGCCCTCTTTTTCAGAAAGGCCTATCATAGACTCTGCCATAAATTAAGATCACATCTTGAAAACAAGATAAGAACAACAGCAATCCAGAAATAGAATAGCATTGTGGTTGAAAATTGACCTTATCTGTTAGCTCTTAAAATACTTGGGGTATTTTTTTCTTGGTTTTTTATCTCTAAGCAGTAGTCAAATAATGAGAAAGATTTTCTTCTGCAAATCAACTATGATAATACTTCTTTGCAAGATTAACTCTGTAGTTTACAGCTCAAACTACAACTTCTCTTCAGATTACATAGAGCAAAAGTTGGATGGATAGCCCTACAGCTTTCACATCCACCATAAAATTGAACATACACTAACTTTCAATTGTTGGAAGAAGAAAAAAGCAATACTGTTGTTTCTGTTTTTAAAATTCACATTTACATTTTTTCAAAGGATTCTGAAAATGCCATCTAACTTTGGCAAACTGTTTATTTCTAAGTAGTTCCGAGTTTTCACCTTCTGATAATTCTGGAACAACCTGAAATATTTAAATGATGTGGCAATAATTACCCAATTTAAAATTCAAATAATCCTAATTCTTACTTTACAAGGGAAACAAAACGCAAGTTAAATCTATACTGTTTACTCATAACGGTACTTTAAACACTCATACATCTCTTAGACCGATACGCTCCCACAGAGAGGGCCTTCTCAGGGTGCCGTCGGCTGGACAATGCCGACTGGCGACACCCAGGGCAGTGGCGTAGCGTGGGTTGTCAGCACCCGGGGCAAGGCAAGTAATTTGCGCCCCCTAACCCCTGGATTTTAGCACTCGAGTCTCTTCCACTCCATTGCCCGCCGCAGGGCCCCCGCCCGCTGCCGCCCCCTCCTCGGCAGCGGCTGTGGCACCCGGCGGCGAGGCAACCCCTTCGCTCATCCTTCTCGGTGCCTTTCTAGCCCCCCCCCCCGGGGGAAGCAGCGGCATCGAGGACGGGGAGGGCGCAGCATGCGGAGCGGCGGGAAAGCGAGAAACGGGAAGGGGGGAGAGGAGGGGTGCAGGAAGATCCGACGGCAGCGGGGTAGGGGAGGCAGCCGCAGCCGGCAGGTACCCGAAAGAGCTGGCCTCCCTTCGATCCGGAGAGCGGGACGCCTCTCCCGCCCTGTCAGCTACATCTCAGCGCATTCACAAGACCGCTGCTGAATCAGCTGGAACGCGCGAGCTCTCCCCACCTTCCGCCTGCTGAGCTCTCTTCCTTTTCCCTGAGATTTCCCGCCCCCTCCGGTTTCCTGGATTCCGGATCCCCCCTCCCCCGCCCGAGAAATAATACTAATAAAAATATGAAAAATCCCCTAAGATCCTTTCCCCAAGGAAGAAGACGGGGCGACGGGGAGAAAACGCCTCCTCTTGCAGCCGCTCTTGCTTCGGGCGACGCTTCTCCGGTTCCCGCGGCGGTGGCCACATTCCCCGGCTGCCGCTGTTCCTGCCTTACTCGATCCCCTTTCCCGAAGCGACGGGGAGCTGCGAGTGCGAGCGCGCCCCCCCAGATGTTGCGCCCAGTGCAGCCCGCACCCCCTGCACCCCCCACGCTACGCCACTGACCCAGGGGAAGAGCCTTCTCTGTGGCGGGCCCAGCCCTTTGGAACGACCTACCCCCTGAGCTTCGCACCATCTCTGACCTCCGCCTCTTCCGCCAGTGTTTAAAGACACATTTGTTTCATCTAGCCGGCCTAGCGTAACCTCCACAGATGACTATTTTAGACAGTTTTTAAATTTTGGGGATTTTAATTTGGTTTTAGCGCAGGACAGTTATTAAATAAGTTTTTTAAAAATTTTACTTGATTTTGTTATGTATTTTTAATTTCCTGTGCGTTGCACAGGAAATTTCCTGGGTCCTTTTGGAGAAGGGCGGGGTATAAATTTAATAAAATAAATAAAATAAATAAATACCCTTCCTACCCACTGAGCATGGCAGTTCTTCAGAATGCCAGGGAAGAGAACCTCATTATATCCAGTGACAGATATCCTAATGTGCATCACAGATTTCTTCCTCAAAGAGAAATAATGAGCTGTCCAGGGCCTTCAGTGATTTCATAAACATCTCAGATCACCCCACCCCCGTACTTCTGGCACATTTTCGGTTAAACAGCAGCCAAAATAAACAACACAGACCATATAGAATCCTAAAGCAGCCCAAAGATAGTAATATTAGTGTTGCTGACATCACCAACATAAGGTTCTAGTCATATAAATACAATTTTGATTCTTCCACATTTGGCTTCAAAAGCATAGAGGGCTCTGATGGCCTTCCTTGCACCAGTCCTTCCCCATTAGCTTCCTGCCAGTTTGCTGCAGGCCATCGAGTAGCCTTTGACAATAGTTCTGCCACATGTTTCCTTGGGATGCTTCCTGGACGGCCTTTTGTTAAATGAGTGTTGATTATATTAATACAGAATCCCTTATCAGCCACACGTATTGTATCAAAACCTTACTAATCACATGACTTGTCCAGAGGAAAATATTTATACTAGAGAAGTATACTTTCTCTATCCAGAAGGATAAGCATTTAAGTGATGTTATTGATATTTTATATTCAGAGCTGCCTGTAATAAATTTGGTAATGTCTTGCTAATTGCCATGTGAATCAGATACTAACGAAACAGTGATGGCACACACACACACACACACCAATTTATTATTACAAGATGTCTTTACACAGATTTCTTTAATCAAGGTGATAGCTGGAATTATATAGTCAAGATTAAAAATAGCCGATAGGCATCACCAAATTGTAAGATATTTTCACAAAAACAAACATTGTTCAAGAAAGTTAAGAAAAGATCTGAAGTAATTATGGCTGAGATTCAAAGCTAGCATTTTCCTACAGAAATCCTCTCTCTCGACTTCCCCATATCTCTACCACTAGTACAAGTTTGAGAATGATTGGAACAAGGGTGGGTTGCTGCCAGTTCTAACCACTTCTATAGAAGAGTTTCCACAAATCTACAGTGCTATTTAAAACCAGTTCCAGCTCCCTCCCCCCGCCCATACGCACATCATCAAGATGAAGAGCGAGAGGAGGAATTCTGGGAGTTGAAGTCCACAAGTCTTAAAGCTGTCAAGTTTGAACACACTTTTTTTTAAAAAGGGTTAGGGGTACAAAGGTCTTGTAACTTGACAGCTTTAAGACTTGCATGCTTCAAATGCCAGAGTTTCTAAAAAAAATTGAAACCCACCACTGGAGTGGAAGTATCTAGGGATCTCAGTATGCATGAGAAAGAACGTAAAGGAGAAATATTCTGATCTAATAAATACAACTTTTGAAGATGTACCCCACATAAGTCCTATATCCATGATGGCGAACCAATGGCATGCATGCCAAAAGTGGCACACAGAGCCATCTCTCCAGATATGCGAGCCGTCGCCCTCTGCCCTCTGGGTTCTGGCATGCCAGCCAGCTTCTCTTCACACACACATGGGAACTCCAGAAACTGGAAGAGCAGTTGCCCAGTGCGCATGCCAGCCAGCTGCTCTTTCAGTTTCTGGCATGTGCATGCGCACCGGCCAGCTGGTCTTCGCATTTACATGTGCACCAGAAATCAAAAGCGCACGCATTCTCAGTGCCAAAAAGGTTTGCCAACACTCCCCTCTATACTTTACATCTTTGAACATAGCTGTAGTATTTTGCATGCCACTGTTAACTAAGCCTAACTGAGCTTTTCAGATATTTGGCAATACCAAACAAGTGGTTTGAAACCGATTGCTTCAGACATATTTTTTTTCAACTTTCCAATCTGGAAGACGAAAATTCCAAGTTGTCCTTTACCCAAAAAACTAATCAGGCCTAGTTCTTCTGTTTCAAATTGCCCCCAGGCAACTTCTGGAAAAAGCTCAGACATTAAAATTGCTTACTCAAGCCTTATTGAAAGTGTTCTGATGCTATTCAGAATATCTTAGAAGTATGGAGTTTGAAACAGGTTCAAAGCTGGACTATTTCGGTCTGATTTCTTTCAATTTGCTTTCTTTTCTTCTTTGTTTTTCTTTCTGGTTGTATCTTTTTTTCCTTTCCTACTTGCAAGCCACCTATAGTTGTTGGGAGTCACATATCATACAAATTTAAGAATAAATGAAAATAAAAATGACTAAAACACACTTTTGGAATTGAACAATATTTCAATTAATTTATTTATTTATTTATTTATTATTAGACTTATAAACCGCCCCCTCTCCCCAAAGGGACTCGGGGTGGTGTACAGGAAAAATTAAAAAACCATATAAAACATACAGTATATACAAAGTTAAAAACGAATTAAATTAACCTGTACTAACATTTAAGAACATTAAAATACAACCCTCCTAAGTTAAAATTCCCTAAATCTAATATCCATATACGTATTTGGCAGATGTTATGTTATGAGAGTCAATAACTGTTTACGCAAGACCAGCTTGTTGAAATAAATATGTTTTAAATGAACGGTGGAAGAGGGGAAGGTCCGTGATAGTGCGAAGTTCGGGGGGTAGGTCGTTCCAGAGGCCCGGCCCAGCCACAGAGAAGGCCCTACCCCTGGGCACCGCTAGCCGGCATTGACCGGCGGTTGGTACCCTCAGTAGGCCCACTCTGTGGGAGCGTATCGGACGTAGGGAGGTATGTGGCAGAAGACAGTCCCGTAGGTAGCTAGGCCCCGAGCCATGGAGCGATTTGAAGATGGTAACAAGCACCTTGAAGCGCACCCAGAAGGCCACCGGTAGCCAGTGCAGCTCGCGCAGGAGAGGTGTTACGTGGGAGTAGTGAGAAGCTCCCAGAATCCCCCGCGCGGCCGCATTCTGAACCAACTGGAGCCTCCGGGTGCACCTCAAGGGGAGCCCCATGTAGAGAGCGTTGCAACTGTTCAAGCTTGAACAGTTATGAATTCAAACAATTAATCCACCCACTAAAAGTGGTTGGAACTCCTGGGAGATCACATACTACAGATTGAATTGAGAAATCTAAAATGATCTTCAAAAGTGGTGTGATGGCAAACTTTTTCCTGATCAAGAAGCTGCACACATATCTATGAACTCAGCAGAAATCACATTTAATTCAAAGGAAATTTTACCTTTTATTAAAAGCTGGCTCAGTTTTCATCTGCATAGCCTTAAAATATTGGTTTCTCCGTGCGATATTGTGAATAGTTTACATGTGTACGTGTAAAAATATGAGTATAGGTGAGACTCCTGGAAGCTGGATATACGTTTTTAAATTAATACTTTCGCAAAAAACACCAGACAACTCTCTGAGAGTTCAGAATCAGACTACTGTAATGAGCAAATCTGAAGTGTTGTTCATTTTGTTTCTCAAAGAACAATGATGATGAATTTCCCCTCTGTTATAAGGAATCCGTTCATGCTTAAGAACGGCATAAAAATGGGTCCTCTGTGCCAGTTTGCAAATGTTACCAATACATAAGAAATGTCATTCAACCTGTCTGTTTTACTAACATTTCCTATCAGCAAGCAGACAGGAAACTTTCTCAGACACACTCACAAAGAGTCTAACAGAAGCCAGAGCTAAAAGTAGATTTGCTTTCTGTGCGTTATCACCCAAAAAGAACGGAAACCATATGGAGTTTTTGCTATTCATCTAGTTAGTCTTGGTGGCTTTAAACAGGTGGCTTTAAACAAAAAAGAAAATAATAATAATAATAATTATATATACACCCAGTCATCACTTTATTACTTTTCTTCTTGACATTTATGCTATAACATTTTGGCTTCACATCTATCTCAAGCTGACAACCTAATTTTGCTAATTCACTTTGGGATGAATCATGTAAATTGTTCTGACTGCCCAAAGATATTCTGTGGAAAATTAAGAAATAAACAGTTCTTGCTATAAAAATTGGCTAGTTTATATTACAGAACAAATGCAATATCCTGAGATTTTGGATAAAACACAACAGTGCAGAAGTCCCCAACCTTTGCATCTTGGTGGCCTTGTTGATGAGGGGAGAGGGGACCGGGCAGCATGAGCAATGGGCCAGTGCTCACGCATGCAGCTCAACTTGCCTGAATGGTGGGCTAGCACGCACACATGTGCACATAGCTCAACTTGTGCAAGTTGAGCTACGTCCACATGTTCAAGTGTGCCAGGCCATCGTTCACTCAAGCTGCATACACAAGAACGCTGAGCTGCTACTCATGTAGCCTCATTCCAAATAGGCCGCGACCTGGAAGTGCACCACAGCCCAAGGGGCTGGGGAACCCCGCAATAGTCAATAAATAACACTTCACATGCAAGAAGGAATTAAATTAGGACTGCCAAGCATCATCTGATTTCAGTATTTATTTCAGACATGAGAATTTATACAGCAATAAATAAATACAATACAATGAAGTACCCAATTCAAGGAATATGTTTTGTGCACTTTCCTTCTCAAGGCTATTATTACTCAAAACCAAGGATTTGTTGTGTTTTTTTGCTCTCAAAGAAATATGTTATATCAGGGGTCCCCAACCTTTTTTTCACCAGGGACCGGTTTCATTTTAAAGAAAATTCTGCGGACCGGCTGAGGGGCTCAGCAGTCATGTGACTGGGCCAACTTTGAAAATGTGAAACTCACTTAACAATGATCTTGGTTAGCAACCAAACTTTTGGCCTCAACTGTGGTCATAAGTTCTTTCTTTCTTTCTTTCTTTCTTTCTTTCTTTCTTTCTTTCTTTCTCTTTCTTTGTCTCTGTCTCTCTTTTTCTCTCTCGCTATTTCTTTCTTTCTCTTTCCCTTTCTCTCTATTTCTTTCTCTTTCTTTTTCTCTTTCCCTCTTTCTGTATCTTTTCCTGTCTCTTTCTTTCCTTTCTGTCTCTTTCTGTCTGTCTTTCTCTCTCCCACTTTTTTCTTTCTTTCTCTCTTTCTCTGTGTCTCTCCTTCATCCGCCCATTTCTGTCACTCTGTGTGTGTGTGTGTCTGTCTGTCTGTCTTGCATTCATTCATTCAATCACTCCTTCTGTGTCTCTGTCTATCTTTCTCTCCCTCCCTCCCTCTGTCTCTCTATGTGTGTCTGTCGTCGTCATCGTCGTCCCGTCCCCCCGCCCCCAGCCTCCTCATCCCGCCTGCCAGGCTTGGTCACTCGTTCGCTCGTTCAGGCTCCGTGGCTGGATAGGAGCCGGGCTGGAGAGGAGGAGGAGGGAGGGGGAGCAGCCCATTGGGAAGAGCGCGCGGGAGAACGCAGGAGGATGGTGGGGGCTCTTCCTCCACCCTCGTCGACGGAGGGACTCCTTGCGCCGCCGGAGCAACCCGCCAGTTCCCACCCCAGCCCGCAGAGCCTCCGCAGTCCCTGGATGAAAACGAGTGACCGGCATGCCAGCAGGGGAGGGAATCGGTGGCCGGTCCGGCGGCGTCCAGGAGTCCCTCCGTCGATGAGGGTGGAGGAAGAGTCACACTCCAACGGTGCGAACAGCCGCGCCTGCGTTCTCCTGCGCGCTCTGCTCAGGGGGCAGCGCCCTCCTCCCTCCCTCCTCCTCTCTAGCCTTGCGGCCCGGCTCTCATCCAGCCACGGACCGGCACCGGTCCGCGGCCCGGGGGTTGGGGACCCCTGTGTTATATTATAGTATAATATAGTATATCCTTGAAGCTTAATTTGCCAGTACTATCATTTTAGAAGTTTTTGAGATAGCAACCTATAATGAATCAAGTTTAAAAAAAAGGATTTCTTACAAAATCATAACTAAAACACAACATAATGTAATTTTAAAAAAAAAACAGTAATAATCATGGCAATAAAATCTACAAAGAACATGGTAGACAGATCTGTTCATATCTCTAGTGCGGAAGAATTGCAAAACAGAAAAAGCTTTTTTTTCATAGTAATAAAAAAATATAAAATAGGTAAACTAGTCAGTCCTAAGTAAAATATTCTACGAATGTGTGTGGTTAAAGTAATCTTTAGATCCTTAGTCATATACAAGAACAGACAGAGACTAAGGGGTAGGATTCAATTCTCAAGCATTTCAGGGCAATACTGGGGACCAAAATATATGTGCAAAATGCTGACAATACAATACAATACAATACAATACAATACAATACAATACAATACAATACAATACAATACAATACAATACAATACAATACAATAGCAGAGTTGGAAAGGACCTTGTAGGTCTTCTAGTCCAACCCCCTGCGTAGGCAGGAACCTTATACCATTTCAGACAAATGGCTATCTAACATCTTTTTAAAGACTTTCAGAGTTGGGGCATTCACAACTTCTGGAGGCAAACTGTTCCAGAGGTTAATTGTTCTAACTGTCAGGAAATTTCTCCTTAGTTCTAAGTTGCTTCTCTCCTTGATTAGTTTCCACCCATTGCTTCTTGTCCTGCGCCCAGGTGCCTTGGAGAATAGTTTGACTCCCTCTTCTTTGTGGCACCCTCTGAGATATCGGAACACTGCTATCATGTCTCCCCTGGTCCTTCTCTTCATCAAATTAGACATACCCAGTTCCTGCAACCGTTCTTCATATGTTTTAGTCTCCAGTCCCCTAATCATCTTGGTTGCTCTTCTCTGCACTCTTTCCAGAGTCTCCACGTCTTTTCTACATCGTGGCGACCAAAACTGTATGCAGTATTCCAAGTGTGGCCTTACCAAGGCACTATACAGTGGCATTAACACTTCACGTGATCTAGATTCTATCCCTCTGTTTATGCAGCCTAGAACTGTGTTGGCTTTTTTGGCAGCTGCTGCACACTGCTGGCTCATATTTAAATGGTTGTCCACTAGGATTCCAAGATCCCTCTCACAGTTTTTGCTAAAGATAAAAAAAAACTACATTTTGCTAAAGATAAAAAAAACTCATGATCACAGGTTAAATGAAGATGAAAAAGCACCAAAAGTTAGTAGATTTACATAAATCTGGTTTTACACTATACTGCATATAAGTAACAACAGATATCAAGTTCAATATCTATTTTACTTTTTAAAAGAATGGTGAAATGGGCCTTCAATGAGTAGTTAAAAGAATTACAGTGGAAATAAAAAGTCTGTTAAAATGGCAGACTTTTGAGATGTAAAATAAATTAGACCAAGATAAATCACTTCAGAATTTCCATCTTCAATGTAACATATAAGCTGTACAATTCAATTGAAAAACAAATCAAAATCTTTTAAGGAGGAAAATCACAATAAAAAATTAGAATAATGTGGCTGCATAAGTATCATACTCTTTTATAAGTAGAAAAATTAACCAATCACTCCCAAACTGATGTTAAATAGTAGCCAGTACACCTGCCATTAATTAAAGTGACTCTGATCAAGACCATATAAAGTTCAGATATGCTAGTAGGACTTTTCTGACATTTATTCAATTGCCTGTTACAACAACCAAGGCCTCTAAGAACTCAGAGGGATCTCATTGCAAGGTATCAGTCAGAAGAAGGGTACAGAAACATTTCCAAGGGTATACAGTGGAAAATAGTGAAGACAGTCATCAATGAGAAAATATGGCACAATAGTGACTTTACCAAGAAATGGGTGCCCTTCCAAAATTGACGAAAAAGAAAACTGGTCTGAGAGGCTGCGAAGAGTCCTCAAGCAATATTAAAAGAGTTGAAGGAATTTCTGGCAAGTACTGGTTGTGTACTACATGTAGCAACAATCTCCCGTAACCTTCATATATTTGGGCTGTGGGGTAGGATGGCAAAATTGGAGCCTTTTCTTACAAAGAAAAACATTGAAACCTAGCTAATATTTTGCAAAAGCCTACATCAAGTCTGACAAAAGCATGTTGGAGTGTATTATGGTCTGATGAAACTATTTTTGGCTTTAATTCCAAAAAGAATGTTTGGGGCAAAAACACTTGAATTACCAAAAGTACACCATACCCACAACAAAGCATGTTGGTGGAAGCATTTGCTTTGAGGCTGCTTTTCTTTAGCTGGAACTGGTAGAGGGAATCATGAACAGTTCCAAATATCTTGGCACAAAACCTTCAGGCCTCTGCTAAAATATTGAAGAGGAATTTCACCTTTCCACATGACAACAACCTAAAGCATACCTCCAAATCAAGGAAAGATTGGCTTCACTAGAAGAATATCAAAGTTTTGGAACTGTCCAGCCAGAACCCGGAACTAAACCCAATGGAAAATCTGTGGGGTGACCTGAAGAAGGATGTGCACAGAAGATGCCTTTGTAGTCTGAGAGATTTGGAGCACTTTTGCAAGGAAGAGTGAGCAAAGATTCCCACTCCCACAAGATGTGCCATGCTGATGGATTGCTACCCAAAAGACTGAATGCTGCCCTAAAATCAAAAGGTGCTTTTAAAAGTATTAGTTTAAGGATGTGCATCTTTATGCAGCCATCTTACTCTGTTTCTTATTGTTATCCTCCCCCCTTCCTAAAATTCAACCAAACAAATTCAGTTTGTTTTTCAACTGAATTGGACAGCTTATATGTTATATTAAAGCTGGAAACAGTTCTGAAGGGATTTATCTTGGTCTGGTTTTTTTATATCTAAAACTGACATTTTAATGGGGTTGTGTAAGTTTTTATATCCATTGTGCATGGGCATTATATAAGCTCACTGCTTTATCTACTTGAATTCACTGTTGTGAGACAAGTTGACCCTAAACAAGGCATGAGACATAAATGTAATAAGTATAATGAACTTCACAGAGACCTTCATGAACAACATGTATGAGGGGAATTTTAATATTATGACTTTTATGAATTATTATTGTTTAACCAAGATTACAAAGAAGTGTATACATTCTTAAAAATGCCCAATCTACTTAATAATTTGGAGGGAGTTTTCAAAAGATAATAATTGACATAATATATTCAAAACTTTGTTTTGTGACATATAAACACACAACTCACACTGAAGTAACGATATGGTAAACAGCAAAATAATTCCATTTTTATAACATTTCCCCCTGTATTTATAGTAATTCCCTCTTTTTAATAGAGGGTGCAACTACAATCTTTGATTGATTCAGTATACATTCTATATTAAGTTTGTAATGTACTTATCAATGACTACCAGCACCACTGCTGTTTTTGTTATGTCCATTTTGAAAGTAAATCTATGAGATTCTTATAATTAACTTGTATTTTTCCTAATTTAACTTTTTACTTTAAGGTTTCCTTTTAAATCCATTACAATTATCAACACGTATTAAAAAGACATGTTTGAATCCAAGTTTTATAAGCAAAATAAAACTATATAAGTTTAATTGAATATCAATGAGGCATCTTTTTATCACTTAATACAGGTGGATCAAGAACACTCTTTAAGTCCATTTATTCACAGGGATACACACATAAATAGATCATAATTATCTTCTTCAACTTATGGGTCACATTCTCTGCTCTTCATCTAAAAGCATATAAGTTATTTCCACCGCCTCCATTACCACTAGCTGAATACTTGATGAAATAGATACTGGAAGAGTAAGATATTAAACATAACCAGACATGAACCGAGGCTGTGACAATGTTATCAAAGTGGAATATATCTTACAAAGAGCTGGATAATCATACAGTGATTGGGTAACTTGTAAGAACATCTGGTGCTGAGTTTTTGTTTTTTTGGGTAGTCTCACATGTTTTTAAAGTTGAAATATAGTTTTGGAACATTATTATCTTAATGTAAATTATGGGGAATCACTTCAAAAAAATGCTATTCAGAGCAAAAGATGAGAACATCAAGTTAAATTGTGTTCTTTAAACAAAACATTCCAAACTCTGTAGTACTGAGAAGCTGAGCTATATTAAACAATTGAAAAAGTTACACAGAACCTTTTAACCTCCTTGATACAGAGCCCTCCTCCTCCTCCTCCTCCTCCTGTTATGATCACAATTGTGATGGTCGGCCATGAACTGCTGCCAAATATAACACAAACTTCTTCACTTTATTTGGTTATTATGGATGGTTTAAAGCAGGGCTTCCCAAACTTGGCAACTTGAAGACTTGTGGACTTCAACTCCCAGAGTTGGCTGGAGAATTCTGGGAGTTGAAGTCCACAAGTCTTCAAGTTGCCAAGTTTGGGAACCCCTGCTTTAAAGGAAGGATTTTATCATAGATTTTATCATAGCCCAGTTTAATGTTTGCAAGAAGGAAAATATATTTTGATCCATTTAGATAAAAAATCTGTTCAGATTCTATCATCTTTAGGATGACAGCTTGACCTGCCTGATTAACAAGCACCAAGAGCAATCATCTGGAAACAGACAAAAGGTAAAACAGTCTACACATCAGGAGAAATAGCACTGCCTATCCCATTTCCACCCTTCACACTATATCCTGCAAAACTATATCCCGAGGTCTGCTTTTAATTCAAATGACCATGAGCTACCAAAGCAGATTTTACTGCAGCCCAAATGGCTGCAGCTAATGGAGCAAAGCTACCATCTGTGGAGTTTGATTCAAGACTTCTAAACTAAGAATCCCCAATAAAGAGGGTGTGTGTGTGTGACACCATGCGTAAACATTAAAGAACTATGGAATGTATAGCTAGCTTTTAAAATAATAATTTGATGTGAGGAGGAATTTGAGTGAGAACTGCAGAAAAGGCCATTTTGCAAATAAATGATGGATAGCAGAACCCCTCAAGGGCAGAAAATTGCTTCCGATTCAAAATGGCAGAAGGAAGAAACCAAGGATTGAAATATGAGACTATTAAACCATTTATAGAGTAGGATTCCTGGGTGCCTTTAGAACCCTTTTAGTGGTAGGGTTCCTAATCACCCATAATAAATCTACTTATCTAATCTTCCAGTATTTGGGGGGAATTCAGAGATAATTTAACCACTATATCCAAAAGAAAACCCTGATGTTTTATTGACAAATTGAATATACAGCACATGTAACCCACAAAACTGAAACAAAACTGAAAGTCAGAAGAGTTTTATTGGTTAGGTGGAATATTACCGATCTATCCAATTGCTAGAAGACATTAATATAGAACCAGAACCAGATTAGTGTAGTGGTTAAGGCACTAGGATAGAAATTGGGAATTCTAGTCCACTCTGAGGAATAAAGCCAATGGGGTGACCTTCAGCCAGTCACCCTCTCTCAACTCTAGGAAGCAGGCAATGGGGAATTACTTCTTTCCGAGAAAACTATTATTTCCCCCCATAAAATGACAATGGCGAAAAAGAGCTTAGAGACATTGATACTATGCAAACCCACACTCTGTAGAGAACAAGGTGGATATAAATTGTGAAGAACATAAGGAATTGTATCATACATAATGTTTTACTTAAATCCATAAAATAATATAAATACTAAAAGTTTACCACACAAACCAAACTGCTTTCCCCTCCACTAGACTTCCTCCCTCCCTCCCCTCCCCATCCCTCCCCTCCCTCCCTCTTATAGGAGTCCCCGCAGTTCTGTCTTTTCATATGGCTATTACCATTCTGTAGGGATCATAAAGTCAATAAAGATGGGAAGTAATGAGCAAAGCTGTGGGGGCAATTTGGGATCACAACTAGAGTAGTTTGAACGATGTTGCTTCTGTTCTAAAATTCAAAGTGTTTCCTACTAGCTCACCTAAACTGTTGCATTCTGTAGCCATCATTATCTTAAATTAAACAATTATCCATATATATATGTGTGTGTGTGTGTGTGTTAGTTTTATGAGCTGATCAATAAATTTAAATTTGAGAGACCAAGATAGATCTATTTCGAGCTTATTAGCTCTCATCAGTTGGCCACACCCCACTGGGATTCGAACCGGAGCTGCAATGCATCCAAGGCAGAAGCCTAGCACTACAGCCTAACCGGCTCTACCCATTGCATCAGCTAAGACAGGAGTATTTAGGCTGGCTCCAAGAGGTTGTCAACGCATCCTTAAGTGAGGGTTCCTTGCCTGCTTCCCTAAAAGAAGCGATGGTGAGGCCCCTCCTTAAGAAGCCCTCTTTGGATCCAGCTCTTTTGAACAACTACCGTCCAGTCTCCAACCTTCCCTTTTTGGCGAAGGTTGTTGAGAGTGTGGTGGCACAACAGTTTCCCCGTCACCTGGAGGAAGTTGATTATCTAGATCCGCGCCAGTCCGGCTTTCGGCCCGGGCATAGCACCGAGACGGCATTGGTCGCGTTGGTTGATGATCTCTGGAGGGCCAGAGATGGGGGTTGTTCCTCCATCCTGGTCCTATTAGACCTCTCGGCGGCTTTCGATACCATCGACCATGGTATCCTATTGCATCGGCTGGGGGGGTTGGGGGTGGGAGGCACCGTTTTACGGTGGTTCTCCTCCTACCTCTCTGGCCGATCGCAATTTGTGTTGGCAGGGGGGCAGAGGTCGACTGCGAGACCCCTCACATGTGGGGTGCCTCAGGGGTCGGTCCTCTCGCCCCTCCTGTTTAACACATATATGAAGCCGCTGGGTGAGATCATCCGTGGTTTTGGGGTAGAGTACCATCTATACGCTGATGATACTCAGTTGTATATATCTACCCCAAACCACCCCAACGATGCCGTAGCGGTGATGTGCCAGTGCCTGGAAGCCGTACGGATCTGGATGGGAAGTAACGGACTCAGGCTCAACCCGACCAAGACCGAGTGGCTGTGGTTTCCGGCTGCCCGATTCAACCAGCTTACTCCATCGCTGGCCATAGGGGGCGAACATCTTGCCCCTGTGGATGGGGCGCGCAATTTGGGTGTCCTCCTGGATGCCCGGCTGTCCATGGAAGATCAAGTGACAGCCGTGGCCAGGAGGGCGTTTTACCAGGTTCGCCTGGTTCGCCAATTGCGCCCCCTATTGGATCGGGACGCCCTTCGCACAGTCACTCATGCGCTCGTGACATCCCGACTGGACTATTGTAACTCTCTCTACATGGGGCTTCCCTTGAGGTGCACCCAGAGACTTCAGCTAGTCCAGAATACAGCCGCGTGAGCAATTATGGGGACCGCAAGGTCTACCCATGTAACACCGCTCTTGCGCGAGCTGCACTGGCTACCTGTCGTCTTCCGGGTGCGCTTCAAGGTGTTAATTATCATCTTTAAAGCGCTCCATGGCTCGGGACCTAGCTATCTGCGGGATCGGATCCTGCCTCATACATCCTCACGGCCGATTCGCTCCCACAGAGAGGGACTTCTCCGGGTGCCGTCCAGTAGACTTTGTCAGCGGGCGACGCCCAGGGGAAGGGCTCTCTCTGTGGCGGGCCCGGCCCTCTGGAACGACCTTCCCCCCGATATTAGAACGACCACGGACCTCCGCTCCTTCCGTCTTAAATTAAAAACTCACTTTTTCTGTCTGGCCGGCCTGGGATAGTCTCCCTGTCTTGGGGTTTTATTGGGTAGTTTTAGCATAGTTAGTTTTATGGGAATTTTAGCACAGGTTAAGTTTAATTTGGTTTTAGAACTGTTTGTATATTTTTTACTGTTTTTACTCTGCCTGTGCACCGCCCCGAGTCCCCATGGGGAGAGGGAGCGGTTTATAAGTATTAAAATTATTATTATTATTATTATTATTATTATTATTATTATTATTATTATTATTATTATTATTATTATTATTATTATTATTATTATTAGTATAGATAATTGTTTTCACAACTTCCTGTTAGGGCCCCATTAAGGGAGGAGACATACTGTTTCCCTCTCTGCCTTTTGGCTCATCATCAGAGACCATCTAGACAGAGAACCATGAGTTATGTTGTGTAAATTTTTTTAGATATGTGTGTTAGTTTTATGAGCTGATCAATAAATTTAAATTTGAGAGACCAAGATAGATCTATTTCGAGCTTATTAGCTCTCATCAGTTGGCCACACCCCACTGGGATTACATATATCTGTTTCCACAACACCCTAAGGCCCCAATTAAGGGAGGAAGCACACTGCTTTTCCTTTTCTGTCTTTCGGCTCATCACCAGACCATCTAGACAGAAAGCCAAGAATTCCATTGTGTAATTTTTTTTTTATATGTGTGTTACGTTTTTGAGCTGATCAATAAATAAGTCAGGGAGACTAGGATAGATCTATTTCGAGCTTATTAGCTCTCATCAGCTAGCCATACCCTTACTGGGATTTGAACCAGGGCTGTATTACATGCCAGGTGAGAGTCTTGCCATTAAGCCAGCTAGGTTCTGTTCATCAGCTGAGACAGGAGGATAGTTATATATAATTGTTTCCACACAACACCCTGTTAATTTATTGATCAGCTCAAAAACGTAACACACATATTAAAAAAAATTACACAACGGAATTCTTGGCTTTCTGTCTAGATGGTCTGTGGTGATGAGCCGAAAGGCAGAAAAGGAAAAGCAGTGTGCTTCCTCCCTTAATTGGGGCCTTAACAGGGTGTTGTGGAAACAATTCTATATAACTATCCTCCTGTCTCAGCTGACAAGAACAGAACCTAGCTGGCTTAATGGCAAGGCTCTCGCCTGGCATGTAATACCGCCCTGGTTCGAATCCCAGTAAGGGTATGGCTAGCTGATGAGAGCTAATAAGCTCGAAATAGATCTATCCTAGTCTCCCTGACTTATTTATTGATCAGCTCAAAAACATAACACACACACACACACACACAAAGAACATAAGCAAAATTTCAGCAGCAGAAGGCTGAAGCAAAGCATCATTTGTAACTTCAGAAACCAAAATCCTGGTTCTTTTTGTGTAGCTATTAAAATAAATAAATCATGTTTTGAGTTTCCATATCTTTAATGGTAGGAATATAAAAATATGATATTTTTTTCAACTTTTTCTGCCCTTTGAAGTCTTGGAGTACAACTGCTAAAGACTATGAACAAATTCATTTGGTGATTGTTAGATGCTAGAGCTGCAAATCTGAATTTCCTATCTTGAAGGGAAGTTGAACACCCTATTGACACCTGATGAACATTAAAAGCAGCCTTAATTTCAAAGACAGCAGCTCAAGAGAAAAACATGGGTCACATTTGTCAGAAAAGTCTTCCTTTCCAAACGCAATCCAATTCCTTTCTTTCATGTTCTGACTAATAGTATTAAGCCCGGGGATTATTATTATTTTTTAGTCTTTCCTGACGCATGAACCAGCCTGTTTGCCTTTATTCTCCCTATGGAGAAACTGAGCAATTGAGATAACAAAGTTAGCTGATGAAGCAGGAAACAAGCTAATAGTTTGGTGATTTTTTTGCATGAACATACTTAATATCCAAAGGCAACTTTATTGAGTTCCAAACAACACTAGAACCATATTGAGACCAGAGCTTATTGCTAATGGACATACATCTACAAAATGACCACACCTAAACTAGGAAAGGAGTCTATGGTGAGCACATGAATGAAGAAAGCTTGAATATGATTTTTTAAATCCTGCTATAATTAACAAGTCAATATTGCTTACAAAACCCCTTTTATGTTCCTTTGAGCTACACAAGTGAAATACATAACCATGTGAATTTGACAAATCTTGAGAGTAAAATATAGTGCAATGTACAGTGAGCTTCATATGACAAATCTTAAACTGGGGGGGGGGGGGATTCTGATGCCACCCAACAAATAGGATTCATCTCTTCCACTCACTTTCCCTTTCTTAAAACAGTAAGGCAAAATATAAAAGGAGGAATTTAAATGATCCAGCTGCAATAATTGCCTCTCTTTTACACATTCAGTACACACCAGTGGTGGGTTTCTGCAGGCTCGTACCTACTCGCGAGAGCCGGTTGGTGAAATTTAGAGAACTGGTGAGAGGGGGTTCCACCGGCATACCTGGAAGTAAATCTGGTCCGCCACTGCCAGTGACCCAACGGGAAGGAAAGGAAGAAAGAAAGAAAGAAAGAAAGAAAGAAAGAAAGAAAGAAAGAAAGAAAGAAAGAAAGATGAAAGAAAGAAAGAAAGAAAGAAAGAAAGAAAGAAAGAAAGAAAGAATTTATCATCACAATTGAGTCCAAAATTTTGGTTGCTAAGCAAGAGTGTTGTTAAATGAGTTTCACCACATTTTAAAAGGTGGCCACTCCCACCCTGTCACATGACTGCCAAGCCACGCCCACAAAATAGGCCACACCTACAGAGTAGGTTCTAAAAAAATTTGAAACCCACCATTGGTACACACACACAAACATACTATACTATTCACAAATGGAGCATTCTGGCTATCACTTTAACCATTAGAATATATTTTGCAAGATCCAATCTGTCAGTCACCAGGACCAGAGGTTTTGTCTTCCGAGCTTTCTGACTCGTGCTGGAGCCCATCTTCATTGTCCTGGGACACGCATATTCACTTTGATTTCTGAGAATATATTTTATTCTAAGTTCTAGAATGGTTCTTGGGTATAAAGGTAAAGGTTCCCTCACACATATGTGCGAGTCATTCCCGATTCTAGGGGCAGTGCTCATCTCAGTTTCAAAACTGAAGAGCCAGCGCTGTCCGGAGACTTTTCCGTGGTCATGTGGCTGGCATGACTAAATGCCAAAGGCACATCGAACAGTTACCTTCCCACCAAAGATGGTCCCTATTTTTCTACTTGCATTTTACATGCTTTTGAACTGCTAGGTTCACAGAAGCTGGGACAAGTAACGGGAGCTCACTCCGTTAGGTGGCACTAGGGATTTGAACCGCTGAACTGCTGACCTTTCTGATTGACAGTTCAGCGTCTTAGCCACTGAACCACCACGTCCCTGTGTCTTGGCTTAATTACTTAGTAAACAAAAAGTATTGGCTACTGCTAAATAACACATTTGGAATCAATAAATTTTTGTCTTCCACCTTGACTTCCTTGTTATAAAATGGGCAAATGTTTTATGAACTTATTCCAAATTATTATTCCATGCTTTCTCTTTTTTCCTTATGCCAGGTTCCTCCCATCATCAAAAATAAGAACAGAAGGACCTCCAGGAGGCCAACTCTGCATTGCACTTTTCTTCTAAACTGTCAGTGTGTAACATTCCCAGTGATGCAATCTGTCTGTCATCTGGCAGAAACAAGGAGCCCTTGTGCACCTGTTCCATTGGAGCACAAACTGGGTTTCCTGATTGATGTTTTCTACACCTGCTTCACGGGCTCTTTAGCTGAAGGAAGTGGGTTTGGTGGAAGCAATAGGCGCTGCTCTACAACAAGGCAATTGCCAGCTATCTACCCGCACCAATGAAATATTATAAATGTCAAGACATAAAAGACAGAAAGTAGATTTTCACCAAACAATAGAAGGATTTTTTAAAGCCGTCACTTTATATAGGACATTATAGAGATCAGCAATGAAAATATTGTCCATGAAAGTCATATTATCTATTGCAAAAGCAAACATATTAAGAAATTAAAAGTAAAATAAAGGCTATGGTTCTTCTAAGAGTGTTCGCCTTTATTTTCTCTTCCTTTATTTGGCACTATAGATAGTTATCTGGGAGATTTTATTCATTCGCTATGTTTCTGCACAATTTCTGCATAATTGAGAGTTCCAATGACATCTTCATTATTTTTACCACCCACTGTTCTTACCACTCTGAAATCTAAACAACAGATAATAAATTATTAAAACAAACTTTACAATTCTATTAAAGGACTACAAAAGAACAGATGAATTTCCTGATTGATTAACCTACTTATCCAAATCCCATGTCAAATAGTAAAGCCGTAGAAGAAAAGCAATCTAACTTTTACCAAAATACTTTACAATGCCCTGTGGGACTCAGTGTTTCAATTCATTCAGCTTCAATAGAACTAAATTCCTAAAACTGTTACCAAAGGGATCACACTGAACATCCTATGGTCAAGGAAAGAAGATACTTTTAGTGTTTCTTACATAGTATTTTGTGTTTGTTCTGCACTGCTGCATCTATGTATGATTGTATGCAGTGGTGGGTTTCTGCAGGCTCGCACCTACTCGTGAGAGCCGGTTGGTGAAATTTAGAGAACCGGTGAGAGGGGGTTCCACCGGCGTACCTGGAAGTAAATCTGGCCCGCCGCTGCCACTGACCCAACAGGAAGGAAAGGAAAGGAAAGGAAAGGAAAGGAAGGAAGGAAGGAAGGAAGGAAGGAAGGAAGGAAGGAAGGAAGGAAGGAAGGAAGGAAGGGAAGGGTAGAAAGAAAGAAAGAAAGAAAGAAAGAAAGAAAGAAAGAAAGAAAGAAAGAAAGAAAGAAAGAAAGAAAGAAAGAATTTATCATCACAATTGAGTCCAAAATTTTGGTTGCTAAGCAAGAGCATTGTTAGATGAGTTTCACCACATTTTAAAAGGTGGCCACTCCCACCCTATCACATAACTGCCAAGCCACGCCCACAAAATAGGCCACACCTACAGAGTAGGTTCTAAAAAATTTGAAACCCACCACTGATTGTATGCCCAGCCTATGTAAATAATGAAAGAAGAACCCTAGATCGCAAATTGTATGCTTGAGTATCATTCTGGATCAAGTCAATACCACACTTACATGGACATTCATCTTGCCCTATTCACTCCAGAATCACCTCCCATATATATGAGCTATTGTCAGACTTCTTTTGAAGTATTAGAAATCCATCAGAACTATAGTGGACCTTTAAACTAAGTTCAGTGATTAAGTTCATCCCTTTTAGATTCCTGATTTTACCTAAAGTCTTGAGGAAACTTTGATTAGTATAAAAAGAAAACTAATGCTCTAGGTTTCAATTTTTTCAGAAAACCTAGCACAATCATATTTGAAATAAATATTTGCCAATTGTAAGAACTAAGTTTCTGTTATGATGCAGCTCTATTATTGCACAGTAATCTCAAAAGATGTACTGATTCAGAACAGAAGATATACTGAATCTTAGAGAGGGAAATTATATTAAATCCAGTTTCTAATAACTTCCTCTGCAAACTATTTTATTTACTTATTTTATTAAATTTATACCCCGCCCTTCTCCTACAAAAGGACACAGGGCGGTGCACAGGTAAATTAAAACACAACGTACATAAATAGATCAATTATTAAAATCCATTTAAATTAAATTACCCCGTGCTAAAACATTTTAAAATTCTCTAATTAAAATTTATAACTAAAAAGTCCAGATCGGGTGTTTATCCTAGGCCGGCTTGTTGGAATAAATGCGTTTTCAGACGCCGGCGGAAAAGGCGGAGGTCTGTGGTGGTACGGAGTTCAGGGGGCAGGTCGTTCCAGAGGGTTGGGCCCGCAACAGAGAAGGCCCTTCCCCTGGGTGTCGCCAACCGGCATTGCCCGGCCGACGGCACCCGGAGAAGGCCCTCTCTATGGGAGCGGATCGGTCGAAGGGATGTATGCGGCAGGATACGGTCTCGCATATAACTAGGCCCCGAGCCATGGAGCGCTTTAAAGATGGTCATTAACACCTTGAAGCGCACCCAAAAGGCCACAGGTAGCCAGTGCAGCTCGCGCAGGAGAGGTGTTACGTGGGACTGCCTTGTGGCTCCCATGACCACCCGCGCGGCTGCGTTCTGGACTAGCTGTAACCTCCGAGTGCACCTCAAGGGGAGCCCCATGTAGAGAGCGTTACAATAGTCCAGCCTAGATGTCACGAGTGCTTGAGTGACTGTGCGGAGGGCAGCCCGATCCAGTAAGTTCAAAGCTCAAATAATGGCTCTCTTAGATAGCAATAAATTTTTGTTGATTATTATTGGAAAACTATTATCCTATATTTCTAGTGAAGCACTTTATTCTTAAAAGAATGTGTTTCTACAGCTTCCAAATATTCAAAGTTAAGAATATAATGATTCGGTGAGAAAACAAAATATGTAAGTGATTGATGGTTAAAAAGTGTCAAATCAAAATAAAGATCAGAAAGCGTTGCCCCAAATTATGTACCTGAATTTCTGTGACAAATGGGTGGCAGTCATTAATTGTTACACAACAATGCCACTTGCTAATAATATTCAGTGACATTAATTTCTTGTGTTGAAATGATGCTTGTCAAACCGCAGCACTATCCAAACAAATTTAGCAGCATTGAGGATAACCAAATTAATTCTTCTGCATCTCTTCAAGGTCTCCAATATCACTGCCCACCAAAGGTACTTCTCTGGAATTGGACTAAGTACCATTTTTTCCCTAAGGCATCTGTTGCGGAATAATGATTCTGCACTCAATTGAACAGAGGAGGTTAATTAATAAATATACATTATTAGATATGGTATCATGGGGCCTATCCAATAAGACAGAGGACAAGGTTAAAAAGATTATAGTATTTATACATTTAAAGGAAGAAAGATAAACTCAGGCTATGGGGGAGATGTGTCTGCCAGTCTTCAGTATAGTTTTTGACTTACAGAAATACATATAATTACATTTATTACCCTGCTCTTTATCTCGAATCCAATAAACATGGCCACCAATTTTAGTTACGGTATTATCAGCAATACTGAATTTTACCTCTTTTCTGCCATAAATCTTATTAAAATGTTGGAATTGTAGGTCACTGTCTCCTATCATTAACGGAAGTTGGCAAACATTATTAGTCATACTCTAAATAAAAAAGGTTTACTGTTTCATAGAACCAGTGTCTGGATAGGAAGGAACCTTGGAATCATACTCTTGAAACCCAACCCCATAGCAATCCTAAAAGATGGCCATCAACATCTCTTTAAATACTCTTTAAATAGAGAGAGTCGACTGGTCCCGAAACAATGTATTCTACTGCTGAACAACAAGTAACATTAGATATTTTTTCTGATCCCCAGCTAAAATTTCCTTCTTTGTAATCTAAATGCAAAATCTTTGTCTTGTTTTATGGAACAATTCTTAGTAACTCTGTCCTGTTTTTCACATGACAGTTATCCTATTTCTCTAAAACCATATCTTCTGTCAGGCCAAACATGTGCCTTGAATCATTCTTTACAATCAGAGTTTGACTCAAACATTTGCAGGAAGACCAGGGTCAAAAACAAAACGGTGACTTCACAGCCATGTTCCTTAGGAAGGAAATATGATCTGCCTTGGTCAGGAAAGGGAAATTGTTTGGAAGTCTAGACAGACCCCCTTCTCTGCACAGGCTCTCCTCCTCCAGAGTGTTTTCATTGATTGCTACAGAGGGGGAAAGGAGGAGAAAGGAAATAAGACAACACTTTCCAACCCTGCATGTCATCTGCAAACAGTATCATTTGATGCTATGGCAATTCAGACATTGATTGAATAGCATAAACATGGGAAACGGGACGCAGGCCAGAATTAAGGAATTATTTCAGGATGATGGAATATAATATATACAAATGTTTATGAAATCAATTCTCAAGAACCAAACTGGAGGCATCCAAAATAAAAAATAAAAAATCAAGGAAGCAAAACAGGAAATGGCCAGTCTGTAGCAGAGCTCACATAATAGAAATCTGTTTGTACTTACAATAAATAAAATAAAGTTACCGTTTGCTTTCTGGAATTGTGTGGGCCATGAAAAACAAAAAGATAGTCAATCTGATAGTAATGAGTTCTCTTAATGCAGAGGAGATAATTGACAAGGGGAATCATACTTAAAATGTATTTAACTAATCATGGGAAACTAGGGTCCCACTGGATTGCTGTGTCTAATAGGCCTTGTCCACTACTTCGCCTTCCTGCTCCTTTCCCATAAGAGTTTTTAAAAAACTTTTTAAAAGCCTCACACTTAAACAGATGGGAGGAATTTTGTTGCATCTAGCTGCATCTAGCTGAAAAGTCCAAGGTGGGTGGTGGGAGTTATAGGAAAACCAGAATTAACTGCTGCCCCTCCCTACAATTGCCAACACCCTAATCAAGATTCATAGTCTTTATGTGGAAAGCTCTAGATTAGCATTAGCCTTAGCAGTAGTCAGCAGTATTCAATGCCAATAATTTGGGATAGTTACCGGTACTTCTATCTATTAAAAACAGGCTCACAGCATAATCATCTTTAGATCTTGAGATGCATAACTTTATTTTGTAAATAATTTTAACAAACAGTAGTAAAAACATCGACCTCCATTCATCAGTATTAGTGATGAATAATGCAGTCTATAACACACCAGAGTGGTTTATCTTTATCCATTTCATCTATGTCAGGGATGTCAAACTTGATTTCATTGAGGGTTGCATCAGGTTTGTGTTTGACCTGGGGGGGGGGGGGGAGCAGCTTTACATCACACCACTGGCCTGGCCTAACTTCCGAGATTATATCATCGACTGGTTTTAAATTACACAAAGTTTTAATAAGGGTTTTAAATTGATTTTAGCACAGGCAGCTCTAATTTAATAGGATTTTATTCAGTCTAGGATGTATTTATTCTTTTGTATTGTTTTATTGAGTTTTAATTTCCTGTGCACCGCCCCGAGTCCCTTTTGGGAGAGTGGCGCGGTATATAAATCCTATAAAATCTAAATCACTCATTGCATCCCTCCCAAGCTCTGTTTTCAATAGCAGAAGGCTGCAGGAGGCCGTCATGGCCGGAAACAGAGCCCAGGAGGCATGTGTGTGGCCCTCCTGAACTCTATTTTGTCTGGCAGAGGCACTGTGGGCCGGTCCATCACTGTTTCCAGGGTGGGCCCACAGGCCAGATCTAAGCACCCTGCGGGCTAGATCTGGCCCACGGGCCTTGCGTTTGACACCCCTGATCTATGTATTTATTCCTTTATTAGATTGATATCCAACATTTCCTTCAGGAGTTCAAGAGAGCTTCCTCTTTCCTCCCATTTTTTCTACAACAACCCCCTTGAGCATGAGTGTGACTGGCCACATATCACCCATCAAATTTATCTTTCCTTGAAAAAAACACCTTAAAAAAAACAACCCTAACAATAGCTACCTATAATATAGGAAATGAGAGCCAGTTTGGCCTAGTGTTGAAAGCAACAGGCTAGAAACCAGGCGATTGTAAGTGCTAGTTGGGCTTTAGGACTTGGAAAAACTGGAGGGGTTTTTCCTCACTCTCTCAAGCTCAACCCACTTCACAAGGTTGTTGTTGTTGTTGTTGTTGTGGGGAAAATAAAAGGAGGAAGAAGAATTAGGTACATTCACCATCATGAGTTACTTCTAAAAATAATAAAGATGAGAAATAAATAAAATACACCCATTAGTTATTATACTTTATAAAAATATGAATGACATTATTATATCAAAAATTTGGGGAGGTTTTTGTTAAGATTTTTAAGATCCAAACAGGCAGGCATCTTATTTATAATATGCCTGATGTAACAGTTATTGAAAAGAAGTAGTCTGTTCACTGATGTTGCTGCTCTGTGTCATGCTAGAATTGAGGAAACACGATTGGAAAAAATTGCAAAATATTGGGACTTGCAGATCAAAGTTGAATGTTTGGAAAAGCAGATCTTTTGCGATACCACTTGTGTTTGAAGCTCTTGGAGCAATATCTAAAGCACCGGTCCCCAACCTTTGCAACTTTAAGTCTGAAGGACTTCAGCTCCCAGACTTCTCCAGCCAGCTTTGCTGGCTGGAGAATTCTGGGAGCTGAAGTCCTTCAGACTTAAAGTTACAAAGGTTGGGGACCCCTGATCTAAAGGATTTCCTCAATATGTGGAAATATTGAATTTATCAGACCCAAATAGCCTAATTTTACAAAAACCCACCCTTCTTGAGTTGCCTATATTCTTAGACACTACCTTACTAATTCTCACGTCCTTAGTTAGGACTCAAATCATTAAGTTTTAACCAGTGTTAGACTTGAATTTAACTAGAGTTTGCCCACACATAATAATGTGTTGTTCCTTCTGAAGAGCAAGACACATACAAAGGAAAATCTTTTGCCTGACCTACTGGATTTGTCAAAGGCTCTTCTCTGTTCTACTTGGTGCCTCCATGTTTGAGTATTGAACTCAAGATGTGGGCTATAAGGATGCGTTGGAAATTATTTTTATTTATTAAATTTGTTTGCCTCCCGTCTCAGTATTATTTTTTTTAATTAAATTTATACCCCGCCCTTCTCCTTGTTAGGACCCAGGGCGGCGCACAGGCATTATTAAAAACCCCAAAATACAATAAATATCAGTTAAAATGAATTAAATTAATTGACCCGTGTTAAAACCCATGTTAAAAACCATTAGCAAATTATAATTTGTTTTTGTTTTTTAAAAAAGTCAGAAACGGGGGCTATCCTAGGCCGGCTTGCTGAAATAAATACGTCTTAAGACGTTGGCGGAAGAGGCGGAGGTCCGAGATAGTGCGAAGGTCGGGGGGGTAGGTCGTTCCAGAGGGCCGGGCCCGCCACAGAGAAGGCCCTTCCCCTGGGTGTCGCCAACTGGCATTGCCCCGCCGACGGCTCCCGGAGAAGGCCCCCTCTGTGGGAGCGGAGCGGACGAAGGGATGTATGGGGCAGGAGGCGGTCTCGTATATAGCTAGGCCCCGAGCCATGGAGCGATTTAAAGATGGTCGTCAACACCTTGAAGCGCACTCGAAAGGCCACAGGCAACCAGTGCAGCTCGCGCAGGAGAGGTGTTACGTGGGTTTGCCTTGAGGCACCCATTATCACCCGCGCGGCCGCATTCTGTACTAACTGTAGCTTTCGAGTGCACCTCAAGGGAAGCCCCATGTAGAGAGCGTTGCAGTAATCCAGCCGGGATGTCACAAGCGCTTGAGTGACTGTGCGAAAAGCTCCCCGGTCCAGTAAGGGGCGCAACTGGCGTATCAGGCGTACCTGATAGAACGCCCCCCTGGCCACGGCCGCCACATGGTCCTCCATGGACAACCGGGAATCCAGGAGGACACCCAAGTTGCGCGCCCTCTCCACGGGGGCCAGTTGTTCGCCCCCAATGGCCAGTGTTGGACTTAACTGGCTGAACCGGGGTGCCGGAAACCACAGCCACTCGGTCTTGGCCGGGTTGAGTTTGAGTTTGTTACTACCCATCCAGATCCGTACGGCCTCCAGACACCGGGACAGCACCTCGACGGCATCGTTGGGGTGGTTTGGGGTGGATATGTACAACTGGGTGTCATCAGCGTACAGATGGTACTCCACCCCAAAACCACGGATAATCTCGCCCAGCGGCTTCATGTAGGTGTTGAACAGAAGTGGCGAGAGGACCGACCCCTGAGGAACCCCACATGTGAGGGGCCTCGGGGCCGACCTCTGCCCTCCTGCCAACACCCATTGTGACCGACCAGAGAGGTAGGACGAGAACCACCGTAGAACGGTGCCTCTCAGCCCCAACCCCCCCAATCGGTGCAATAAGATACCATGGTCGATGGTATCAAAAGCCGCTGAGAGGTCTAATAGGACAAGGATAGAGGAACAGCCTCTATCCCGTGCCCTCCAGAGATCATCAACCAACGCGACCAATGCCGTCTCGGTGCTGTGACCGGGCCAGAAGCCAGACTGGCGCGGGTCTAGATAATCAACTTCCTCCAGATGTCGGGGAAACTGTATGAGGTATGCCAGGAAGATCCTAAGGAATGCTTTTGATATACCTATCCCTATTTACTGGAAATTTTTCTTGAATTCTTTTGCCATACCTGTAACAGTAGTATCTCATGATCAACTTCATGAAAATTAGACTAACTTTCTTGTCACTTTGGATGTACACTAATCGGCATACATTAAAATGAAATTACGTCACATACAGCTGTCAAAGAGTCTCCACCTCTAATATAAGCATGGCAAGGTAAATAAATAAATAATAAAATAAAATAAAATAAAAATGTACCCACATATAGAAACAACACAGTCTAGTTCAGATGTATACATGTAAGACAACATGTTTAACATTTAAAACATTTAAAAATAAGCAGAAGGCCTTAATTTGTTTAATGAAAAGCCTCATCATTCTCCTCAAAAAAATCAGTGTATGGAATAGGAGTAAGTTGAGAATTAATATCTATATAAATAAAAATGTAAATGTTCATTTGTTCAAAATCTTAAATCTCTGAAAGTTCTTCACTGATTGCTTTGAAATTTTGACACAACGTTGAATTCAAATACGCACATTTTTATATGCCTACTATTATATAGATGTAACACCTGTGACAGGTAAAAGCAACACACGCTATACTAAGTATTTTACGATTCCCTTTCGGCTTCAACCTACCACGGCCTCCTCGGCTTCCTCACTAGCTTCATCCACTCCTCAGCCCACTTCACTCTAGAGTCAAACCTCTCCCCTCCCGCCTAGACCGCTCCTCCAGCCGATGGAGGGAAAATGCGCCACCAGGGCCTGTTAGCGCAGGCACGAGCTCCTTCCCTCCTCCCACTTCGAGAAAACCCTCTTAGTCTCTCTCTCTCCCCCTCTCCCTCCCTCCCTTTTCTCATTCTCCTCTTTGTCCTTGTGAGACATCTCGGGAGCTGTAGTAGCAGTGAAGAAAAATTCCCTCATAGACTGCGACAAATGGGCGGGACAAAAGCATGCTACCCAGAAGGCGCTACGAATCCGAGTCTCTGTTTCCATAGAACTGGATTGGGAATTACATCAGCGTTTCTGAGACAGCAGCAAAGCTCAGGGTCAATCTTTAGAATTGTGCGGTTTAGATCTACACAGAGATTGTTTCTCACATGGACAATTATATGTTGCGTGCTCTAGAGTCGGCAAACCAGACAATCTCTATATCTGCACAGACAATGGAACAACAAAAATATTGTATATCCACAAGCATTGTGAAATGAAACATATTAGAAACGTGCACTTTCTCTTTTCTTTATTTTCCATTTAACCAGACTAAGCCATAGCAATGCATGGCTTGGTGCAGCTATTATTCAAATGTGAAAGAAAACAGATCTGGCAGTTTCTTCATGCCAGCTGAATATTCAGTTTTTAGATGTGAATCCCAACAATGACTTGGTCATGTTTGTGATTATTGTCCAACTCTACTTTTTAAGAGTTCTGCCTCTTTATCATGGTATGGTAAAACGATATAGCATCTCATGATAAAAATTACTGACTCATTGAAATTGGCCAGTGTTAATGCATAAGGGTTTCGTTTAGATTTTTTAAAATATAAGAACTTACAAAAATAGAATGGGGTGAAAATAATTTAAGTTGTTTATGAAACGAATGTGAGAGGCAGCACAATTGAAATTTTATTCTATTTCGATGTCATAAATCAAAACCAGTAATAAAAAACAGAAAAACCTGAATCCAGAAAGAATTTCCCCTACAGGTATCAGATGCAGGAGAATATCCATTCACACAAACATTTTCCTACACAAAGAAAAACTAGAAATGCAAGGAAGGTACCAACTATGTCTCTATCCCTTTTACACATATCAGACAGATGATTCTAATTTTGATTCTCTTTGGCATTTAAAGGGTTTTTTTTTTAAAGATTATTTTTGCTTTATACAAAGCAATTTCCTAGGGCTGTAATTGTGAAAGAAGAAAGATTTCTCAACTTTCATTGCTCCCTTTGGATTATCTTCACTGGGAAAAAGATATACCGGAACATATATTTTCTGTAGTGAAGCTAAAAATTGTTCAATGGGGAAATAGTATGAGAGGAAAGGACAAAAAATACTACATCCCCTTTTCCCTTATATCTAGACAGGTAATATAAAGGCATGATCAGCTTGATACAAAAAAAAGGAAAAGGGCAGAAGATATGCTTTTGGAAAGCAACAAGATGTTTGAACAGGAGACCACTAGGAATATTCAGAGTGAAAAATCAAGAAATCTTAAAAGTAGGCAATGACTAACCACTTCCACATGGTTTCCAAGAAAACTCTAGGGAGATATTCATGAAATCACAAGATATCAAGCTCACACAAAAGATTTACCAAAATTCACAAATGCCTAAGACAGAGGTGTCAAACTTGTGGCCCGCGGGCTGAGTGCATCACACACTGGCTAGCACACCCCCATTTTAGCAAAGAGGGGAAGTCATGATATATCACATGACAACAACGTGACGATGCGAGTTTGACACCCCTGGTCTAAGGTCATGGAACATTTTTTGACCAGCTTAAATGCAGAGTAAATAACTGAATCTATGTTTAAGCCACTTCCTGCCTAAATTCAAAGTATGGACTCAAGGCTACATTTCAAGAAGGAAACTCATACTGTTGCTGATTTTACTTTACTTTTACTTTACTTTATTTTCAATTTATATACCGCCCTTTTCACCAAAAGGGACTCAGGGCGGTGCACAGAAAGATAAAACCCCACAATATACAAAATTTAAAAAAACAATTAAATAATATGACTGTGCTAAAATTGAATAAATAGTTAAAACCATAAATACCTAATTAAAATAATCCCTAACCTATGTCAGGCCGGCAAATCTTAAGTTCCATGTCTAGATTTTAAGAGGTTGCACTGCCTGATGACCACCTCTGACAACTATGTAGCTGTTCTTTCTGTAGCAAACTACAAGAAATATTTGCTAGAGGAGTATTGCACAAGGACATTCTCCAAATATTAAAAATGTATTAACTACATATAGCTAATTATTCCAAAAACATTAAAACACTTACAATTTAAAATCAGATTAATTATTGTTTACTCATGGTCAAGAACTAAACAAGGTAATATATATCCTTAGAGCTGTTGAAATGCCAAAACAGTGAAACATGGTAGAATTTCAGATACAGCCTCAGTAAAGAGCACTCAGTCTTATAAGCATCCTTATTTTCACTTCTTTCTTCTTTTAATACTGCAGAAATTTAAGATCATCAAATTCTGGAACATTTTTTTTTAGTTCTGATTCTATTACAGGACGTATATAGCTTGTGTAAGCATAACTAGGCTTGCTTGAGGTCAAGTAAATGACTCAGTCATAGAGCAGGACACTCCTGAAAACACTGAGAATTGTTCTGAAGATAAGAATTCCAAAGCATATTTTAAAAGAAAAGTCTAAGTGGAAATGTCTAAGTGTTTCATTCTGCTTTTAACATTACCCTAAAAACAACTCATATAGCAATGAATGCTGGATTTTAAGCGCCTCCTTTTGAGAAAAAGCACCTTATAGAATCAATATAGCAGTTATGCAATTATTGCATTCTACTGGTATGAATTTCATACTGGTTTGCGCTTCCATTATTTCATGGAAGGAAAGAAGAATCTTAATCTTCCCTTGCTTCTTTCCCAAAAACTACAATGTAAATTCAAATTATGGAGTTGGGCTATTATCCCCCCAACACAATTGGGTTTCACAATCAAGCCAAAATAATGAGTATTTTGAAAACTGAGATACAATCCTGCTTATTAATCCAAGCAGCGTTGAGTTAAATTACTGTTTTATTTTTGATAGTCACAAGCACAGCACATTTGTTTTAAATATGTATGACTGTCGTGCTGCATTGTCTTAGTTGTTTAGTATATGTTAGTGTTCGTTGGTGGCTGATAAGCTTTATGGCATCTTATTGTATGGATTTACTATGGTGGTTTTAAATTTATATCATGCCTTGGTAGAAGGCATACAATAGCTATTATTATGCCTACTACAACCCCACTGCCTTTAATAGGTTTTTTCTTTAAGGCAAACTTACATAGAATTGCTACTTAAGCTTCTTGCGGACGTAAAAGTGAAATACATTACAGAAATAATAGATAGTTAGTCCTTGACTTACAACAGCTCATTTAGTGGCTGTTCAAAGTTACAATCGCACTGAAAAAAGTGAGTTGTGACCATTTTTCACACTTATGACCCTTGCATCTTCCCCAAGGTTATGTGATTTACATTCAGATGCTTGGCAACCAGTAGTGAGTTCCAGATCCTGTTGCAACTGGTACACTGCAACTGGGGCCCGCCGTCCACCACATAAATTGGTAACCCTTACCCGCAGCCATTCAGCTCTCTCCTGTCTTCCACTCGCTCTTTCCTCTCCTCCTTTCTCTCTTCCTCTTCCCCCTCCTTGCCCTCTCTCCTATCCCTCTCTCCTTCCCTTACCTCTCTCCTCTTTTCCACTCTCTCTTTCCACTCCTCCTTTCTCTCTTCCTCTTCCCCCTCCTTGCCCTCTCTCCTATCCCTCTCTCCTTCCCTTACATCTCTCCTCTCTTCCACTCTCTCTTTCCACATCTTCTTTCTCTCTTCCTCTTCCCCCTCCTTGGCCTCTCTCCTATCCCTCTCTCCTTCCCTTACCTCTCTCCTCTTTTCCACTCTCTCTTTCCACTCTTCCTTTCTCTCTTCCTCTTCCCCCTCCTGGCCCTTTGTCCTATCCCTCTCTCTTTCCCTTACCTCTCTCCTCTCTTCCACTCGCTCTTTCCTCTCCTCCTTTCTCTCTTCCTCTTCCCCCTCCTTGCCCTCTCTCCTATCCCTCTCTCCTTCCCTTACTTCGTTCCTCTCTTCCGCTCTCTCTTTCCACTCCTCCTTTCTCTCTTCCTCTTCCCCCTCCTTGCCCTTTCTCCTATCCCTCTCTCCTTCCCTTACCTCTCTCCTCTCTTCCACTCTCTCTTTCCACTCCTCCTTTCTCTCTTCCTCTTCCCCCTCCTTGCCCTCTCATCCCTCTCTCCTTCCCTTACCTCTCTCCTCTCTTCCACTCTCTCTTTCCACTCCTCCATTCTTTCTTCCCTTTCCCCCTCCTTTCCCTCTCTCCTATCCCTCTCTCCTTCCCTTACCTCTCTCCTCTTTTCCACTCTCTCTTTCCACTCCTCCTTTCTCTCTTCCTCTTCCCCCTCCTGGCCCTCTCTCCTATCCCTCTCTCTTTCCCTTACCTCTCTCCTCTCTTCCACTCTCTCTTTCCACTCCTCCTTTCTCTCTTCCTCTTCCCCCTCCTGGCCCTTTCTCCTATCCCTCTCTCCTTCCCTTACCTCTCTCCTCTCTTCCATTCTCTCTTTACACTCTTCCTTTCTTCCTCTTCCCCCTCCTTGCCCCCTCTCCTATCCCTCTCTCTTTCCCTTACCTCTCTTCTCTCTTCCACTGTCTCTTTCCACTCTTCCTTTCTCTCTTCCTCTTCCCCCTTCTGGCCCTTTCTCCTATCCTTCACTCCTTCCCTTACGTCTCTTCTCTCTTCCACTCTCTCTTTCCACTCTTCCTTTCTCTCTTCCTCTTCCCCCTTCTGGCCCTTTCTCCTATCCCTCACTCCTTCCCTTACCTCTCTCCTCTCTTCCACTCTCTCTTTCCACTCCTCCTTTCCCTCTTCCTCTTCCCCCTCCTGGCCCTTTCTCCTATCCCTCTCTCCTTCCCTTACCTCTCTCCTCTCTTCCACTCTCTCTTTCCTCTCCTCCTTTCTCTCTTCCTCTTCATCCTCCTTGCCCTCTCTCCTATCCCTCTCTCCTTCCCTTACCTCTCTCCTCTCTTCCACTCTCTCTTTCCACTCCTCCATTCTTTCTTCCTCTTCCCCCTCCTGGCCCTTTCTCCTATCCCTCTCTCCTTCCCTTACCTCTCCCCTCTCTTCCATTCTCTCTTTCCACTCTTCCTTTCTCTCTTCCTCTTCCCCCTCCTTGCCCTCTCTCCTATCCCTCTCTCCTTCCCTTACCTCTCTCCTCTCTTCCATTCTCTCTTTCCACTCTTCCTTTCTCTCTTCCTCTTCCCCCTCCTTGCCCTCTCTCCTATCCCTCTCTCCTTCCCTTACCTCTCTCCTCTCTTCCACTCTCTCTTTCCACATCTTCTTTCTCTCTTCCTCTTCCCCCTCCTTGCCCTTTCTCCTATCCCTCTCACCTTTCCTTGCGTCTCTCCTCTCTTCAACTCTCTCTTTCCACTCTTCCTTTCCCTCTTCCTCTTCCCCCTCCTTGCCCTTTCTCCTATCCCTCTCTCCTTCCCTTACCTCTCTCCTCTCTTCCACTCTCTCTTTCCACTCTTCCTTTCTCTCTTCCTCTTCCCCCACCATGCCCTCTCTCCTATCCCTCTCTCCTTCCCAAACCTCTCTCCTCTCTTCCACTCTCTCTTTCCACTCCTCCTTTCCCTCTTCCTCTTCCCCCTCCTGGCCCTTTCTCCTATCCCTCTCTCCTTCCCTTACCTCTCTCCTCTCTTCCACTCGCTCTTTCTTCTCCTCCTTTCTGTCTTCCTCTTCCCCCTCATTGCCCTTTCTCCTATCCCTCTCTCCTTCCCTTACCTCTCTCCTCTCTTCCACTCTCTCTTTCCACTCCTCCATTCTTTCTTCCCTTTCCCCCTCCTTTCCCTCTCTCCTATCCTCCTCTCCTTCCCTTACCTCTCTCCTCTTTTCCACTCTCTCTTTCCACTCCTCCTTTCTCTCTTCCTCTTCCCCCTCCTGGCCCTTTCTCCTATCCCTCTCTCCTTCCCTTACCTCTCCCCTCTCTTCCATTCTCTTTTTCCACTCTTCCTTTCTCTCTTCCTCTTCCCCCTCCTTGCCCTCTCTCCTATCCCTCTCTCCTTCCCTTACCTCTCTCCTCTCTTCCACTCTCTCTTTCCACATCTTCTTTCTCTCTTCCTCTTCCCCCTCCTTGCCCTTTCTCCTATCCGTCTCACCTTCCCTTGCGTCTCTCCTCTCTTCAACTCTCTCTTTCCACTCTTCCTTTCTCTCTTCCTCTTCCCCCTCCTTGCCCTTTCTCCTATCCCTCTCTCCTTCCCTTACCTCTCTCCTCTCTTCCACTCTCTCTTTCCACTCCTCCTTTCCCTCTTCCTCTTCCCCCTCCTGGCCCTTTCTCCTATCCCTCTCTCCTTCCCTTACCTCTCTCCTCTCTTCCACTCTCTCTTTCCACTCTTCCTTTCTCTCTTCCTCTTCCCCCACCATGCCCTCTCTCCTATCCCTCTCTCCTTCCCTTACCTCTCTTCTCTCTACCACTCGTTCTTTCCTCTCCTCCTTTCTCTCTTCCTCTTCCCCCTCCTTGCCCTCTCTCCTATCCCTCTCTCCTTCCCTTACCTCTCTCCTCTCCTCCACTCGCTCTTTCTTCTCCTCCTTTCTGTCTTCCTCTTCCCCCTCATTACCCTTTCTCCTATCCCTCTCTCCTTCCCTTCCCTCTCTCCTCTCTTCCATTCTCTCTTTCCACTCTTCCTTTCTCTCTTCCTCTTCCCCCTCCTTGCCCCCTCTCCTATCCCTCTCTCTTTCCCTTACCTCTCTTCTCTCTTCCACTCTCTCTTTCCACTCTTCCTTTCTCTCTTCCTCTTCCCCCTTCTGGCCCTTTCTCCTATCCCTCACTCCTTCCCTTACGTCTCTCCTCTCTTCCACTCTCTCTTTCCACTCTTCCTTTCTCTTTTCCTCTTCCCCCTCCTATCCCTCGCTCCTTCCCTTACCTCTCTCCTGTCTTCCACTCGCTCTTTCCTCTCCTCCTTTCTCTCTTCCTCTTCCCCCTCCTGGCCCTTTCTCCTATCCCTCTCTCCTTCCCTTACCTCTCTCCTCTCTTCCATTCTCTCTTTCCACTCTTCCTTTCTCTCTTCCTCTCCCCCCTCCTTGCCCTCTCTCCTATCCCTCTCTCCTTCCCTTACCTCTCTCCTCTCTTCCACTCTCTCTTTCCACATCTTCTTTCTCTCTTCCTCTTCCCCCTCCTTGCCCTTTCTCCTATCCCTCTCACCTTCCAATGCGTCTCTCCTCTCTTCAACTCTCTCTTTCCACTCTTCCTTTCTCTCTTCCTCTTCCCCCTCCTTGCCCTTTCTCCTATCCCTCTCTCCTTCCCTTACCTCTCTCCTCTCTTCCACTCTCTCTTTCCACTCCTCCTTTCCCTCTTCCTCTTCCCCTCCTGGCCCTTTCTCCTATCCCTCTCTCCTTCCCTTACCTCTCTCCTGTCTTCCACTCTCTCTTTCCACTCTACCTTTCTCTCTTCCTCTTCCCCCACCATGCCCTCTCTCGTATCCCTCTCTCCTTCCCTTATCTCTCTTCTCTCTACCACTCGCTCTTTCCTCTCCTCCTTTCTCTCTTCCTCTTCCCCCTCCTTGCCCTCTCTCCTATCCCTCTCTCCTTCCCTTACCTCTCTCCTCTCTTCCACTCTCTCTTTCCACTCTTCCTTTCTCTCTTCCTCTTCCACCACCATGCCCTCTCTCCTATCCCTCTCTCCTTCCCTTATCTCTCTCCTCTTTTCCACTCTCTCTTTCCACTCCTCCTTTCTCTCTTCCTCTTCCCCCTCCTGGCCCTTTCTCCTATCCCTCTCGCCTTCCCTTACCTCTCTCCTTTCTTCCACTCTCTTTCCACTCCTCCTTTCTCTCTTCCTCTTCCCCCTCCTGGCCCTTTCTCCTATCCCTCTCTCCTTCCCTTACTTCTCTCCTCTCTTCCACTCTCTCTTTCCACTCCTCCTTTCCCTCTTCCTCTTCCCCCTCCTGGCCCTTTCTCCTTACCCTCTCTCCTTCCCTTACCTCTCTCCTCTCATCCACTCTCTCTTTCCACTCCTCCTTTCCCTCTTCCTCTTCCCCCTCCTGGCCCTTTCTCCTATCCCTCTCTCCTTCCCTTACCTCTCTCCTCTTTTCCACTCTCTCTTTCCACTCCTCCTTTCTCTCTTCCTCTTCACCCTCCTGGCCCTTTCTCCTATCCCTCTCTCCTTCCCTTCCCTCTCTCCTCTCTTCCATTCTCTCTTTCCACTCTTCCTTTCTCTCTTCCTCTTCCCCCTCCTTGCCCCCTCTCCTATCCCTCTCTCTTTCCCTTACCTCTCTTCTCTCTTCCACTCTCTCTTTCCACTCTTCCTTTCTCTCTTCCTCTTCCCCCTTCTGGCCCTTTCTCCTATCCCTCACTCCTTCCCTTACGTCTCTCCTCTCTTCCACTCTCTCTTTCCACTCTTCCTTTCTCTTTTCCTCTTCCCCCTCCTATCCCTCGCTCCTTCCCTTACCTCTCTCCTGTCTTCCACTCGCTCTTTCCTCTCCTCCTTTCTCTCTTCCTCTTCCCCCTCCTGGCCCTTTCTCCTATCCCTCTCTCCTTCCCTTACCTCTCTCCTCTCTTCCATTCTCTCTTTCCACTCTTCCTTTCTCTCTTCCTCTCCCCCCTCCTTGCCCTTTCTCCTATCCCTCTCACCTTCCCTTGCGTCTCTCCTCTCTTCAACTCTCTCTTTCCACTCTTCCTTTCTCTCTTCCTCTTCCCCCTCCTTGCCCTTTCTCCTATCCCTCTCTCCTTCCCTTACCTCTCTACTCTCTTCCACTCTCTCTTTCCACTCCTCCTTTCCCTCTTCCTCTTCCCCCTCCTGGCCCTTTCTCCTATCCCTCTCTCCTTCCCTTACCTCTCTCCTGTCTTCCACTCTCTCTTTCCACTCTTCCTTTCTCTCTTCCTCTTCCCCCTCCTTGCCCTTTCTCCTATCCCTCTCTCCTTCCCTTACCTCTCTACTCTCTTCCACTCTCTCTTCCACTCCTCCTTCCCTCTTCCTCTTCCCCCTCCTGGCCTTTCTCCTATCCCTCTCTCCTTCCCTTACCTCTCTCCTGTCTTCCACTCTCTCTTTCACTCTTCCTTTCTCTCTTCCTCTTCCCCACCATGCCCTCTCTCCTATCCCTCTCTCCTTCCCTTACCTCTCTCCTCTCTTCCACTCTCTCTTTCCTCACCTCCTTTCTCTCTTCCTCTTCCCCCTCCTTGCCCTCTCTCCTATCCCTCTCTCCTTCCCTTACCTCTCTCCTGTCTTCCACTCTCTCTTTCCACTCTACCTTTCTCTCTTCCTCTTCCCCCCACCATGCCCTCTCTCGTATCCCTCTCTCCTTCCTTACCTCTCTTCTCTCTACCACTCGCTCTTTTCCTCTCCTCCTTTCTCTCTTCCTCTTCCCCCTCCTTGCCCTCTCTCCTATCCCTCTCTCCTTCCCTTACCTCTCTCCTCTCTTCCACTCTCTCTTTCACTCTTCCTTTCTCTCTTCCTCTTCCACCACCATTGCCCTCTCTCCTATCCCTCTCTCCTTCCCTTATCTCCTCTCCTCTTTTCCACTCTCTCTTTCCACTCCTCCTTTCTCTCTTCCTCTTCCCCCTCCTGGCCCTTTCTCCTATCCCTCCTCGCCTTCCCTTACCTCTCTCCTTTCTTCCACTCTCTTTCCACTCTTCCTTTCTCTCTTCCTCTTCCCCCTTCTGGCCCTTTCTCCTATCCCTCACTCCTTCCTTACGTCTCTCCTCTCTTCCCACTCTCTCTTTCCACTCTTCCTTTCTCTTTTCCTCTTCCCCCCTCCTATCCTCGCTCCTTCCCTTACCTCTCTCCTGTCTTCACTCGCTCTTTCCTCTCCTCCTTTCTCTCTTCCTCTTTCCCCCTCCTGGCCCTTTCTCCTATCCCTCTCTCTTCCTTACTTTCTCTCCTCTCTTCCACTCTCTCTTTCCCACTCCTCCTTTCCCTCTTCCCCTTCCCCCTCCTGGCCCTTTCTCCTTACCCTCTCTCCTTCCCTTACCTCTCTCCTCTCATCCACTCTCTCTTTCCCACTCCTCCTTTCTCTCTTCCTCTTCACCCTCCTGGCCCTTTTCTCCTATCCCTCTCTCCTTCCCTTCCCTCTCTCCTCTCTTCCATCTCTCTTTCCACTCTTCCTTTCTCTCTTCCTCTTCCCCCTCCTGCCCCCTCTCCTATCCCTCTCTCTTTCCCTTACCTCTCTTCTCTCTTCCACTCTCCTCCTTTCCCTCTTCCTTTCTCTCTTCCTCTTCCCCTTCTGGCCCTTTCTCCTATCCCTCACTCCCTTCCCTTACGTCTCTCCTCTCTTCCACTCTCTCTTTCCACTTCTTCCTTTCTCTTTTCCCTCTTCCCCCTCCTATCCCTCGCTCCTTCCCTTACCTCTCTCCTGTCTTCCACTCGCTCTTTCCTCTCCTCCTTTCTCTCTTCCTCTTCCCCCTCCTGCCCTTTCTCCTATCCCTCTCTCCTTCCCTTACCTCTCTCCTCTCTTCCATTCTCTCTTCCACTCTTCCTTTCTCTCTTTCCTTCTCCCCCCTCCTTGCCCTTTCTCCTATCCCTCTCACCTTCCCTTGCGTCTCTCCTCTCTTCAACTCTCTCTTTCCACTCTTCCTTTCTCTCTTCCTCTTCCCCTCCTTGCCCTTTCTCCTATCCCTCTCTCCTTCCCTTACCTCTCTACTCCTCTTCCACTCTCTCTTTCCACTCCTCCTTTCCCTCTTCCTCTTCCCCCTCCTGGCCTTTCTCCTATCCCTCTCCCTTCCCTTACCTCTCTCCTGTCTTCCACTCTCTCTTTCCACTCTTCCTTTCTCTCTTCCTCTTCCCCCACCATGCCCTCTCTCCCTTCCCTTATCTCTCTCTCTCTTCCACTCTCTCTTTCTTCTCCTCCTTTCTGTCTTCCTCTTCCCCCCTCATTACCCTTTCTCCTATCCCTCTCTCCTTCCCTTACCTCTCTCCTCTCTTCCACTCTCTCTTTCCACTCTTCCTTTCTCTCTTCCTCCTTCCCCCTCCTTGCCCTCTCTCCTATCCCTCTCTCCTTCCCTTACCTCTCTCCTCTCTTCCACTCTCTCTTTCCACTCCTCCTTTCTCTCTTCCTCTTCCCCCTCCTTGCCCTTCTCCTATCCCTCTCTCCTTCCCTTACGTCTCTCCTCTCTTCCACTCTCTCTTTCCTCACCTCCTTTCTCTCTTCCTCTTCCCCCTCCTTGCCCTCTCTCCTATCCCTCTCTCCTTCCCTTACCTCTCTCCTCTTTTCCACTCTCTTTCCACTCCTCCATTCTTTCTTCCTCTTCCCCCTCCTTGCCCTTTCTCCTATCCCTCTCTCCTTCCCTTACGTCTCTCCTCTCTTCCACTCTCTCTTTCCTCACCTCCTTTCTCTCTTCCTCTTCCCCCTCCTTGCCCTTTCTCCTATCCCTCTCACCTTCCCTTGCGTCTCTCCTCTCTTCAACTCTCTCTTTCCACTCTTCCTTTCTCTCTTCCTCTTCCCCCTCCTTGCCCTTTCTCCTATCCCTCTCTCCTTCCCTTACCTCTCTACTCTCTTCCACTCTCTTTCCACTCCTCCTTTCCCTCTTCCTCTTCCCCCTCCTGGCCCTTTCTCCTATCCCTCTCTCCTTCCCTTACCTCTCTCCTGTCTTCCACTCTCTCTTTCCACTCTTCCTTTCTCTCTTCCTCTTCCCCCACCATGCCCTCTCTCCTATCCCTCTCTCCTTCCCTTACCTCTCTCCTCTCTTCCACTCTCTCTTTCCTCACCTCCTTTCTCTCTTCCTCTTCCCCCTCCTTGCCCTCTCTCCTATCCCTCTCTCCTTCCCTTACCTCTCTCCTCTTTTCCACTCTCTTTCCACTCCTCCATTCTTTCTTCCTCTTCCCCCTCCTTGCCCTTTCTCCTATCCCTCTCTCCTTCCCTTACGTCTCTCCTCTCTTCCACTCTCTCTTTCCTCACCTCCTTTCTCTCTTCCTCTTCCCCCTCCTTGCCCTCTCTCCTATCCCTCTCTCCTTCCCTTACCTCTCTCCTCTTTTCCACTCTCTTTCCACTCCTCCATTCTTTCTTCCTCTTCCCCCTCCTTGCCCTTTCTCCTATCCCTCTCTCCTTCCCTTACGTCTCTCCTCTCTTCCACTCTCTCTTTCCTCACCTCCTTTCTCTCTTCCTCTTCCCCCTCTTTGCCCTCTCTCCTATCCCTCTCTCCTTCCCTTACCTCTCTCCTCTCTTCCACTCGCTCTTTCTACTCCTCCATTCTTTCTTCCTCTTCCCCCTCCTTGCCCTCTCTCCTGCATATACAGGTTTTATTTCACTCTCCCCCCCACCCCCTCCCTGACTTCCCAGAGCAAAATACAGGATATAACATCTAACAATCATTTGCTAACATTAACTAACTATGCATAATTCCCAATCCCTTCCTTGACCCTTTAACTCCCCTTTTTTCCATTATATATAACTATAAATGCATTCCACTTCCATTCATTCGTAAACTATTTTAAACTTGCTAGTCTTATATTTGCTTTGGATATATTCAATCCATCTTTCCCATTCTAGTAAATATCTTTCTTGAGAATAATCTTTCAAGTATGCTGTGATTTTTGCCATTTCCACTAGATTGACTAGTTTTAATGTCCACTCTTCAATAATCGGCAAATCTTCCTTCTTCCAGTATTGCGCCACCAAAAGTCTAGCTGCAGTTATTAAATTTAATATCAATTTAGACTCTATAACCATACAATCTGTTATTATACCTAACAAAAACAACTATGGGGTAAACTTAATCCTCTTTTTCAAAATATTCTACATGATCCACCGTATTTTTATCCAAAATGCTTTCATTTTCTTACACGTTAACAATCCCCTTAAGAAATTTATTTTTATTTTTTTAAATAAACAATTTTTATTTTTATTTTTAAACAAACACAAACAAATATAACAAAAAACAAAAAACATAAACTCCATCTTCCATTACAGATTGTAGAAAATGTGTCAGTTGGTTACATACTGTACATCTCTTCCATAATCATAGTCATATCAAATCACATATTTTAGTTCCCATATATTTATATATATTACAATTATTATACCTCAACCTTCATTTTACTGTCTTGTTTCCAGCCATTGATAAAATTTATTCCAAATTTCATAAAATTGTTCACTGTCTTGTTCTCTAATTTCAAATGTTAATTTACTCATCTCTGCACATTCCATAATTTTATAAATAATTTCTTGCTGTGATGGTAATTTGTCACTTCTCCAATTTTTTGCAAAGACGATTCTAGCGGCTGTCAAAATATTCACAATTAGGTATTTCAAATTTTTGTTGAATGTTTCTAAAGTAAGTCCGAGCAGGAAGAGTTCGGGTTTGAGATCTATATGTTGTCCTGTTATTTTCTCCAACCATATGTGGATCATACTCCAATAATTTTTGGCCTCCGAGCAAGTCCACCACATATGGTAGTAAGTACTAGGCGTCTGATGGCATTTCCAGCATTTTTGGGATTTGTTCTTACTCATTTTTGAGATTCTTGAGGGTGATAAGTGCCACCTGTAGAACATCTTATATAAGTTCTCTTTGTAGGCTGTTGACATCGTCATTTTGTAATTTTGTGTCCACAATTCTTGCCACTTATCTAAGTCGATCCCATGCCCGAAGTTTTCGCCCCATGTTATCATTGTTTCTTTCACTTGCTCTTCCTGGAGCTTAAACTCTAATAGGTAGGCATAGAGTTTTTTAATTATTTTTTTGTTGACGCCTGTTAATATTTTGTCCAATTCCGTTAGAAATTTAGTTGCCATTCTTGGCACCTTGAAGCTTCTGGATCAAAATTTGAAGTTCCTCCTGCAACTTCTTCGGTCTCGCCTCTCCCACGTCCTCTGTTTTGGCTTTAGAGAGGTCTTGCACCTGGGCCTCTTTACGCTTAGAGGCAGCTCTCGTTTGTCTTTGACCTTTTGGGTCTTCTGTTTTATCCCCTGTTTGCAAGGGTTGAGCAAAAGCTGACAGTTGCAATAAATCTTCTTCAGATGGGAAAGTCTCTCCTTCAGCTTGCAGTTCTTTACCTCCCTTCTGTCCCTGTGCTGCACCCCCCCCCTTCCCCCCCCACTTCTGAAGATGCTGGGCATTCAGCCTTCAAAGTAGTCGTATAGAAATCTCTTGCCTTCCAGATTGAGTTAAGGCGGTTCCTTTCTCCCAGGTAATTCACTACTAATCCAACCGGGACATCCCATCTGAACTGTATCTGTCGATTTTTAAGTTTGTCTACCAAAAAAGAAAACTCCTTCCTATCTTTTAGCATCTTAGGGGGAATTTCCTTTAGTACTAAAACCTCTTGTCCTGCAACTTTAAATTCACTTTTGTACGAAGCTTGTAGAATTTCGTTTCTCATCCTCCTCCTTGTAAAATAAATTACAATGTCTCTTGGTAGTTGTTTCTGTTTGGCAGTCCCAGAATTTACTCGATATATTTTATCAACTTGAGATTCCCAATCATTTTGTCGTACTCCGGTTGTCCAGGCAAAAGCCTCTATAAAAATGTCTCTCAAGTTCTCTCCTCTATTTTCTTTGAGGCCTCTAAATCTCAGAGCAAATTCCATAAATTTATATTGAAGTATAGTCAGTTCATCTTCTGTCTTCCCCATCTTAGTTTGAACCTCAGCCATTTTATTTTCCAAATTCATATTAGACTGGTTAATTTCTTCCACCCTTTCATCCAGCATTGTCATATGTTTTGCCAGGCCCTGGAGTCTCATAACAATATCTTCCCTAATTTCTTTGTTTCTGTTTTCCATAATATCCTTAATTTCAATCATTTCTTTTTTAAACTTTTCCTCCAAGATTGTAGTTTGCTGCTTTAACATTTCTTGTAGAACTTCCACAGTTAATACTTGCGGGTTTGTTGGCGTGGATGAAGTTTGTGGTGTTATTGTGGCTGGTGAACCTTCCTACTCTTTAACGTACTGGACTTTGGTTGTTTGAAAGCCATTTCTCCCCCTCTCAGAAGATAAGAATTACTTTCGTTTCCTGTACTCTGTTAGAGTCCAGGCGCCATTTGCTTTCTCATCCTCAAGACAGTCTCGGAAGGAAGAATCCCAAGTACGGAGTTAAAGCTCAATACTTGCAAATGTTGGAGCTCCTGCCTTGCTCCGCCTGCATCATTTTCCAGCTGTATTCAAAATATGTTTGCAGGGGTGGTCGTGGCGCTTTGTTCTGCTTACAGCAGAATCGTCCCGGATGCAGAGTTTTCCAGGTTTTCCAGGGAGCTCTCACCCTTTTAACCCCAGATTTTCCTCTGGGGCTTCTTGGGGAGGTCAACCTTCTCCTGGCTGCTCACCCCTCCCTCTTCTCCCGAGGGTGAGGTTTCCAAACCACCAGACAGCTGATTTACGCTGTCTAAGGGATTTTAACACAATCTCGGGGCCGACGATCCCAGAGGGGCGTCGTTCAGTGTCTACGGTGCCACCGGAAGTCCAGGTTTGATCTAGGAATCTACCTGTTGTTTTCAAAGAGTTTCTGGGTCATCTTTTTTTTCTCTTCATTTTATTTGTCATCTGCTCTAGAAGGTTCCCTATAATTGACCAACTGTGTTGATTAAATTGTCTCTATATTTTGATAAATTTGTCTCAAACTTTTTCATTCACTTATGAAGATAATGGCAGTATTTGTATCCTATTTAACCATATTTGGAGATGAGACAATTGTAGAAGAAAGATTCAATGTGGGATAAGAAACAATGTTTTCTGCTTTTCAAATTCCTGGATGTTCCCATTCTAGTTTCATCCCTTTCTGGAGAAGAATGAATTTTGGAATATTTCTGAAAGAAAACTGTATTTGGATCAAAATGGAGAGATAAAAGCAGATATAGGCATTCATGGCTTCTTGGTTCTCCCCAAGGAAGATCCCAGGAAAGAGAAACTGGCGTCTTTTGTAAGAGAGAGACTTTCTATCAGACAAAAGGCTCTTTCACAGCTAAAGTTGCTCAATAAGGTGGGAGAAATTTTGGTGTCTTTTCTCTGTTTGCCAAAGCCTGAGGTCCCATTTCAAGTGGGAAAAGCCTGTACCCGTGATGGGGAACCTATGACACCTGTGTCAGAAGTGGCACACAGAACCATCTCTCCTGACATGCGGAGCCATCACCAGTTGCTCTTCCGGGTTCAGGAGTGGCAGTCAGCTGGTCTTCCCGTGCATTGGAGTGCCAGAAAGTGAAACAGGAGCCACCCAGTGGGCATGCACACACCAGGAAAATGATATTTGTTTCCAGTGCACACATGCGCATGAGCCACTTAGTGTTTTGGTGTCTGATGTACATGACATGTGCAAAAACCAGCAACAAAAAGAGCAGTGGCTGCACATGCCCAAAGGCCCAGAGAGGAGATCCCGGCCGTGGCTTCTTAGTAGAGCAGAGCTGTGGTCAAGGCTTCCCTCCCTCCCCACCTGAGGGGGCTTCTTGCATGTCCCCAGCCCTCCAGCCCATGGCTCATCTGCGGTCCGAAGTACCTGGCCAGTTTAGGTGCCCCAGAAGAGCAGCAGCAGTGGCAGCCACAATGGGAAGGGCAGGAGCAACCTGGCAGCCACTGCAACCGTGACCTGACCCTCAGCGGTGTCTCCAACAGCTGCCACTACCAATGGCGAGGGTACAGCAGTGGTGAGGACAGACGGGCCCAGGCTTCCCTCCCTCCCCGCCTGAGCAGGTTTCTTGCACAGCTCCAACTCATGGCTCTGATGAGGATCCGCAGTCCGGAGCACCTGGCCGGTTGGGGCACACGTGGCAGCAGGGCAGCATTTGCTGGATGGAAGTCTGGCTGCCCTGCCTGCTGCTCCTTCCCCAGCAGCTGTTGCTTCCACCTGAGATGCTGGAAGAGGAGCTGCTGGCGAGGAGGGGAGCTACCAGTGGTTGCGGTGGCTTCCCGGTCGCTCCTGCCCTTCCCCCTGTGGCTGCTGCTGCTGCTGCTCTTCTGGTACTGCGCAGGGGACAGCCAGCTCTTCTGGGGCACCTGAGCCAGCCAAGCACTCCAGACCATTGATACACATCAGTGCCACGGGCTGGAGAGCTGTGGCCATCCAAGTAGCCTGCTTGGGTGGAGAGGCCCTGGCCTGTCCTTGCCACTACCATCCCCTTGCCCCTCCTTGGTGGCTGACATGGTGTTGCTTCTGGCTGGGGTGCTGGAGCAGCCAGGAGAAGGAAAAGCCCCCATGGGGGATGCGAGGGGCCTCACGAGGGCTGGAGGAGAGCGCAGTTCCTCCCTCCCCCTCCCACTTACAGGCTCCATGTCCATCCCAGCCCCACCCTTTCATCCAGGGAGGGGATTTTGAGGGACACCCTTCTCTGAATGTTCACCTTTCATCACCCAACCTTGTTCTCTCTTGCCTCTATCCCATAGCTCCCTCCCCATTGATTGTTCTCTCTCTCTCTCACACACACACACAGCCACAAATACCAACCCTGGGGACTCTTCTAGACTTGTTGCCCCAGCGGGTGGGGGGGGGACCACACTCCCCTCCCATAAACCGGCCCCAACTCAACCGGGGAAGCCAAACCGCCTCCCCACCAAGGGCCTTTCATCTAATTATGCAGGGCTTCTTAGAAATGCTCCGCTTGGGGGGATTGGGGAAGGGGAGAGACTGAGAGGGAAGGGAAGGGTTGGATTAAACCTGATTGGGGACTCTGCATTGACTCCCTCTGCCAGAGCCCCACAGGAGAGAGAGAGAGAGAGAGAGAGAGAGAGAGAGAGAGAGAGAGAGAGAGAGAGAGAGAGAGAGAGAGAGAGAGAGAGAGAGAGAGAGAGAGAGAGAGAGAGAGAGAGAGAGAACAAGGTGCTTTTATTGCCAGTAATAAATGTACTTGGGGGTCTCGGAGGGTCTGCGAAGCCAAGCGAGGCTCCCCCACAGCCTTTCAGGAAACAGCCTGGTTTCATTGGTCCTTGGTTGGGAGGGGTTGGGAGGGGAAGCTGGGGGGCTGCTGGGCTGGGGACAAGCACTTGCCCAGTACTGCCCCCCTGCCAGCGTCTCTCAGGTGGGACTTGTGGGGACGACGACACCCCCTGGTCCTCTTGCCCTCCAAGTCAGCTGCCAGGATAAACGTGGCTCCCCCTTCCTCCAGATTCCTCCCCCTTCTCCCCACCCTTCCCACAGCCCCCAGCTCCCCACTGATTCCCCTGCCCTTCATTTTGCATTGCAGTTCTGCTCTTCTTGCGCCTTTGTCTTCTCCAAGGTTTAAATTACACTGCAGGACAGTTTTTCTCCCCCCCCCCCCATTTTAGATTATGTCCAATGCTCCTGTTCTCTCTGCCCCCCATAGGCTGGTCCTGCTGGGTCCGTCCATGGGGACCATCAGACCCGCATCCACCAGCCCCCATCTCCACAGCTCCTCACACATGGAGACTCTCCCTTGGATGAAGTGGGGGGGGGCTGTGCTGGCTTCTTCCAAGGATGGGAAGAGATTCCGGCTTTCCAGTGGAGGGAGGGGGCATTTCCCACCCAACCTTCTCTCCCTGTCCAGGGCTGCAGAACCGGATCCTCAGTGGGGACATCCTGCCACCCCTATGGGAATCAGGTGGGCAGACAAGGAAGCACGAGGAGCTGGCGCAGGCACAACAGTCAGCGGGTCTTTGTGCACAAATGCATGCTAGAAACCAGTAGACCAAATGGCTGGTGTGCATGTGCATGCTGAAATCCAGATGATCACCTAGTTTTCAGTGGTTGCACAATGCACACACACATATTGGCACGTGGGGCCAAAAAGGTTCACAAACACTGCTCCAGAATTTAAAATAGAAAAGTCCTTTATTGCAATGTTAAATTCCAAAAGCAAAAAGGAGGAAGTAAATGAAGAACCTGCCAGTTGTTTTACCTCCTGCATCTGTTTAGAAGGAGTCAGAGGTTTCCTATCTAACTCAGTGAAGACCAGAGGCTCCTTGTCTCCATCCATTTCTCCCTCCGTTTTCCATGGACGGAGAGTCCTAACATCTTTTCTTTGGCCTTCCTTGTTCTTCTGCTCAGTCCCTGCCTCAGTCCAGATGTGCAGAAACTTGTCATCCTGGATTTGTCAAGAGGGCTCGAGAAGGAGATCCAGTTTGCTGCTATGACTGCGTTCCTTGTCCGGAGGGGACCTTCTCCACTCAGGAAGGTGGGTCACCCTGAGGAAAATGGGAGGCTTTGTGGAACTGGATCCACCCAGAACATTTTCACGAAAGTGCAAGTTAAATGATAGATTGAAGCTCACCTGGTTTTATATATTTATTTTTAACCTGCAGAATTTCTTATCTAAAAGGAAGTAAATCAAATGGACTTTGAAGAAGGGGCTGGGAAGAGATGGGAGGAGGGGGTGGCAGACTGAGCAAGATTTACTAACAGCAGAGGAAATCTCTCTCCTGCTTCTTAGTTTGGACTTCTGCTGCTAAGTTCACCTTTCTAGGAACACCTGAGTTCTTTGGAACTGTATGAATTGTGTGAGGTCCACCTTCTGAAAGACCTTGCAATTCACTGTATATTGGATCCTCCCCTTGAGGGTCACTGAGAAGGAGTCACTGGTCCATAATGTGGTGCTGTGGATAGTTATGGTGGGGAACTCATTACACAAATAGTCTGCCATTCATGTAAATCAATCAATTGGAATAGAGCTGGAAGGAACCTTAGAGGTCATTTAGTCCTACACCCTGCAGGAGACCTTGTACCAGTGGTGAAATTCAAAATTTCAAATTCTAAAACTAGGCATGCACAACTTTTTTTTAACTTTTTAAAAGCATTTTTCAACTACTATTTCTCCTGGACCGGTAGTTAAAAAATACTTTTAAAAAAAGGGGGGGGAAGTGTAACAATCAGCTGTGTGAAAATCAGCTGTGCTGCGTAATTGTCGGAACCTTTCTTTATACTTTTAAGGCACTTTTTGCTATCAGTTCGATTGAATTGCCCCAACAACAGGGGCAACAGGGCATTTCACCCCTGCCCTGTCTCATTTCAACGGAGTGATTGTTTAATGAAATTGTAAGATAAAAGGACAGAATATTAAAGAAAGTTGCTTTTTGCTTTCTCAGATGCGGAAAAATGCACCAAGTGTCCAGATGATAAATATCCAAATGAGAATAGAGTCCAATGTATCCCCAAAATTATAACCTTCCTGTCTTATGAAGAACTTCTGGGCATCATCCTGGTCTCTTCTGCCCTACTATTGTTTTTAATCACAGGCCTTGTTTTAATCATCTTCATTAAATACCGAGAAACTCCCCTTGTCAAAGCCAACAACCGGGACCTCTCCTACATCCTCCTGGTCTCCCTCCTGCTTTGCTTCTTGTCTTCTTCTCTCTTCATTGGTCAACCAAGGAAAGCCACCTGCCTTCTCCGACAGACAGTCTTCAGCATCATCTTCTCAGTTGCCATTTCTTCTCTCTTGGCCAAAACCATCATGGTGGTGCTGGCTTTCCTGGCCACAAAACCAGGAAACCGAGCGAAGAGATGGTTGGGGAAGAGCTTGGCCAACTCCATCATCCTCTCTTCTTCTGCTGTCCAAGTGATCATCTGCTCCATGTGGCTGGGAGTTTCTCCCCCCTTCCCTGACTCTGACCTCCACTCCCAGCCTGGAGAGATCATCCTGCAATGCAACGAAGGGGCCGTTGTCATGTTCTACGTCACCCTCAGCTACATGGGCTTCCTGGCTGCCATCTGCTTCACTGTGGCTTTCCTGGCCAGGAATCTGCCTGGGGCCTTCAACGAAGCCAAGCTGATCACCTTCAGCATGCTGGTCTTCTGCAGCGTCTGGGTGACTTTTGTGCCCACCTACCTGAGCACCAAAGGGAAATACATGGTGGCTGTTCAGGTCTTCTCCATCCTGGCCTCCAGTGCTGGTCTGCTGGGCTGCATCTTCATCCCCAAGTGCTACATTATCCTTCTGAGGCCAGACCTGAACACAAAGGAGCATCTCACAGCCAGAATAAATGTAAAATCATGAGATATTAAGAGTCACAAACACACCATTATTTGTAAAAGTACTAATTTTTACCCAGCTACTAAAGGGGATTCAAAATAATTTAATCATTAAAATAGATGTATCAAAAAAGTATGAGGATTCTTTTACTGTGCAAAACATTTACCAATTCTAAAAAACACCCCAATTGTTTCTACAATGATCAGGAATCGTAATATCTATCAACAATTATAAAAAAATAAGGAACCGGGGTGGGCAGGGGCCAGTATAACCAGTTAAAATAACTACTTTAAACAAAAGTTAGCATTTAAGGGATGAAGTGAAGTTTGGATGGAGAGAGGAAAATAATCTGGAGATGTTACGGTTTTTATTCCGTCCCATCTTTGGATTTCAGCAACTTCCACAAAATAAGAGAAAAAGGGAGAAGCTTTGGAAATCCAGACCATGCAGGAAATTAGAGACAGGTCCTTTCCTATAGGAGAAAGTGGGATAAAGAGAAAAGGAGGAAAGTGTTAAGAGGAATCCAAACAGAGGGAAGGAAACTCCAGCACAGGGAATGGCTGAAGGAGGAAACTGACCAGGAGGAGCCTGCTTGGAAGTCCTTGTTTTATGGGATCTTCCTGTGTTAAACTGAGGATTCTCCCAATGAGAAGGTCTCCTGGCCTGGAAAAGCTCCATGGATTGTTTCCATCCTTGTGCTCCAAACTCTGCAGTCATTTCATCCTCAGCTTCCCAGAGACTGGATGGGACAAAAGCAGCATCAGAAGCAGAAGCAGGAGGTCCATCATTCATGGGGTGAATCAATCCCTTCCTGTTTCTAAAGGAGAATTACAGGAATTCAAAGGACTCCTGTGATGTTCTGGGAGAAGAATGGAGGTGAGGCCAGAGTGAATTCCAGCCACCCTTTATCTATATAAATAAAAAGTTAACTATGAGTTTGTTCAAAACCGCTAATCTCAGAAACTACTGCATTAATCGCCACCAAATTTTCACACAACGTTCCTTACAAGTGCAGCACCAATGATATGTAGAGATTGTGTGGATATGGCACACTGGTGCCAGGTAAATGCAACACAAATGTACAACTGCAGCTCTTCTGAGTTTTCCTCACTCGCTCAGTCGCCCCGCCCCTGGCCTCCTTTTGCCCCTCCCACCTCACCACTCGAAACACCGGCAGTCACAATGTTCCCCCGCCCTCTGCCTCTTTCCGCCCCCCCCCCCAACCTGGTCACTCTAAACAACAGCAGTAGTTAGGTAGGTAGGTAGGTAGGTAGATAGAGGGAGAGAGAGGCAGAAATACAATAGGTAGGTAGGTAGGTAGGTAGGTAGGTAGGTAGGTAGGTAGGTAGGTAGAGTAAGAGAATAAGGGGAGGGAGAGGTAGGGGAAACCGAGGCAGAGAAGGAAGGGGGTCGCTGAGAGAGTCTATGAGGGGAAACTTTTTCATTTAACCAAACTTGGCCACAGCAACATGTACAGCTAGTTCAATCCTACCTGTGAGGCAGCTGAACTCTCTGGCTGACACTGCTCCTTTTAAAGGAAACTGATCACCCGAACAACCAATCAGGAGAGAGCATTTTCCCGCTTCAACAGAAGACCAGAATGAGAACTTCAACTGACAACTATACACTATTCACCCTGAAAATGAGGCCTCTCCAGATAATAAGCCCAACTGGGCTTTTGAGTGCATGAGCTAAAATAAGCCCCCCCCCCCAAATATTGCAACACAGCAGCAGCCATGAGGTGACCATGATCGCCGCCTCCTGTAACCTCAAAAATAATAAGACTTTCCTGAAAATGAGGCCAATCACTTATTTCGGGGGTCAAAAGAAAATAAGAGCCTGTTGACTCCCACTGGTCTATGGGAAATTGCATCACAATAGCCTGCCCCCTTGTGGCCATTTTCAATATAGCAGGTGATGTAAAGAAATCACCACATATAATCTATATAAATAAAAATGTAAAATAGTTTGTACGAATCCACTAATCTCAAAAACTACTGGGCCGATTTAAACGAAACTTTCAGACAAGGTAGCCAAGGACTTCCGATAATAGAATAGCTAATCATTTTGTGCCTAGCACACGTGTGTTGCGTACAAATTACACACAAAAACATGTACTCACTGAAATGTGATTTAACATCCCTGTAGCCACGCCCATCAAACTGCTTTTCAACTGTGAGTGTTGGAAAAGGCCTCATACGGCGGCCTCTTGGGGCCAAAAAGGCACAGAGGATAGCAAACTCCCAGGTGGCCCATAGGGGGGGGGAGAAATTCTGCTCAGGACTGTTCTCTGAGGTAAAAAAAAACGGAGGCAGGCAGCTGCTTTAAACTGTTTAATACGGACTGAACCAAACTGTAACAAAGAATCACCCATCTGACAGCAAATACAGTTTAATGAAAAGAAGGACTAGGGAAGACATGATAGCAGCCTTCCAATATCTCAGAGGGTGCCCCAAAGAAGAGGGAGTCAAGCTATTCACCAAGGCACCCGAGGGCAGAACAAGAAGCAATGGGTGGAAACTAATCAAGGAGAGAAGCAACCTAGAACTGAGGGTAAATTTCATGGCAGTGAGAACTATTAACCAGTGGAACATCTTGCCACCAGAAGTTATGGATGCCCCAACACTGGATGTGTTTTTAAGAGGAGACTGGAAAACCATTTGTCTGAAACGGCATAGGGTCTCCTGCTTGAGCAGTGGGGTTGGACTAGATGACCTCCAAGGTCCCTTCCAACTCTGCTATTGTATTATTGTATTACAGTAGATAGGGGAATAGAGAGACAGGGAGAAATAAAGTTTAATAAAAGAGGGACTAGGGAAGGCATGATAGCAGCCTTCCAATATCTCAGGGGTTGCCCCAAAGAAGAGGGAGTCAAGCTATTCTCCAAGGCACCTGAGGGCAGAACAAGAAGCAATGGGTGGAAACTAATCAAGGAGAGAAGCAACCTAGAACTGAGGGCAAACTTCCTGGCAGTGAGAACTATTAACCAGTGGAACATCTTGCCACCAGAAGTTATGGATGCCCCAACACTGAAGAGAGAAGAGACTGGAAAACCATTTGTCTGAAACGGCATAGGGTCTCCTGCTTGAGCAGCGGGGTTGGACTAGATGACCTCCAAGGTCCCTTCCAACTCTGCTATTGTATTATTGTATTACAGTAGGTAGGTAGATAGGGGAATAGAGAGACAGGGAGAAATACAGTTTAATAAAAGAGGGACTAGGGGAGACAGGATAGCAGCCTTCCAATATCTCAGGGGTTGCCACAAAGAAGAGGGGGTCAAGCTATTCTCTAAGGCACCTGAGGGCAGGACAAGAAGCAATGGGTGGAAACTAATCAAGGAGAGAAGCAACTTAGAACTGAGGAGAAATTTCCTGACAGTTAGAACAATTAATCAGTGAAACAGCTTGCCTCCAGAAGTTGTGAATGCCCCAACACTGGAAGTCTTCAAGAAGATGTTGGCTAGCCATTAGTCTGAAATGGTATAGGGCAGTGATGGCTAACCTTTTTTGGCTCACGTGCCAATAGCAGGGGGAGTGCAAGGGCGATGTGCACAGGTGTGTCACATCCATAATGCTATGTGCATGACAACCTGCATTTGGCATGCTTTTTACGTCATCCCCAGGCTCCAGAGGGTTTATAGGAGCCTGGGGAGGGTGAAAACAGCCTTCCCCCACCTCCAGAGGACAAAAAATGGCCTCAAAAGAAGGCCTAAATCAGCTGGCCAGGGCACACATACAAACTGAAGCTGACAGGGCAATGCCTCAAGTGGCCTAAGAAATGGTTCCGTGTGCCACCTGTGGCACCCGTGCCATAGGTTCGCCATCATGGGTATAGGGCTTCCTGCCTAGCAGGGAGTTGGACTAGATGACCCCCAAGGGATAGATAGAGAGGCAGAAATAAGGTAGGTATGTAGGTAGGTATGTAGATATGTAGGTGGATAGATGGATAGATGGATAGATGGATAGATGGATAGATAGATAGATAGATAGATAGATAGATAGATAGATAGATAGATAGATAGATAGATAGATACAAAGAAAGAAAGAAAGAAAGAAAGAAAGAAAGAAAGAAAGAAAGAAAGAAAGAAAGAGACAGTAGGTAGGTAGGTAGGTAGGTAGGTAGGTAGGTAGAGGGAGAAAGGAAGAAATATAGTAGGTAGGTAGGTAGTAGGTAGGTAGGTACATAGGTAGGGGGATGGATAGATAGATAGGGAGAAATACAGTAGATAGGTAGGTAGAGGGATAGACAGAGAGGGAGAAATACAGTAGGTAGGCAGGTAGGTGGATAGGGGGATAGATAGAGAGGGAGAAATACAGTAGGTAGGTAGGTGTAGGGAGAAAGCAAGAAATACAATAGGTAGGTAAGTAGAGGGATAGACAGAGAGGGAGAAATACGGTAGGTAGGTAGGTGTATAGATAGCGAGAAATACGGTAGGTAGGTAGGTAGAGGGATAGAGGGGGAAATACAGTAGGTAGGTAGGTAGATAGAGGGAAAAATAAAGAAATACAGTAGGTAGGTAGAGGTATAGAGAGAGGGAGAAATACAGTAGGTAGGTAGGTAGAGGGATAGAGGGGGGAAATACAGTAGGTAGGTAGGTAGAGGGATAGAGGGGGGGAAATACAGTAGGTAGGTAGGTAGATAGAGGGAAAAAGAGAAATACAGTAGGTAGGTAGGTAGAGGGATAGACAGAGAAGGAGAAATACAGTAGGTAGGCAGGTATGTAGATAGGGGGATAGATAGAGAGGGAGAAATATAGTAGGTAGGTATGTAGGTAGGTAGGTAGGTAGGTAGGTAGGTAGGTAGAGGGATAGAGAGGGGGAAATACAATAGGTAGGTAGGTAGGTAGGTAGAGAGAGAAAGAAAGAAATACAGTAGGTAGGTAGGTAGAGGGATAGAGAGAGAGAGAGAGAGAGAGAGAGAGAGAGAGAAATACAGTAGGTAGGTAGGTTGGGGCTTATATGGTGGTTGGGTGTATGTGTGCAGGTGTAGATCTACACACAGATTGGTTGGCCATTTAACCAGACTGGGCCACAGCAACGCGTGGCCGGGTATAGCTAGTAATAAAATACAATAGAATAATTTAATTTGTAAACCGCTCTCTCTCCCCGGAGGGACTCAAGGCGGTGAATAAGAAAAACAACTGTACGTATAGCATTGCTAATTATGAGAAATACTGCATGATATTCTTTCCTGATCATCCATCAAGCCCTTGCATGCATTTAGACCTTATAAAACTCATTTAGGTGCGATAGGAGGTAATCCAAGAGAGAAGCGACCTGGAATTAAGGAGAAACCAGGGGAACAGCTTGCCACCAGAAGTCGTGGGTGCTCCATCACTGGAGGGTTTTGAGAAGAGAATGGGCAGCCACCTGTCTGAAATGGGAGAGGGCCGTGGGGGTGAACCTATGGTGCTCGTGCCACAAGGGCTACACAGAACCTTCTCTGTGGGGACCCAGCCCAGCTCCCTCGTGTTCCACTCAATCAATTTCCTGTGAAAGAAAAAGATCTCGTGAAGTTGGAATTGATTGAATCTTTTCACTTCCCTCTTTCCTAGTGGGGGAGATAAGATTCTCCTCCTGAAGCCCATTACGACACGGAGCCACAAGGTGACCAGTGGTGGGATTCAAACATTTCTTCTACTGGTTCCGTGGTTGTGGCTTGGTGGGCGTGGCATGGCTTGGTGGGCGTGGCATGGCTCTGTGGGCGTGCCAACACCCATAATCCAATCCCCCTGCATTCCCCGCACGCACATCCCACATGCATGCATGACCCCCATTTCGATGCTACCAGGCCTCCCTGAAACCTCCGGGGACCAAAAACAGTGCATGGTGGAGTTATGCATCCCACCAGCCCCTGTGCATGCGCACGCTTCTCCCAGCAGAGACCTGAAAATCTGCTGGCCAGCGGGAGGCGTGTGCGTATGTGCAGTGCGATTGACCTGGGCGACAGATCACATGCCGGCAGAAATGGCTCCGCCTGCCACCTGTGGCACACATGCCATTGGATGGCCATTGGATGGCCATTACGGATATAAGCCATGGGAAAGACAATGTCCTGCCCCCGTTGGGAGTCTTACTCTCATGGGAGACGAACAGCCGGCAGAGAGCAGGAGAGGGGCTCCATTGGCTGTGGAGGAAACTGGGGAAGAGGGAGAAGAAGGGAGGGGGTGCTCAGAGGAAGCCCAAGGACCTCTTCCTCCTCTTAGGGCATGCAGGGAAGAACGGAGAAGAGAACATCCTGGAATGCAGAAGAGAGCAACGTGGAGAGAACTTACGAGGAAGGAATTCCCTACACAAGGCACACCTGGGGATGGAGTTTAAAGGAGAGCAAATGGGAGGGGCGGTTGTCAGGAACAAACACGGAGTTCATCTGGTGTTATCTGCTTATCTGAGTTCCTGGAATCCTCCTCCTTCACTTCTGGGACTCCTCATCTTGCTTGCCCTGCCGGATTAATTCCCTTCTCTTCCCTTGTTGGATTTATGGTTGGGAGTTTTCTGCTTACAACATTTGGACTGGAGAATTGTCAGCCAGAGGCTGCTGCAGGTTTGTGGGAGAGTTTTTTTCTCCAGGCGGGAGAGTTGAAAGGGACGTTGGGGGCACAGCTGGGGATAATAAAGGGACTCATAACGGTTCTCTGGCTGTATTGCGTTTTGCACCACACTCCAGGTCATCACAATTATGAACCCCACATTTGTGTAACTAAGCGAGACAGTTGGTGACTTTTGTCCTGTTTTACAACCTTACTCTCCACTGTTGTTAAGTAAACCACTGCAGTTGGTGAAGTTAGTAACCCGGTTGTGAAGTTAATATTTCCCCATCGTGTGATCCACAGAGTAACCTGCAACCATCATAACTACACACAGTGGCGTAGCGTGGGTTGTCAGCACCCGGGGCAAGGCAAGTAATTTGCGCCCCCTAACCCGTGGATTTTAGCACTCGAGTCTCTTCCACTAGATTAGTTAAAGAAACCCTTACCCCCTAAGCACATGTATTGTTTGTTATGAAAATATTGATGTAATTAAAGTAAAATGCATCTAAATACAAGTTTATTTTCAAATACTTTATTGAGTGTGAACATGCATTACACATTCTCCACATTTTCAGCAGGTCTATGAATACAAATCTACAAATGTAGTAACCTAGCATGGGCCATGCTATTCTTTCACAACTCGCTGTAGAAACAGTGATAATAAGAAAGATTCTTAATGTGACAACAAAGTTAGTTCAACTTTCTTGCAGCTTCCACTTATACACCTAGTGAAGCAAATCTAAAGCTGACCAGTTTGCAACCTGCTCATCAGGATTGACCTCCTTATACAAGATAATGTGGTGCCGAAGTCGAGTTATTTCGGTGAGCACAGATGCAGCATTCAATTCCGTGTACTGAGCACACGTGTGCTGAATTTGTTTCTTAATAAAATCATCTTTTTTAGTATCCAACAGTTTGGATTTGCAAAAAAGCAAATCGCTGGTGCAGCGTATTCATCTGCGTAGTACGTTTTTTAATTTCTGCCTGAAGCTGATCAATTGCTTCCAGTTGTTCTCTGCTTGTTTCCTGTATTAAGGTCAAGCCAGCATCGCAACTGTTCTCACCATCCATCTTCTTGCGTCTTCCAACTCTTCTCTCTGTAGGTACGTAATAGGTTTTGCATACCTGCAGAGCTTGAGAGGAATGGGGGTTCTTAGGACTGAGGAGGGAAGGGATCACCTGCCATGGTAAGTTGGACATTTTCATTCATGCTCTAAAGGGCTGTAGTATTATTTGTTGAATTAATTAAGACTTGAATTCACAAATATCCCAATTACAACACAGTGTTTTTGCATGTTATTTTAAACCAAAGTACATATTTTTTAAAAAGGCAGTGGATTTGTCTTTCAAGACAAGGAAGGAAAAAAACATTAATACTTTGCGGTTTGCTTGACAAAAAAGAGAAAAGACATCTGAAAAGATGCAGAAACTTGTCCACAATTGAGTTGTTGGAGTGTAGATTTTAAAATGGCATTGGCCAGGCCATACCTGCATTTCATTTAATTTCCAAGAAAATCGACCACCTTCCTTCCTTCCTTCCTTCCTTCCTTCCTTCCTTCCTTCCTTCCTTCCTTCCTTCCTTCCTCTCTCTTTTTCTTTCTTTCTTTTTTCTTTCTCTATTTGTCTTTCTTCCTTCCTCTTTTTTTCTCGCTCTCTCTTTCTTTCTCTATCTCTATTTTCCTTCCTTCCTTCCTTTCTCTCTCTTTCTCCATTTTCCTTCCTTCCATTCACTTCCTCTCTCTCTCTCTTTCTTTCTCTATCTCTTCCTTCCTTCCTTCCATTCATTCTCTCTCTCTCTCTTTCCTTCTCATACCTTAATGCAGGCCAATATAATGGATTCGTTCATAATTGAGTTAACGAGAACTCTCGAAGTTTATGATAACCGGGTCTTTCCTCGTAAGGTTCATCGGAAGCACAGATTCCTTCGGCGCCCCGCCTCCCCCCAAAGAAACCAGTTGCTTTCCCCTCGGGTTGAGTGACAGTCGGCGGCGGGAGGAAAAACAACTCGCGGCGGGGCCTGCCCAGCTCCGGAGCTCAGCAGCCGGCCAGCGGCTTTCTCCAGAATCCCCGCGGCGGGGAAGGGAGGAGTGGAGCGAGCGCCTTAGAGCCAGCCCTCACACTTCAGCGGGTTGCGGGACGAGCGAGGCTTTGGCGGGCTCAGCACCGCCGGCCTCTCAAGCAAGAGAAACACGAGCCTCGCTCCAGTTCCCCCCAGGCGTCGGCAATCGAGAAACCGCCGCGGCGCGTTCGCAGGCGAACTGAGACGAGCCTCTAACCTTCGCAGCGCACCAGCCACCTCGGAGCGCGTCCACTCTTTCCCTCCCTCGCGGCGCCCGAAGGAGGCCAGGGAGGGAGCGAGGGAGAGAACAGGGGGGCGCTCGGACCGTCTGATCCTACCTGGTTCGTTTCTCCCGAAGCCTTGAGAGTTGAAGCCTTCGCCGAACCAGCCTGACCGCGCCGCCACCCCAGAATCTAGCCACGCTTCGGGATTTCCCGCTCAGGTTGTACCCAGAACTGCCCCCCCCCCCCAGTTCCTGTCCTCCTCTCCCCGCGATCCGCTGGTCCGGAGCAAACGCCCCGCGTCTCAGATCTGCGCCGGGATTCCTGTCCTGGACCTCTTAGGGATGGGGGAGCGAGCACACCGGTGAGGAAAGGGGCTCCCAGATGCGGCGTGACACCGCCACCTTTCTAAAGCTATGGCGGCGTTTATCTTCGCACAGCCAGCACTGCAGAGAGAGTGAGTGAGCCAGGCAGGGGCAGAGAGCTGCGAGTGCGAGCGCGCCCCCTCAGATGTTGCGCCCGGTGCGGCCGGCACCCCCTGCACCCCCCACGCTACGCCTCTGACTACACATTGGTTGCTAAGTGTCTAAATTTCATTGATGTAACCATGATGGGGAGAATGCATGGAAAAGTACAGAAAATGGCAATAAATCACTGTTTTCAGTGCCTTTTTAACTTCAGTCACTAAACGAATTGTCCTAAGCTGAGAACTATCTGCATTACTTAATGTAACTGTTGTGGAGCCCTCTCGCTCTCTCTCTTAATTCCCCTTCCCTGCTCTCTTTCTCCCTCTCTCTCCTTCCCTCTCTCCCTCTCCCTCCTTCTCTTTCCCTCTCCCTCTTTTTATCCCTCCTTCTCGCTCTTCTTCTTTCTATGCCTCCCTCTCTCCCCCTCCCTCTTTCTATCCCTCAGTCTCCCTTTCTATCCCTCTTCATCCCTATCTGTCCCTCCCCCTCTCTCTCCCTCTCCTTTCTATCCCTCCCTCTCTCCACCTTCTTCAATCTCTCTCTCTTCCTCTCTCCCTCTTTCTCTCCCTCAGTCTCCCTTTCTATCCCTCCCCCCCTCTCTCCCTCCCTCTCCATCTTTCTATCCCTCCCTCTCTCCACCTTCTTCACTCTTTGGGATTGGGAGGGTCCAGAAGGAAGGAGATCCAATGGGAATTCTCCCTTCTTTAACGTCATCGGTCTCCGAGCAGAGTCTCCCTTGATTTTCCCCAGTGCAGAAGAGCGTTCCCAGCAGAGAAGGAGCCCCAGTTGATTCTTCAGGCCAAGATCCCCCCTCCCACTCCCCCTCTCTCTCCCTCCGCAGAACTGGCTCTCCTCCTTCAGCTGAAGCCCCCAAGGACTCTGCCCGGAGACCGATGACGCTCGCGCAGGGAGAATTTCAATTGGTGCTGACCCTCATTCTGGCCCGGCCCTCCCACCTCCGAAATCCGAGACGAACGCTCCCCCCCACTCCCAGATTCCCCCTCTGGGGCTGGGCGCATCAGGGAAGACACAGGCAGGCGCTGCGGAGCCCAGAAAGGGGCTTCAGACGACGCAACGCCCGAGAAACGCCGGATGTGCCGAGAAATGCAGGCTACAACCAGCGATTGGCGTTTTCCCAGGATCCGAGGAAGACCCAGCGGACCAATAGGAATTCTCCCTTCTGTAGCGTCATCGGTCTCCGGGCAGAGTCTCCCTTGACTTCACCTGATGGACGAGAGAAGGGAGGGAGGGGGAATATGCTCAGTCTTGGGGGGGGGGCAGCTCAAGGGGGTTCATGTCAGCCCTTCGAGGGGAGGGTGGACTCGCTTTTGCCCTCCTCCCCATCCAGCATGGAATGGGGCTGCAGTGGATGAGTGAAAGGGAGGCTCAGCCCCATAGCCAGCCAGGACTTGGGGGTCTCTGAGAGGGCTGGCTGTGGAGTCCTTGGGCGCCTTCTCCCTCCCTCCCTCCCTCCCTCTCTCTCTCCATCTTTGGGAATGCCCCTCCCCCAACTCTGTGGGGCCCCTACCCTCCCTCTGCCTCCCGGAAGCTTCTGCCTTTGGTCCCTTCCTGGCAAAGGGGCTGCCGGAGGGCCGCTTGTACCCGCATCGCTTTGGGGGTTTTCTGACCCTCCGCAAATAACAGCTCCATTTGGGTTCAGGAATCACTGTTGTGGATGTCGGGGGGGGGATACGAAGGGGGAAGCGGGAACCACTGGCTGAGAATCAGAAAGAGAGCAAAGGAAGGGGATGGATTACTTCTAGGGCTGCCATGAAACCCCCTTGAGCTGCAGCCCCCCAATACTGAATAGATCTCCCCTCCCAATTTGTCAGCTTCTCTCTGTTGCCACAAATTCCTCCTCCTTCAGGTGGAGCCCCAAAGGACTCTGCCCAGAGACCGATGACTCTCATGCAGGGAGAATTCCCATTGGTGCTTCCGCTGGTTCCGGCCCTTCTCATCCTCCAAAGTCAGAGATCAAAGCTTCTTCCCCTCAATTCAGAACCTCCGATTCCCACGTTTCAGTTCAAAGATGAAGGTTTCGGCCGTAGAAAGGTGTGCTGAACTGGAGAAGAGGGGAGGGGCACCCCATAGCCAGGGAGGACTGGTGGGGTGGGGGGTGGGGGTCACAGAAACCCCCCAAGCAGAAGGGAAAATACGAAAAGCTCTTGGCGATTTCCCTCCGTCAAACACGTGTTTCTCTTGCTCAGAACGTCTGGACGAATCACCCCGTTCAGATCCACCCCCTCAACTCCAATTGTCTTCCTCTTTCTTTCTGTGGATCAGGAAGATCCCCCTTTTATTTATTTATTTTATTTATTTTAATCACATTTATATCCCGCCCTTCTCCACGAAGGACCCAGGGCGGCGCACAGGAATTTAAAAACATACAAAACAATAAATACAGAATTTAAAAACATTAAATTACAATCCTATGCTAAAATCCAAATTAAAATCTCCAGTTTGAAACTATCTAGAATAGCCCCGACGGGAGGTTAGGCTAGGCCGGCTTGCTGAAAGAGATGTGTCTTTCAACACTGGCGGAAGAGGCGGAGGTCCGAGATGGTACGCAATTCAGGGGGTAGGTCGTTCCAAAGGGCAGGGCCCGCCACAGAGAAGGCTCTTCCCCTGGGTGTCGCCAGTTGGCATTGCCCGGCCAAAAGCACCCTGAGAAGGCCCTCTCTGTGGGAGCGCATCGGCCGAAGGGATTTCAGATCCATCCCCTCGACTCCGATTGTCTCCCTCTTTCTTTCTGTGGGTCAGGAAGATCCCCCTTTTCCTTGAAAGCAGCACCGAATGAAGGTCCTGGAATAAAGTTTGGCCGTTACCCCCCCCCCCTCGCCCTCATACATCCCTTCCAAGGTCGGGGCCGCTTTCCAAGGAAAAGGGGGATCTTCCTGACCCCCAGAATGAAAGAGGGAGATTCCGACACAATCGGGGTTGAGGGGGGGTGGGGTCGGAAGGGGCTGCTTTGTCCAGACATTCTGAGCAGGAGTGTTTGAAGGAAGGAAATGGCGTTTTTCTCCTGCGAAGCAAAGCGGCGCCGTTCCGAGAGAGCCCAGTGGAGGATTCCCCCAGGAAGTCCCAAGGATTCCCCCGAGGATCCTCTCTGCCTCTTCCTGGTTTAGCTGAGGGCTTTCCGTAGCTTCCCTTCGGATTGGGGGGTTTCTGTGACTTCGCTGGCTATGGGGGGCGCCTCCCCTCTTCTCCTCCAGCGCAGCGCCTCTTCGTAAGACAGAAACCTTCATCTCTGAACTGAAACGTTTGAATTGGCAGTTCTGAATTGGGGGAAGGGTTGATCTCGGACTTTGGAGGATGAGAAGGGCCAGAACCAGCGGAAGCACCAATGGGAATTCTCCCTGCATGAGAGTCATCGGTCTCCGGGCAGAGTCCTTTGGGGCTTCACCTGAAGGAGGAGGCATTCTTGACAGAGAGAAGGGGAGACATTGGGAGGGGGGATCCGTTGGGTATTTGGGGGGAGGCTACAGCTCAAGAGGGGTTCATGGCAGCCCCAGACGGGACCCTCCCCTTCCTTTGCTCAGCCCCCTTTCCGCTCCCCTTCCCCCCCCCCATTGGCATCCACAACAACGATTCCTGAACCCAAAATCCACGTGGGCTCCCACTGGGTCTTCAAACGTCACCCATCCCTGGGTGCCGAACCCAACCATCCATGGGTGGGGCTGGCCTGCATGAGTGGTGGAGTCAGAAGACGGATGATGAGCTCCACCTTTTCATTGTCTGTCTGGAAATCAACCGGCCTCAAACTCCTGAAGAGCTTCGTGAAGAGCTGGCCTGGCATTGTGCCAGAAACACCAGGAACTGCTCCAAAGTCCCAGGTATCAGGAGGCGATCCTGGGCATTTCCTTCGAGGGTCTTCTGAAGCAGCTGCCTGCATTTGGGCCAACTGGGAGGAGAGCTGGGCCATTGGCTGGGCTAACTGCACGTTGTCCGCTAGAAGGGGAGAGAAATGCTCCTTTTCCCTCCAGGAGCCCCTCCTGCTTCTGGAAAGCCCCCTCCTCCCTTCTCTCTGGCCCTCCACAAGGGGAGACTCAGCTTCTCTCTCTCTGGGGAGACAAAGGCGTCCCAGGAAGAGAGACGGGGGTCCTTCTCCAGGCGCTTTGGATGGGGGGCAAAACCTTCGGCTGAACCTGGCAGGAGGGAATGGGGGGGCCATTCCCTCTTGCTGTTCCTCCTTCTGGTTCTGGGACTTTATCTCCTCTGAGGATGGATGGATGGATTGGGGGGCAACAGCCTAGATCCCCCCACAGGGCCTGATCTGGGGGTCCTTCTGGATCCACAACTCCTGCCTGAGGAGCAGGGGGGCAGCCGTGGTCAGGAGGGGCCATGGCAGAGTTTGGGGTTCTCCCCCCCCAGTTGCTCCCTTTCCTGGGCCACCTGGCTCCCTCCATGGCCACTCAGGCCCTGCTCTCCCCCAGGATGGACTACTGCAACACTCCCTCTGTGGGGCTGCCCTTGGAGAGCATCCGGGGACTCCGGCTGAGGCAGAAGGCAGCTGCAAGTACAGTTGTGTCTCTGCTAAACAGCCCTGGACAAAGAACAGGAAGACCTCCATTTACAATGGTTCATTTAGGGACTGTTCAAAGTAACAATAACACTAAAAATGTCATTTATGGCCTTTTTTTACACTTACAATTATCCCCATATTTAGTTGATCAAAACTCAGATGCTTTGCAACTGTCTCATAATTATGACAGTCATAGTGTCCCAGACTCATGGGGTGGCCTTTTGGGACCTTCTGGCGAGCAATATCAGTGGGGAAGCCAGATTCGCTTAATGACTGCCGCAAGAGAAGTTGCAAAATGGGGCAAAACTCACTTAACGACTGTCTTATTTAGCAACAGAAATTCTGGGCTCTATTGAGGTCACAAGATGAAGACCGTCTATAGACTTATTTGGAAGCCTCCCTCCCAAATGGTGAAACCACATTCAACACAAAGACCCACAACTGAACACACAAAGGGCCAGAGTGTGACTGTGACAGAAGGGGATGAAAGGAGGCAGGTGGGAACTCCTCAGACTTGGATGCCTTCAGATGGAGCCCCTTCCTCAGTCCAAACTTAGATTGCCCAGGGAGACACACACACACACACACACACACACATGGGAGGGGGGAGGCTTGTACCCTTCTCCCTCCCAGGAGGGGTCCCAAAACATCCCCCTCCCAGCCCCCTGCAGGGACCCCCAGCAATGCTGCCAGCAGCTGCTCTCCTGCAGGGAAATCCTGGGTTGTGGGGGGGGGGAGTGGGTGGGAACAGTGGCCCCCCATCCTTTTCTTGGCAATGCTGGGGAGGCCCCCTAAAGGGGAGATTCCTTCCTGGGGCTCACGAAGAACATCCAAACTTTCCTGGCATCACGTGGGAAAAAAGCCTTCAAGGCTCAGAAGGGATGGGAAGCCCCTCCCACACACACACAGAGACCCCGTAGCCCTTGCAAGACCCCCACTGCAGCCTTCCATGTGGTGAGACTCCCTTCCTGGGGAGGCTCCTCCCGGCCCCTCCCTCCCTGCCAGCCCTTCTTGCAGCTTCTGAGTTCGGGGGTGGTGGTGCGTGGGGGGAGGATTGTCCCTGTAGGTGCAAAGGGAATCGAACCTCCCTTCTGTGACTTTTCATCAGGCTGGGGAGCGAAAGAAGCCGAAATGTGTTAGATTCTCGGCAAGAATAGAGAGTCCAGACCGGTAAGATTATCAGCTCTTTTTATTCGGAACAATGTAGGCAAGGCATAGTGACTCATTTCAAAAAGTGCGCGCCTTCTGCTCTACCGCTCCTTTTATGGGGAGCTGGTAGGGAGCCGGCCAATCGCGCGTTAGGTGGTTCCGGCCACAGCCAACCGCGTCCTGTCCAATCAGGACGTGGCTGGCTGCTGCCGGCTTTGGATATCTTCCAGGATGCAACACTCCTTCCCCCCCAGCGAGTCCCCCACGTGGTCCCTACCGCACGTATTCGCTGAGGTAGGTGGGACTGCGCCTATTCCGCCCCGAGCGCCGCACTGACTCTGCTGGTGCCGGTGGGGGCGGACAAGCTGCGTCGTTGTGGTCTGAGCCGCCGTCGGGTACCGCTGCCGACAGGGGCGGGTCGTCCGGGGGCGTGTCCGGTCGGTTGGTTTCGCGCTCAAATCCTTTAGGCGGGGACCCTGGACCGGTCAGCACCGGACGATGGATCCCCGGGGAGTGTTGGGCCACGGTTTGTTCCTGGAACGACGGCTCCGGTATCGGCTGACCCGGAGCTTGATCAGGAACGGGGTAGTCGGCACCGGTGGTGAACGGCCAGGACGGTGTAGGTATGGGCCCGTCGTCCGGCTGAGTTGGGGTCTCGATGTTCGGTGAGTCCGGAGATCGGGATGGTGTCGGAGGTGCTGGAGACGGAGGGCGGTGCCTCAGTTGATCCAGGTGGCGCCGCCACTCGGACCCATCCGGTCGTCCGACCCTGTAGGAACAGGGGCCCGTTAGTTCGCGGACGACAGCGGGGACCCACCGCGGATCCCCCGCGAAGTTCCTGGCAAAAACTGTGTTGCCCACGGAGAAACGACGGGAAGAGGGGACCCCCAGATTGCACGGCTGCACCTCATTGTATTGGGGGTGCAGCCTGTCCAGTTTGGTTCGCAGGCGGCGACCCATCAGCAGTTCCGCGGGGCTTTTGCCTGTCGCCTGGCAAGGCGTGGAGTGCTGGCCCATGAGGTAAGCGTCTACCCTTGTCTGCCAATCCCCCCTATCCATCCTCCCTAGAGCCTCCTTGGCGGAGCGGACGGCTCTTTCCGCCCGGCCGTTTGCGGCCGGGTGGTAGGGTGCCGTTGGCGCGTGACGGATCCCCTGGGCGGCCAAAAACTCCTGGAAGATGGTAGAGTGAAATTGCGGGCCGTTGTCGGAGACCAGGGAGTCCGGCAACCCGTGCGTTGCAAAGAGGCACCGGAGCGCGCGCACGGTGCTCTCAGCCGTGGTCGAGGTCATCAGAATAACCTCGGTCCAGCGAGAGTAGGCGTCTACCACCACCATGAAGGTCTCGCCATGAAATGGGCCGGCAAAGTCAATGTGGACCCTTGACCATGGTGACCTGGGGGTGTCCCAGTCCCTGTGGGGAGCGGAGGGGGGGGCGGGGCGGGAGGCCTGGCACACCTGGCAAGCGCCGACCCAGGCGGCCACCTCATCGTCCATACGCGGCCACCAGACATAGCTCCTGGCCAATGCCTTCATGCGAGCTATGCCTGGGTGGTTGGCATGGAGGGAGCTGAGAACCTGGTGGCGGAGAGGCGGGGGGACGATGACCCGGTCTCCCCATAACAAACACCCGCTGTGGAGAGACAATTCCAGTTGGCGGGACCTGAAGGGCCGATATGAGTCCGGCAGCGAGCCCGGGGGCCACCCTCGCAGAACCCAGGTGGAAACCTGGGACAAAATGGGGTCGGCCTTAGTCTGCAAGGCTATGTCTGATGAAGTGAGGGGCAACTCGGAATCGGCCACCGACAGGACGGACAGGGCCGGCACCGGCGTCTGATCCGCCCGGGGGAGGGGACAGCGGCTGAGGGCATCTGCATGCCCCAGTTGCTTTCCTGGGCGATAGAACAGCGTGTAGTCGTACGCTGTCAGGAACTCCGTCCACCTGGTCATCCTAGGGGAGAGAATGGGCGGGGTGGGCCGGTCACCCGCCAACAGCCCAAGGAGTGGCTTGTGGTCGGTGAAGACTGAGAAATGGCGGCCGTACAGGTACTCGTGGAATTTTTTAATCCCAGACACTACAGCCAGAGCCTCCTTGTCAATCTGACTGTAGTTGCGCTCCGTAGGAGACAATGTCCGTGAGTAAAAGGCGATGGGGGCCTCCGAACCGTCGGGGCGGACGTGGCTCAGAACCGCCCCTACGCCGAAGGGAGAGGCGTCGGATGCCAATGCCAAAGGCAAACGGTCAGAGTACTGAACCAGCACAGCCTTGGATGTTAGCGTGTTTTTAATGGCCACGAATGCTTGCGCCTCGCGGCTGCCCCAGCACCAGGCCACCGATCGATCGAGTAATCGATGGAGCGGCTCAGCTAGTGATGCCTTGTGCGGAATAAATGGCGCGTAGAAATTGAGTAGGCCAAGGAATGCCTGCAACTCCTGCTTGGAGGTGGGGGTGGGGGCGTCGTGAATTGCCTCAACCTTGGAGGGGGTGGGGTGAATGCCCTGGGCGTCCACCAAGAACCCCAGAAACTCAACCTTCGGCTCAGCGAACTTGCACTTGCTGAGCTTCAATTTGAAACCCGCGCCCCTGAAAATAGTGAGGACCTTCCGCAGTACCTTGGCGAGGTCTGATACGCTGGCGGCAGCTATCAGGACGTCGTCAAAATACGGAACGACCCCCAGAAGCCCATGGAGCAGCCGCTCCATGAGGCTCTGGAAGATCCCCGGGGCCACGGAAACGCCGAATTGGAGGCGGCGGCAGCGAAAAGCTCCTCGGTGAGTGACGATGGTCTGCGCCTCCGCCGCATCGTCGTCCACCGGAAGCTGTTGGTAGGCCTGCGCCATATCCAGCTTTGCGAAAATGCAGCCCTGCCCCAAAGAGTGTAGCAGGTGTTGCACCACCGGAACCGGATATGGGTTCGCCTGGAGCCCGCGGTTGATCGTCGACTTATAGTCGGCGCAGATGCGAATGGAACCGTCGGGCTTAATGGGAACTACGATGGGGGTCTCCCATTTTGCCTGGTCGACCGGCTCCAATACGCCCTGCGCCACTAGGCGGTCGAGTTCCGCGTCAACCTTCGGCTTCAGTGCGAAGGGCAGCCTGCGGGCCTTGAGTCGGATCGGGGCCACCTGGGGGTCTAAGTTAAGGGAGACTGGGGAGCCCCTATAAGTGCCCAAGGTTCCGTCGAAAACATCGGGGAAGTCCGCTAGGACCGCGTCCACCGGTGAGGCAGTTGGCACCCGGTGTACGCGCTGGACTGAGAGACCCAGGGCGGTGAACCAATCTAAGCCTATAAGGGCGGTCAGTGGGCGCTTAACTACCAAGATGGGCAGGAACCCAGAGAAGCGACCATAGCGGACGTGGGCGCGGAATTGGCCCAGCACATCGATGGGGTTGCCCTGGTAGTCCTTTAACAGAGTCCCGGGCTGTGACAAATCGGCAGGCTTAACGGTGGGGCAAAGGCCAACCAGCTGTGACCAGGAAACGAGGGATCGAGACGAACCCGAGTCAACCTCCATAGTAAGAGGCCTGCCGTTTAAAAGAATGGACGTGGAAATACGCCTACGGTCATCCGTCGGAAGCGGAATGGAGTCCTGGAGCTCCGTCGCGGCGAAACAGTCGGCCTCCGGGTGCGGCCTTCAGGACAGGCGGCGTTGGTTGTAGTTTCGGAACGGCGCGGCCGATGTCGCAGGATGATCCGGCGGGGGGGCCATGGCTGGAAGGTTGGTTCTGCATACGCGGGCGATGTGGCCCTTGCGGTCGCATCGTCGGCAGATGGTGGCCCGGAAAGGGCAGTTGTTCCTCGCGTGGCCGCCGCCGCACCCGATGCATGTTGATGGTGGGCGGCGGGGTGGTTGTGCTCTGGCGCGGCTCCGGCCCGTGGCTTGGATGCGTGCCACCTGGTCGTAGGCCTCGAAGTCCTCCGTCGGGTCGAGGGGGGCAAGGTCATCCACCAGGCAGGCCCGCGGGGCAGGCAACGGCGCCGCCGGTTGACCGTGGCCTAGGTCAGGGGAGGCGGCCTCGGCCAACTCGGCGCCCCTGGCTTCTTCCACGGCCTGCTCCAAGGTGACGTCCGAGCGGGCCATCAGCCGGCGCCTGAGTTTCACGTCTTTGAGCCCGCAGACGAATTGTTCGAGTAGCGATTCGTCGAGGTGTGGGGCTGCAAACTCACACAAAATGGCTGCGGTTCTCAACGCCTGCAGGAAATCTGCCGCTGATTGCGTCGGGAGCTGGCGGCATTGCCGAAACGCGAACCGTCGAGAGATCCGCGAGGGTGCAGGCGCAAAATGGGCCTTCAGGCGAGCCTGCAGCGTGTCCCATGCCAAGGTATGGACCGCCGCGGGCGCGGCGATATTCCGTGCTACCGCGAAAACTGTGCGGCCCCCGCAGCCCAGGAAGAGCCCCATTCGGCGCTCCGGGGTGAGTTCTCCGTGGTCACCCGCGAGAAGGAAGCATTCGAATCGGGCTAGGAAGGCTTCCCACGATTCTTGCGATGCCTCGTAGGGGGCGAAGGGCGGCAGGGTGGCCATCGCGGCGGCAGTCTCATGGCCTCGCTGGAAGGAGTAGCGAGGGCGGAGGTAGTCCGGTGCAGGATTTCTTCGGATGCAGCGAGGAAGCTTTGTTCCGTGTAATCATTACCGGCCCCAGTCCTTCGTCGCCAGTGTTAGATTCTCGGCAAGAATAGAGAGTCCAGACCGGTAAGATTATCAGCTCTTTTTATTCGGAACAATGTAGGCAAGGCATAGTGACTCATTTCAAAAAGTGCGCGCCTTCTGCTCTACCGCTCCTTTTATGGGGAGCTGGTAGGCAGCCGGCCAATCGCGCGTTAGGTGGTTCCGGCCACAGCCAACCGCGTCCTGTCCAATCAGGACGTGGCTGGCTGCTGCCGGCTTTGGATATCTTCCAGGATGCAACAAAATGGGCAAAAGGCAGACGCGCATACTCACTTCTCTTCGGAAGCTCGAAGGCTGCCAGGATTTTGCCACCTACGGAGAGAGCCCTCTGGTGGTTGCCAGCGGCCACGGCAGGTCCGTTTGCGAGCCAGGGGAAAGACAGAGGCGCCGAGAGGTGTGTGAAATCCTAGAGCGGAAAGGAGAACTTTGCAACAGATCCTCCCACCTGGAATTCTCTCCCCCTCCCATCCAGGAACAATTGCGGGCAACGTTCTCTCACGCATGCTCCGTTTGTCCTCTGAAGCCGCCTAAGCGGCCTTTTTCGGGCATTGAGGCTTCCCTCGAGGTGGGGGGAGGGGTCACGCGAGACAATGCCCCCCCTTGCAGGGAGGCGGGGCCAGGGGTCTTGGCCCCCACTTTCCCCTCCGTTCAACTGCTGGTGGGGGAGGGGGGCACCTTGCCTTTCTGGCCTCCCCCCCTTGGCAGTGCGTGGTGGGGAGAGACGCCTGGCGTGAGGAGGGGATTATGGGCTCTGTAGTCCAGGGCCTCTGTGGGAGGTGGGAGTTTATGACACGGAGGAGCTCAGCTGAGGCCCCGGGGTCCATGCAGAGAGTCCGCATCATCCCCAGGCCGGGGCTTCTCAGCCTGTGGGCCGGGAGCCCTTTGGGGGTCCAACGACCCTTTCACAGGGGCCGCCTGAAAGGCCTCCGGAAAACACGCCGTTTCAATAAAAAAAAACCCACTGAAAACATAAAACTAATTTTATGGTCGGGGGTCACCAATTATATTAAAAGGTCGCAGCATTAGGAAGGTTGAGACCCTCCCCTCTTCTCCTCCAGCGCAGCGCTTCTTCTGACGGCAGAAACCTTCATCTCTGAACTGAAACGTGGGAATCGGAGGTTCTGAATTGGGGGAAGAAGCTTTGACTTCGGACTTTGGCGGATGGGAAGGGGCAGAACCAGCGGAAGCACCAATGGGAATTCTCCCTGCTTGAACGTCATCAGTCTCCGGCCAGTCTTTTGGGGCTTCCCCTGAAGGAGGCAATCCGTAGCAGAGAGAGGAGCAGAGAAATTGGGAAGGGGGATCCGTTCAGTATTGGGGGGCTGCAGCTCAAGAGGGGATCATTGCAGCCCTAGACGCGACCCTCCCCTTCCTTTGCCCTCTTCAGGAGTCTCACCCAGGGATTCTCGCTTCCCCCCTTCTTATCCGCCCCCCTTGACATCCACAACAGCGATTCCTGAACCCCAAACCGAGCTGTTATTTGCGGAGGGTCAGAAAACCCCACACTACTGCGGGTACGTGGCCCTCCGGCAGCCCCTTTGCCAGGAAGGGATCAAAGGCAGAAGCTTCCTGGAGGGAGAAGCAGGGCAGGGGCCCCACAGGGTTGGGGGAGGGGCACCCCCAATGATGAAGAGAGGGAGGGAGTGTGTGTGAGAGAGAGAGGGAGGGAGAGAGGGAGGGAGTGTGTGTGTGTGTGTGAGAGAGAGAGAGAGGGGGGGAGAGGGAGGGAGAGAGAAGGCGCCCAAGGACTCCTCAACCAGCCCACTCAGAGACCCCCAAGTCCTGGCTGGCTGTGGGGCTGCGCCTCCCTTTCACTCACCCACTGCAGCCCCACTCTATGCTGGATGGGGGGGGGGGGCAAAAGGAAGTCCACCCTCCCCTCGAAGGGCTGGCATGAACCCCCTTGAGCTGCCCTCCCCCCAAGACTGAGCATATTCCCCCTTCCTCCCTTCTCTCTTTTCCATCAGGTGAAGTCAAGGGAGACTCTGCCCGGAGACCGATGACGCTACAGAAGGGAGAATTCCTATTGGTCCGCTGGGGCATCCTCAGATCCTGGGAAGATATGATTCGCTCTCCGGTCTCCGGGCAGAGTCCTTGGGGGCTTCAGCTTAAAGAGGAGAGCCAGTTCTGCGGAGGGAGAGGGGGGGGGAGTGGGAGGGGGGATCTTAGCCTGAAGAACCAACTGGGGCTCCTTCTCTGTTTGGAACGCTCTCCTGCACTGGGGGAAGTCAAGGGGGACTCTGCCCAGAGACCGATGACGCTACAGAAGGGAGGTTTCATATTTGTTGTCCTTTCTGGACCCACCTAAACCCGAAGTTCGAGGAAGCCCCAGTCTGGGCTCTGCAGAGTTTCTGTGATCCCTCTCCTTTGCGGAGAGAGAGAACCAGAGGGGGATTCCACTGCCTGAGCCAAAGTCATCCATGGGATCTTGAGACAGGTTGTTTTCCCATGGGGGGGGGGCGGGCAGGCCGAGGCAATTCAGCCGGTTCTCATAACTGCTCCTACAATTCACAAGCGGTTTTAGGGAACCTGTGGGAACTGGCTGGATTCCACCCCTACCTGATTCCCCGTTGAGCCAAGCGATACCTCCCTCCCCCCCTGCTTGTGGGCAGACCAGAGGCACCTGGGGGGTCAGCGTGGATTTTAGACTGACCTACGCCTGATCCAACAAATCCTTTTTCTTTGCTTAAAATGGAATCTGCAAAGGGATCCGAGTGGCAACCAGAATCCATTCTCATCTGTGGTTGGAGAGCAGAAGACTTTCCATGGGTGCCTCTTGCTAAAACCCTGGATGCCCCCCCCCTTACTCCCCCTCCCCTCCCTTCTTGGACCTGGATGAATAGGCGCCCTTGAACTCTCAGGCCACAATCCAGAGCATTTGGTCATGGAAGAGGCTGCCTCCCCACAGGATCCCCTCAACCTCCTCCCGGAGAGAGTCTGGAGGGCTTTTCCCCCTGGTCCTCTTCTCCAGCCCTTCACACACACAAGCCCACTTGGGACAGAAGCAGGGAAAGGCTTGATGGACAAATGATCAGAGTGGGAAATTAAAGGGACAGATTGGATGTTGCTATTTTCATTCTCTGGATGAGGAAGGAAAAAACAGAGTGGGGATTTCTAAATGGTAAATACTTAAATAATAACCAACCAAAAGTGAAATCTCAGACAGCTGTTCCAGTTGATGCTTTCTGTGAAAGGGGTTTTATCAGGAAATCAAGAAAGAAGGACATAATAGTGACAGAGAGCAGGTCAATCCCTGCATTCCAGGTCATTCTGCCATTCCATGGCTTCTCATGGAGATGATCCAGCAACAGGGTTAGAGCAGGGCTCCTACAGCTCCCATCTGACCACTTAGGATCTTTCTCTCTCACACACACACACAAACACTTTTAGTTGCTGTCAATAGGAACAAAGTGCCTCAATTATTCTTCATAAGGTGTCTGGTTCATTAGTAGTTGCTGAATACTATATTCCTCTGAATAACTTAACCAGAGTTCTTTTTAGCTAGCTTTATTGAGTTGAATAGGGAGGTACAAGAAGTAGTCATTCAATCATTTCCCATTCTGAAGCAAGTAGATTTGCTTTTCTTTGTCTCCTGCCTCCTATCTAAGTGGAAATAATATCTCTTTTCAAATAAAATAAAATTTAACAATTATTCCAATATCATAATGGTGTTATATCTCATGTTTTTACATTTATTCTGGCCATAGGTTGTCCTTTGTGTTCAGGTCTGGCCTCAGAAGGATAATGTAGCTGATGGAGCAGATGATCACTTGGACAGCAGAAGAAGAGAGGATGATGGAGTTGGCCAAGCTCTTCCCTAACCATCTCTTCACTCGGTTTCCTGGTTTTGTGGCCAGGAAAGCCAGCACCACCGTGATGGTTTTGGCCAAGAGAGAAGAAACGGCAACTGAGAAGATGATGCTGAAGACTGTCTGTCGGAGAAGGCAGATGGCTTTCCTTGGTTGACCAATGAAGAGAGAAGAAGACAAGAAGCAAAGCTTGAAGGGGACCAGGAGGATGTAGGAGAGGTCCCGGTTGTTGGCTTTGACAAGGGGAGTTTCTCTATATTTAATGGAGATAGTTAAAACAGGGTCTGTAGTGAGGAACAATAGTAGGACAAAAGAGACCAGGATGATTCCCAGATGTTCTTCATAAGACAATAAATTTATAACTTTGGGCATACATTGGACTCTGTTCTCCTTTGGATATTTTTCATCTGGACATTTGGTGCATTTTTCTGTATCTGAGAAAGACAAAAAGCAATATTTCTTTAATATTCTGTTTTTACATTTCAAGAAATACTTTCTTTGGACAACACCTTATTCCAGGAATATTTTCCATTCCACTGGAAAAAAATGATAATATAATTTTCTAGCACTTTTATAGTTAAGGTGTATGAAATTGGAGGGTTTCTAGTGTATTTTGAATGAATAAAAAAAGAGTTGAGCTTCAATGCATTTTTTTAAAATTATACTTTCATCAAAATGCTCTGGATGAATCCATTTCCACAAAGCCTCCCATTTTCCTCCAGTGTGACCCACCTTCCTGAGTGGAGAAAGTTGCCTCCGGACAAGGAAGGCAGTCATAGCAACAAACTGGCTCTCCTTCTCGAGCCCTCTTGACAAATCCAGGATGACAACTTTCCACACATCTGGACTGAGGCAGGGACTGAGCAGAAGAACAAGGAAGGCCAAAGAAAAGATGTTAGGACTCTGTCCATGGAAAACAGAGGGAGAAATGGACATTAGACATTGGCCCTGAAGTCCTAGCTGGGCCCTGAGAATTGAAATCAGAGCCTCCTGGTGATTGGCTGAAAGTCCCCAGCTGCCTCTGATGCCAAAGGTGGGACTAGAACTCAGAGTCACTCACTGATTGGCTCAATGTCACTAACGGGTCCCACCTAATTTTCTTGATAGCAAGATAGATTGGTCACTATCCTACCCCTGTCATTTCCTGGTGGTCTCCCATCCTTGATTAAATCCAGTCCTGCTTAAGCTTTTCCAAACCAGCCAGCTGCTACACCCTACAGCTACCTCTCGATTTATGACCACAATTGGGGCCAGAAATGCCATTGCTAAGCTAGGTGGTCGTTAAGTAAGTTGTGCTGAATTTTACAATGTTTATTGCCCCCCGGTTTTCCTTGTCATAAATCCATGTTGATTTCCAGGCACCCAAGTGGCTATTATGTGTTGCACTAGTTGTAAGTATGAGGACTCATCATAAAATGCGTGTGAAGCTCCCAAGAGAAAACCACAATTAATTCACAGGCCTCGAGGCAAAGTTAAAAAAACATCCATTTATTAGGATTAACATCTTGGTTGACAATGCTTCGATCAATGGCCATGGAACCTGGAACTGTCACTAAATAGATGGGTGTAAATTGAGGACTATGTGTAGGATACCTGGTTAGGGACTGTACATCATTGGATCCATCGTTTCTTCAGGCACGTTCCCACAAGACCTTTTTACGAGGAATAATCTATATAAATAAAAAATGTAACTATGAGTGTTCAAACCAGGTAATCTCTGAAAGTCTTGCATTGATTGCTTCCAAATTTTCACACAACGTTCCTTTCACATATGGCACCAATTATATATATACATATATATATATATATATGTTTTCGTAGATTTTCACGGGTATAGGTATGTAGATTTTGGTTTATTCGGGTCTTTTCCCGTGTAAAATTAAAGGTGTTTTTGCAATGTTTCGATGGGATCACCCCCATCATTATCAGGCTTCGGCCTTGGTTTTCTTGCAAATGAGCTGTATTTGAAATGGCAGTTTTTCTGTAAGTGGAGGTGGGAGGGGTTGGAATGTTGGCTCTGCTACTTTAAACTGATTGGTTGGTTGATTTGCCACATCCTGATTGGTAGATGGAGTTTGTTGAGAGTGATTGATGATGGTGTCAGTGTTTGTGGCCGGGACTTGTTTAGTGGCCGGGACTCGTTTAGTGGCCAGGACTTGTTTAGTGGCTGGGACTTGTTTAGTGGCTGGGACTCGTTTAGTGGCGAGAACTCGTTTAGTGGCCGGGACTTGTTTAGTGGCCGGGACTTGTTTAGTGGCCGGGACTCGTTTAGTGGCCAGAGCTGGTTTCCAGATGTCTGGCAGGCGGGAGGCATCATCGCATCTGTTCATGTTGTGGGGATGTTTTTCTATTTCAATAGCTTCCATAATCATTCTCCTGTTGGAGTGTTCAGTCCTGGAGAGTAATTTTGTTTTTTCAAAGTCAATTTCATGACGTGTTGCTTGGAAGTGCTGGAAGAGGAAGGAAGTATTTACTTGTCTTTTAACAGAATTCTTATGCTCTGAGATACGTGCACTAATTCTCCTTTGCATGGTATTTCATAGACCCCTTGGTTTTCCAGCTGGATTTTGTCTTTGGGGTTCCTTAAGATGTTGGTTATTTTTTGGTTAGTGTCGAAGGATGTCTTGATATTGTGTTTGTGGAGAATTTTGCTGATTTTATCAGTGGTGCCTTTAATATAGGGGAGGAGGGCGATGCCATTGTCTTGTTCTGTGTTTTGGATCTTGGGGGGTGTCTGCTTTTGGATTAGTTTTGTAATTGTGTTTTTTTGGAATCCATTGGAGATTAATACCTTAGTGAGGGTGTGTAATTCATTTTTCAGATGGTCTTTGTCAGCTAGGCGTTTGGTTCTGGAGATGAGGGTCTTGGCTACGGAGTTGATCTGTGCAGGGTGGTGATGGGATTGTGCGTTTAGGTAGCGGTTTGTGTGTGTTTTTTTCCGGTAGATGGTGTGTCCTAGGGAGCCATTGGGTTTTTTGTAGATGAGGACATCCAGAAAGGGAAGTTGGTTGTTATCTTCTATTTCCATAGTGAATTGTATTTTGGGGTGTAGGCTGTTGAGATGTGTGAGGAAGTTGTCTAGTTTTTCTTTTCCGTGTGGCCAAATTACAAAAGTGTCATCTACATATCTAAGCCAGAGTTTGGGTTTGTGTTCTGATTTATTTAGGGCATTAGTTTCAAAGTGTTCCATGTAAAGGTTAGCGATGACTGGTAAGAGTGGTGATCCCATAGGCGCTCCTTCTATTTGTTTGTACCTTTGTCCATTGTGAATGAAGTATGTGTTAGTTAGACAGTGGTTAGTTAGATCCAGGATGTATTTGGGGGGGTTGTATTTGTTCTGGATAGCTGTCAAGGCTTCTTTTATAGGCACTTGGGTGAAGAGGGATACCACATCAAAACTCACGAGTAGATCGCTGGGCTGTAGATTTTGTTTCTGGATCGTCTCTATGAACTGGAAGGAGTTTTGTACATGTGATTTGATAGATTCTGCATAGGGTTGTAATTTTTTTGCGAGGAACTTGGCAAGATTTTGTAGAGGTGAGCCTATTGAGCTGACTATGGGCCTGAGTGGTGTTCCTTCTTTGTGTATCTTGGGGGAAGCCATAGAGCTTGGGGCATCTGGATGATTTTTCTCTGGGGATGATTATTTGCTGGATTTCTTTGCTGATGGGAGAGGCTTTTATTTTAGATTTGGTGGTTTTTTCCAGGTAGGTGGTAGGATCTGTGTTTAGAAGTTTGTAAGCAGGGTCTTGGAGTAGGTTGGATAGCTTAGCCTGGTAGTCAGATGTGTTCATTACCACCGTGGCATTGCCTTTGTCTGCTGGGAGAATAATTATGTTGTTGTCTTTCTTCAAGTTGATGAGTGCTTTTATTTCTTCTTTCTCTAAATTGCTTTTGGGTGGATTATTGGAGCATAGGATATTGGTAACTTCAAATCTAATTTTGTTGGCTTCATCTGGATTAATTTTGGTGAGGCTCTGGCTTAGATATGTAGATGACACTTTTGTAATTTGGCCACACGGAAAAGAAAAACTAGACAACTTCCTCACACATCTCAACAGCCTACACCCCAAAATACAATTCACTATGGAAATAGAAGATAACAACCAACTTCCCTTTCTGGATGTCCTCATCTACAAAAAACCCAATGGCTCCCTAGGACACACCATCTACCGGAAAAAAACACACACAAACCGCTACCTAAACGCACAATCCCATCACCACCCTGCACAGATCAACTCCGTAGCCAAGACCCTCATCTCCAGAACCAAACGCCTAGCTGACAAAGACCACCTGAAAAATGAATTACACACCCTCACTAAGGTATTAATCTCCAATGGATTCCAAAAAAACACAATTACAAAACTAATCCAAAAGCAGACACCCCCCAAGATCCAAAACACAGAACAAGACAATGGCATCGCCCTCCTCCCCTATATTAAAGGCACCACTGATAAAATCAGCAAAATTCTCCACAAACACAATATCAAGACATCCTTCGACACTAACCAAAAAATAACCAACATCTTAAGGAACCCCAAAGACAAAATCCAGCTGGAAAACCAAGGGGTCTATGAAATACCATGCAAAGTCTGCTCGTCCACATACATTGGACAGACTAATAGGAGAATTAGTGCACATATCTCAGAGCATAAGAATTCTGTTAAAAGACAAGTAAATACTTCCTTCCTCTTCCAGCACTTCCAAGCAACAGGTCATGAAATTGACTTTGAAAAAACAAAATTACTCTCCAGGACTGAACACTCCAACAGGAGAATGATTATGGAAGCTATTGAAATAGAAAAACATCCCCACAACATGAACAGACGCGATGATGCCTCCCGCCTGCCAGACATCTGGAAACCAGCTCTGGCCACTAAACGAGTCCCGGCCACTAAACAAGTCCCGGGCACTAAACAAGTCCCGGCCACTAAACAAGTTCTGGCCACTAAACAAGTCCCAGCCACTAAACAAGTCCTGGCCACTAAACGAGTCCCGGCCACTAAACAAGTCCCGGCCACAAACACTGACACCATCATCAATCACTCTCAACAAACTCCATCTACCAATCAGGATGTGGCAAATCAACCAACCAATCAGTTTAAAGTAGCAGAGCCAACATTCCAACCCCTCCCACCTCCACTTACAGAAAAACTGCCATTTCAAATACAGCTCATTTGCAAGAAAACCAAGGCCGAAGCCTGATGATGATGGGGGTGATCCCATCGAAACATTGCAAAAACACCTTTAATTTTACACGGGAAAAGACCCGAATAAACCAAAATCTACATATATATATATATATAAATAGATAGATAGATAGATAGATAGATGGATGGATGGATGGATGGATGGATGGATGGATGGATGGATGGATGGATGGATGGATGGATGGATGGATGGATAGATAGATAGATAGATAGTGTAGATGTCACACCTGTGCCAGGTACATGCAATGGAAATGTAAAAAATTGTAAAAAAGATAGTCAGATGGATACAGAGAGAGCAGTGGGCCACAGGTATTATGTCATCCTTTATGACATAAAATATTCTATCCATAAGATTCAAGGAGAAATACTGTAGGTAGGTAGGTAGGTAGCTATAGGGATAGAGAGAGGGAGGGAGAAAGGCAGTAGGTAGGTAGGTAGGTAGAGGGAGATAGGAAGAAATGCAGTAGTTAGGTAGGTTGGGGGTTATGCAGTGGTTGTGTGTACATGTTTGTGTGTGCAGGTGTAGATCTACACACAGATTGCTTGGCCATTTAACCAGACTGGGCCACAGCAACGCATGGCCAGGTACGGTTAGTGGATAATATTTTATGAATATTTCCCTTTCATCATCTGGGCAGGTGCAGGGAAACCTGAATTCCCTGGATCTCTAATACCAGATTCCAGATCCAAGGGGCAAGATTTCAATCTGGAGTTCACCCCCAGAGAAGGGGCGGAATCTGAAGCTCCCCAACCTCTCCAGGCAACCGAGGGATCCCCCTTCAGAGGGAGCCACTCTGGCTGAAGCCAATTCAGGGCTCGAAGTGGGACTAAAAGTCGCTTCCTCACTAGGATGCCATGATTCCCTCTGTGCTTTGTGCCACAATGATGGGGCTTCTCTGTTGTCCATGAACCTACAACTTCCCACGTGAAACACCCAGGCCAAAAGGCCATGAAGGGAGTCAGCCACCAGCCACTCCTAGGCCCAGGTGAGCTGCCCTCCTTGGGCAGGCATAGACAATGGCCATTGTTTACCTGGTTGCCGAGGGAATGAGATTGTCAGTTTCCCTGGAAAGCCAGTGGCCAGTGGCCAGCTGCCCATTCTCCCTTGGTGCAGCGACAGGACGTGCAACTAGCTGGTCATGGCTGTCAGAAGGCTCTTCAGGGTAAGTGGGACCATCTCAGCTGCCCAGAAACTGGCAGCAGGGGAGAAAGTCCTGCTTCTCAACTCTTCTGACTGAGTCACGGCTGTTTCTTTTCTCTTCCCAGAACGTCTGGAAAAGGTGTTCGCACCTTTTCTGTTGCCTGAAGAGCAACGTTGAAGACCCTCCTGTGCCTCCTAACAGGTACCCCCCTTCTCCTTCAACCCTGGGCATGGTGGGGCATGGTGGGGCATGGTGGGGCATGGTGGGGCAGAGTCTGTAAGAGCCCCTCCCCCAAATGGCCTTCTGTCCAGAAGGGGCTTCAGGGCAAAAAGATGGGCCGGCCGACTGGCTGTGCTGGGAAAGGAGAGGCTGAGTTAGATGGAAGTTCTTAGACATGTCCCCTTCCTTTTTTGGTCAGCAGTGCACAGGAACCGGATGACCAGCGGGGAGAATGGGAGGCACATCGTGTGTCTGATGGCATCGCATCTTCCTCTCCAGGGGTAAGGACTCTTCTGCAACATGGCCTCTGGGGGTTCATGGTTCAAAACCGGGTGGGGGAAGAAGGAATTCCCACTTGGGAGAAACCTGGCCAGCCTAGAAAGCTGAAGCTCCTTGGATTTATGGGGTGATCTGGATGCTCAGAAGGGAAAGTCCTGGGAAAGGCTGAGAAGGAAGAGCCATTTTGAGCCTCTTCATCTCAGCCACATTCCCCATGATCTGCTCTCTCTTTTCCCCCTCTGTAAGGCAGCCCTTCCTTTCTGGGGAAGACAAAGGTTACACCACATGGAGAGGACTTTTAATTTATGCCTTCAATCAATTGTTACTTGCAGGTTGTGATGGGTGCTCCTACCACCACCCGGAGTCCCAGGAAGGAAGATGTCCGGCCAGCTCTCGTTTCCATGAGGTGAGTCTTCTCAGCTGAGGGACCCTGAAGCCCCCAAGAGGAGGGCTAGAAGGAAGGTTGGCAGAGGGCTGGCATCTCTACCCTCTGCCTCTGACTCAGGCCCTTCCTTCTCTCCCCAGGAATGAGAGCTGGTTGAAGTGGACGCCGCGGCTCTCTACCATTTGGGAGACCTGCAGTGAGTCGGTAAGGCCAGGCCAGCTCCTCCCCATGGTGATGGCCCAAGCCCTGTCTCTGCGCATCAGTTGATGTGTCAGGAGACAAAATATCTGCCTTCTTATTGCAGAATCCCTTGGAGACAGCTCTGGGCCCAAGGAACATGCAGGAGGGAAGCAGGGACTGTCTTTCAGGGTAGGTATCCCTTCAGAGGAGGAAACCCTTGCAGAGGGGGGGAGGCATCTCTGCCTCTGCTCCTGCTAAAGGAGGAGCCACTCAGGGCCATCCCACTGGCAGGCCAAGACCCTTGGCAGGCCAGCCGGAAGGATCCCTAGAGCCTCCACACGGCCACTCTTACCAAAGGGCCCATGGCTACTTTTGACCTTTGGCCCTTTTGCTTTCTCCCCCCAGAGAGGAAAGGCAGGAGCCCTGCAGGCCGCGGCTGTCCACCCGTTTGGAGACCTCCACTGAGTTGGTAAGGCCTGGACAGTTCCTCCCCATCTGAAGAGAAGAAGCCCCGTCTCTGTGGATGTATTGAGTTGCCAACAGACAGAATCTTGGCATTTCCATTTCAGGACCCCCAGGACCAACCAGTGGAGGAGGCTCTCTCTCCTGGGCAGGATGTGCCTTCCCCAGAGGTAAGAAGGTTTTGGGGATGGGGCCGATGGTTAGGGTTAGGGTTAGGCCACGACTCCTGAGCGGAGAGGGGGGAATGGTGGTATATCTCATTCTAAGCTTAAAGCTTGCAAAGCCTCTCCTGCTTTTGGCCCATAAGGCCTGGATGCACCCGATCCTCTAGCGATCTCATTGGGATGCAGAAAGCTTAGGATTGAGCCTCCATCTTGTCATTTGCAGGATTCACTGACCGTCCTTGCGGGCTCAAGGACCAGCAGCCTCTGGGACTTGGACTCCCTTCTTGACCTTCTGGAGGAGGAGGAATCTGAGGACAGCTGGGACCAGGATGCGGAGGCTTCTTCCAGTCCCTGGGTAAGAAGGACAAAGGGTTTCCTGTTGGGGAGGGATGGAGGTGCTCTAGTCACTTCTCCTAGCCTGAGGGAACTGTGCTGGAGCGCTCTGGGCAGTGGATGAAGGGGACACCCGGCCCTTGGGACAAGGCACTGAGGCTAACCATGGGCACCCAAGCTCTGGTGCGCCTGGTTCCTTTGCCCCAAAGCATCAGGTGCTCCAAATGGGAAATGTGATCCCCATTCAGTAGAGCCTCTTTTAGGAATTCTGGGTTTCCTTTCCCTGGTGACTAAAGAGGAGGAATCATTGTTGTTCACAGGATTCTCCAGAGGAAGGAGAAGACACCCTGGAGGATCTCAGTAGCCTGGAAGAAGACATCCTGGACTCCCTGGAACGTCTTCTCCAGTGAGAGGAGGTATGAGCCCCTCAGATAGGAAGGGAACCAATATGCTACCTGGGAAGAGCGGAGGGCAAGAACATGTAGCTCCAGAAAGAACAACCTGGCACTAATGACAGCCTTCGATTCCTCCCCAGATGCTTCTTCAGATTCCCCTCCAGAGGTCAGCTGGGAGGAGGAGGAACCAGCCCCAGGCACTTCGGGAGGTGAGTTGGTCAGTGGTCCCAAGCATGTCAAGAGTGGTTTGGCTGAAGCAACAGCTGCAGCAGGGCAGCCCTCAGGCTTCGGGTGGGGAAAGCAGGCAGCTGCCAGCTGGTTAGTAAGGAGGAGGAGGAGGAGGAGGAACTGCCTTCTGCAACTGAAGCAAGAACACTCAGGGTAACCAAAAGCCAGGAGTAATGAAAGTGAGCTCCATTATTTGCGAGGAGCCAGTCTCACCCTTCTTGATGGGCTGCTCCAGAAGGTGGCTCTTTAGCCCAGCGGAGAGACAGATGTTATGCTGGGAATGTGTTGATGAGCAGGGGGTTGGACTAGAAGACCTCCTAGGTCCCTTCCAATTCTGTTATTCTGTCTGCCTATAGGACGGCTTCAGCAACGGAGGCTGTGCAGATGGAGGACAGGCTCACCCCCACCTACAAACCCCTGCACGGAGCCGCTACCGGTCCCTTGATGAAAATCGAATCCAAACTAATATTCACCCATGTAAAGAAAAAACTTTGAACTTTTGGAAAGAACTGTGGGAAAACCCAGTGGAACACAACAACTCTGCCTCCTGGATCAAAGATATTCCACAAGAAACAATACAAAACAAGATGGAAAATATTGTAATAAAAACTGACATGGTGACAAAACAAGCAAAGAAGGTCAAGAACTGTACAAAAGATTGGCAGCCCAAATGAACCAGCTCTAAAAAAAACCACCTGAAAATGATGAATGGATGACAACTGGAAGTACATTTTTGATCCAAAAAGATAAAGAAAAAGGAAACTATAGGCCAATCACCTGTTTGTCAACAACATACAAGCTCCTTATTGGTGTCATTGTAATCCAAGTTTATGGATACTTGGAAAGAAATAACTTGCTTCCTGTGGAACAGAAAGGATGCTACAAAAATTCAAGAGGAACTGCTGATTGATAAGCGAATCCTAAAGAATTCAAAGAAAAGACGAACCAACCTGTTCATGGCTTGGATAGACTATAAGAAAGCATTTGATTCAGTTCCCCATAGCTGGATCAAGAAATGTCTGGAAATTTTTGGCATCAGCAGCAACATATCAAAATTCATGGAAACTTCAATGAATCTCTGGAAAACAAAACTTATGGCTAATGAAGAAGAACTGGGTGAAGTTGAAATTAAACAAGACAATGTCCAGGGTGATTCCCTTTCACCCCTTCTTTTTATACTCTCAATGCTACCACTAACGATCATTTTGAAGAAGATGAACTGTGGATACGAACTTGCAAAGAAAGGACTGAAAATTTCGCACTTGATGTAAATGGATGATTTGAAGCTGTTTGGTAAAACAAAACCTGAACTGAATTTATTAATTGAAAGCACAAAAGAATTTAGCCAAGACATTGGTATGCAGTTTGGAATTGACAAATGTGCAACAATGGCAACCAAAGCAGGCAAGGTCATAGAAGATGATGGAATAGAACTTGAGAATGAAGAAATGATAAAGGCAGTAAAACCAGAAGGCTACAAGTATTTGGGGATTTTAGAGGCCTCTGACTTAATGCATAATAAAGTCAAGGAATTAACTTCAACCGAGTACATTCAATGAATCCGCAAGATATTAAAGTCCAAATTGAGTGGAGGAAATATCATAAAAGCCATAAATACCTGGGCTATACCTGTGATTCGATACTCTGCAGGAATAATTGACTGGACCCAGATGGAGTTGGACAATTTGGACAGAAAAATGAGGAAACGTATGACAATGAATCATGCTTTGTACCCTAAAAGCAATGTTGACCAATTATATCTACCAAGAGCAGAAGGTAGTCGAGGACTCCTACAAGCAAAGCAGACTGTGGAAGAAGAAAGACATAGCTTGAATGATTACATCCAGAAAAGTGAAGAACTAATGATTAAGGAAGTAAATAAAGGAGGCCTTTTAAAGACAACTAAGTCAAAAGCTGAATATAAGAAAGAAGTAATTGAGAAACGAGCTGAAAATTGGAAAAGTAAAGCTATGCATAGCCAATACTTGAAAAGTATTGAAGGCAAAGCTGACCAAAAACTAACTTGGAACTGGTTAAGATCGGGAGTACTGAAAAAAGAAACAGAAGGCTTTATTTTGGCAACTCCACAACAAGCCTTAGCCACAAACTGCGTGAAGGCAAAAATTCAACATGTTACCACCAACAGCAAATGTTGCCTCTGTAATGAGAAAGATGAGACAGTCGACCACCTGATCAGTGGGCGCAGCAAAATTTCACAAACTACCTACAACGCCATGACCACGTTGCTAAGATCATTCACTGGAAATTGTGCCAGAAGTTTGGATTTGAGTACAGCAAAAATCACTGGGAACATCAGGTTGAGAAAGTTTTAGAGAATGAGAAAGTCAAGATCTTGTGGGACTTAAGACTTCAGACTGACAGGCACTTGTCCTACAACACACCTGATATAACAATAATTGAAAAGAAAAAAGTATGCAACCTTCAATGCTGCATATCATCCATCCCGGTCCAAGAAGGGGGAGAATAAGATGGGGGGGGGCCTTTGAGGTTTCTAGGAAGAGGCCCCCATGGAAGCTGCTCTGCTCTCCAACCACACAGATTGCTGATCAATTGGGAATCAGTTTTTATGTTTCAGAATGGCTCCTAATTGGGATTAGGATCCCTTTGCAAAATCCATTTTAAGGAGATAAGATGGATCAGATGAAAGTTAGTTCAAGATTCACAGGGGCCACACAGAGGCCTCTGGTTCTCCCACAAGGAGATGGTGGGTGGATCAGGGATCTGCCTGAGGTTTCTGATTGCCGCTCGGATCCCTTTGCAGATTCCATTTTAAGCAAAGAAAAAAGGTTTGATGGATCAGGCGAAGGTCAGTCTAGAATCCACGCTGACCGCCCAGGTGCCTCTGGTCTGCCCACAAGCAGGGGGGAGGGACGTATCGCTTGTCCCAACGTGGAACTAGGTAAGGGAGGGATCCAGCCAGTTCCCACGGGTTCCTTAAAACCGGTTGTGAATTGTAGGAGCAGTTATGAGAACCGGCTGAATTGCCACGGCCTGCCCTCCGCTCCTGAGGGTTTCCCCCTCCCTGAGAAAACGACCTGTCTGAAGATCCCGTGGATCACTTGGGCTCAGGCAGTGGAATCCCCCGCTGGTTCCCTCTCTCATAAACTCTGCTGAGCCCAGATTGGGGCTTCCTCGAACTTCCAGATTGGGAGGGTCCAGAAAGAAGGAGGACCAATGGGAATTCTCCCTTCTTTAGCGTCATCAGTCTCCGGGCAGAGTCTCCCTTGACTTCTCCCAATGCAGAAGAGCGTTCCCAGCAGAGAAGGAGCTTCAGTTGGTTCTTCATGCCAAGATCCCCCCTCCCACTCCCCCCCTCTCTTCCCTCCGCACAACTGGCTCTCCTCCTTCAGCTGAAGCCCCCAAGGACTCTGCCCGGAGACCGGTGACGCTCAGCAGGGAGAATTCCCATTGGTGAATGGTTGTGGCTCGGAGATCCCACTCCGAAATCCGAGACAAACGCTCCCCCCCCCCTTCCAGATTCTCCCTCTGGGGCTGGGCGCATCAGGGGAGACACAGGCAGGCGCTGCAGAGCCCAGAACGGGGCTTTAGACGACGCAACGCCTGAGAAACGCCGGATGTGCAGAGAAATGCAGGCTACAACCAGCGAATCGCGTTTTCCCAGGATTCGACGTAGCCCCAGCGGACCAATAGGAATTCTCCCAACGTTTGCGTCATCAGTCTCTGGGCAGACTCTCCCTTCACTTCATCCGAGAGAGTTTGGTGGTGAGAGAAAAGGGAGGGAGGGGGAATATATTCAGTCTTGGGCGGGGGGGGGCGCAGCTCAAGGGGGTTCATGCCAACCCTGCAGGGGAGGGTGGACTTCCTACTGTATTTCTCCCTCTCTCCCTCTATCTAACTACCTACCAATCTACTGCCGTTGTTTAGAGTGGCCAGGTGGGGGTGGCGGAAAGAGTCGGAGGGCGGGGGAGCATTGCGAACTCCGCTCTTTCGAGTGGCAAGGTGGGAGGGGCAAAAGGAGGCCAGGGGCGGAGCGACTGAGCGAGTGAGGAAAACTCAGAAGAACTGCAGTTGTACATTTGTGTGGCATTTACCTGGCACCAGTGTGCCATATCCACACAATCTCTACGTATCATTGGTGCTGCACTTGTAAAGAATGTTGTGTGAAAATTTGGTGGCGATTAATGCAGTAGTTTCTGAGATTAGCGGTTTTGAACAAACTCATAGTTAACTTTTTATTTATATAGATAAAGGGTTGCTGGAATTCACTCTGGCCTCACCTCCATTCTTCTCCCAGGACATCACAGGAGTCCTTTGAATTCCTGTAATTCTCCTTTAGAAACAGGAAGGGGATTGATTGATTCACCCCATGAATGATGGACCTCCTGCTTCTGCTTCTGATGCTGCTTTTGTCCCATCCAGTCTCTGGGAAGCTGAGGATGAAATGCCCACCGAGGATGGAGCACCAGGATGGAAACAATCCATGGAGCTCTTCTAGGCCAGGAGAGCTTCTCATTGGGAGAATCCTCAGTTTCACACAGGAAGATCCCATAAAACAAGGACTTTCGACCAGGCTCCTCCTGGTCAGTTTCCTCCCTCAGCCATTCCCTGTGCTGGAGTTTCCTTCCCTCTGTTTGGATTCCTCTTAACACTTTCCTCCTTTTCTCTTTATCCCACTTTCTCCTATAGGAAAGGACCTGTCTCTAATTTCCTGCATGGTCTGGATTTCCAAAGCTTCTCCCTTTTTCTCTTATTTTGTGGAAGTCGCTGAAATCCAAAGATGGGACAGAATAAAAACCGTAACAACTCCAGATTATTTCCCTCTCTCCAGCCAAACTTCACTTCATCCCTTGAATGCTAACTTTTGTTTAAAGTAGTTATTTTAACTGGTTATAGTGGCCCCTGCCCAGCCCAGTTCCTTTTTTTAAAATAATTGTTATAGATATTACAATTCCTGATCATTGTAGAAACAATTGGTTTTTTTTTTAGAATTGGTAAATGTTTCACACAGTAAAAGAATCCTCATACTTTTATGATAGATCTATTTTAATGATTAAATTATTTTGAATCCCCTTTAGTAGCCGGGTAAAAATTAGTACTTTTACAAATAATGGTGTGTTTGTGACTCTTAATATTTCATGCTTTTACATGTGTTCTGGCTGTGAGATGCTCCTTTGTGTTCAGGTCTGGCCTCAGAAGGATAATGTAGCACTTGGGGATGAAGATGCAGCCCAGCAGACCAGCACTGGAGGCCAGGATGGAGAAGACCTGGACAGCCACCATGTATTTCCCTTTGGTGCTCAGGTAGGTGGGTACAAAAGTCACCCAGACGCTGCAGAAGACCAGCATGCTGAAGGTGATCAGCTTGGCTTCGTTGAAGGCCCCAGGCAGATTCCTGGCCAGGAAAGCCACCGTGAAGCAGATGGCAGCCAGGAAGCCCATGTAGCTGAGGGTGACGTAGAACATGACAACGGCCCCTTCGTTGCATTGCAGGATGATCTCTCCAGGCTGGGAGTGGAGGTCAGAGTCAGGGAAGGGGGGAGAAACTCCCAGCCAGATGGAGCAGATGATCACTTGGACAGCAGATGATTGAGTTGGCCAAGGTCTTCCCCAACCATCTCTTTGCTCGGTTTCCTGGTTTTGTGGCCAGGAAAGCCAGCACCACCGTGATGGTTTTGGCCAAGAGAGAAGAAATGGCAACTGAGAAGATGATGCTGAAAACCGTTTGTCGGAGAAGGCAGGTGGCTTTCCTTGGTTGACCAATGAAAAGAGAAGAAGACAAGAAGGAAAGCAGGAGGGAGACCAGGAGGATGTAGGAGAGGTCCCGGTTGTTGGCTTTGACAAGGGGAGTTTCTCGGTATTTAATGAAGATGATTAAAACAAACCCTGTGATTGAAAACAAGAGTAGGGCAGAAGAGACCAGGATGATGCTAAGATGTTCTTCATAAGACAGGAAGGTTATAACTTTGGGGATACATTGGACTCTGTTCTCATTTGGATATTTGTCATCTGGACACTTGGTGCATTTTTCTGTATCTGAGAAAAAATAACACATTCCCTTACTATTCTCTCCTTTAACCTTTCAGAAAGTACCTTATTTGGACAACAAGTGATACCAGGAGATATTGTCCAGGACACATTTATTAGTACCTCTAGTGAGAGATGGTAAGTAGTATAAGACTGCTTGAGCAGAGGGTAGGACTAGAAGACCTCTGAGGTCCCTTCCAGCTCCCTTCTGAATAATTGATTTATCTACATGACTGGCAGAATATTTGTGTAATGAGTTCCCCACCATAACTATCCACAGCACCACATTATGGACCAGTGACTCCTTCTCAGTGATCCTCAAGGGGAGGATCCAATATACAGTGAATTGCGAGGTCTTTCAGAAGGTGGACCTCACACAATCCATCCAGTTCCAAAGAACTCAGATGATTCTAGGAAGGTGAACTTAGCAGCACAAGTCCAAACTAAGAAGCAGGAGAGAGATTTCCTCTGCTTTTAGTAAAGCTTGCTCAGTCTGCCACCCCCTCCTCCCATCTCTTCCCAGCCCCTCCTTCAAAGTCTTTTTGATTTACTTCCTTTTAGAAATTCTGCAGGTTGAAAATAAATATAAAAAACCAGGTGAGCTTCGATCTATCATTTAACTTGCACGTTCATGAAAAGGTTCTGGGTGGATCCAGTTCCACAAAGCCTCCCATTTTCCTCTGGGTGACCCACCTTCCTGAGTGGAGAAGGTCCCCTCCGGACAAGGAAGGCAGTCATAGCAGCAAACTGGCTCTCCTTCTCGAGCCCTCTTGACAAATCCAGGATGACAAGTTTCCGCACATCTGGACTGAGGCAGGGACTGAGCAGAGAGACAAGGAAGGCCAAAGAAAAGATGTTAGGACTCTCCGTCCATGGAAAACAGAGGGAGAAATGGATAGAGACAAGGAGCCTCTGGTCTTCACTGAGGTAGACAGGAAACCTCTGATTCCTTCTAAACAGATGCAGGAGGTAGATTCTTCATTTACTTCCTCCCTTTTGCTTTTGGAATATAACATTCCAATAAAGGACTTTCTACTTAATAGTGTAGAGCAGTGTTGGTGAAACTATTGGGGGGGGGGGGGAAGCCAGGGGGGTTTAAGGCAGAGGAAGGGCATTGGGGAGGGGGCAAAGTCGGGCAGGGGGCATTAAGCCAGAGGATCCGAGGTGTCCCCAGCCATTGAGGGAATCTGGAGGAAGGGGGAGCTTGCTTGAAGGCAAGAAGACCAGGGGGTGGTGTGTCCCCCCTCCCCACAAGTCCCACCTGAGAGACGCTGGCAGGGGGGCAGTGATGGGCAAGCGCTTGTCCCCAGCCCAGCAGCCCCCCCCAGCTTCCCCTCCCAATCCCTTCCATCCAAGGACCAATGAAACCAGGCTGTTTTCTGAAAGGCTGTGGGGGAGCCTCGCTTGGCTTCACAGACCCTCCGAGACCCTCCAGGACATTTATTACTGGCCATAAAAGCACCTTGTATGTGTTTTTTCCGCTCTCTCTCTCTCTCTCTCTCTCTCTCTCTCTTTTTCACTCCCTCCCTCTCCCTCTCTCTTTCTCTCTCTCTCTTTCTCTCTCTCTCTCTGCTCCTCGAGATCGCAACTTGACATTTTTAGTTGTTGCTCAGGTGGAAGGCGGGTGCTGCTGGCTCTCCAGGGAAGCCCCTCAGAGGTTCTCCTTGGGGTCTGGCAGAGGGGGTCACTGCAGAGCCCCCACCTGGGGTGATGCCACCCCTCCCCTCCCTCTCAGTCTCCCTCCTTCCCAAATCCCCCCAGATTGAGCATTTCTAGGTAGCTCTGCGGAATTAGATGAAAGGCATTTCAGGGGTTTTTGGCTGCTCCGGTAGAGTTGGGGCCGGTTTATGGGACAGGAGTGGGGGTTTTCCCCTCCCCCCAACAAGACTAAAACCGTCCCTGGGGTGTGTGTGTGTGTGTGTGTGTGTGTGTGTGTGTGTGTGTGTGAGAGAGAGAGAGAGAGAGAGAGAGAGAGAGGAATCAATGGGGAGGGAGCTATGGGGTAGAGGCAAGAGACAACCAGGTTGGGTGAAGAAAGGTGAACATTCAGAGAAGGGTGTCACTCAAAATCCCCTCCCTTGGATGAAAGGGGGAGGCCTGGGATGGACATGGAGCCCGTAGGTGGGAGGGAGAGGGAGGAACTACGTTCTCCTCCAGCCCTCCTGAGGCCCCTCCCATTCCCCATGGGGGCTTTTCCTTCTCCTGGCTGCTCCAGCACCCCAGCCATTAGCAACACCGTGAAAGCCGTCGGGGGGGGGGGCAAGGGGGTGGTAGTGGCAAGGACATGCTGGGGCTTCCCTCCCTCTCCACCCAAGCGGACTACTTGCATGGCCACAGACTCTCCAGCCCCTGGCACTAATGTGGATCCGTAGTCTGGAGTGCCTGGCCGGCTCAGGCGTCCCAGAAGAGCAGCTGCATCAGCCACAGGGAGAAGGGCAGGAGCAACCAGGCAGCCACGAAGCAGCCACGATGCAGCAGTGGTGAGGACAGGTATGGCCAGGTGACCAGGCAGATACCGCAACCGAGGGTAGCTCGCCTCCTCACCTGCAGCTCCTCTTCCAGCATCTCGGCTGGTAGGGAAAGAGCAGCAGGCAGGGCAGCCAGACTTCCAGCCAGCAAATGCTGCCATTCTGCCACGTGTGCCCGAACCGGCCAGGTGCTCCGGACCGCAGATCCTCATCAGAGCCATGAGTTGGAGCTGTGCAAGAAACCTGCTTGGGTGGGGAGGGAGGGAAGCCTGGGCCTGCCTGTCCCCGCCACCACTGCTCCTTTGCCCCTGGTAGCGGCAGCTGTTAGAGATGCCACAGAGGGTCTGGTTCACGGTTGCAGTGGCTGTCCGGTCGCTCCTGCCCTGCCAATGGTGGCTGCCACTGCTGCTGCTCTTCTTGGGCGCCTAAACTGGCCAGGTACTTCGGAACGCAGATGAGCCATGGGCTGGACGGCTGGGGACACGCAAGAAGCCTCCTCAGGTGGGGAGGGAGGGAAGCCCTGACCACAGCTCTGCTCTGCTAAGAAACCACGGCCGGGATCTCTTCTCTGGGCCTTTGGGCACGCGCAGCCACTGGTCTTTTTGTTGATACTTTTTGCGCGTGTCATGCACGCCAGAAACCAAAACCCAAAGTGGCTCATGCACATGTGTGCACTAGAAACAAAGATCACTTTCCTGGTGTGCACATGCGCTCTGGGTGGCTCCTCTTCCACTTTCTGGCATTCCAATGCACCTGAAGGCCAGCTGACTGCCACGCCTGAACCCGGAAGAGGAACTGGTGATGGCTCCGTGTGCCAGGAGAGATGGTTCTGTGTGCCACTTCAGACATGCATGCCATAGGTTCCCCATCACGGCTATAGGCTTTGCCCACTTGAAATTGGACCTCAGGCTTTGGCAAACAGAGAAAAGACACCAAAATTTCTCTCACCTTATTGAGCAACTTTAGCTGTGAAAGAGTCTTTTCTCTGATAGAAAGTCTCTGTCTTAGAAAAAACGCCAGAAACTCTTCCCTGGGATCCTCCTTGGGGAGAACCAAGAAGCCTGAAATGCCCAGATCTGCTTTTATCTCTCCATTTTGGTCCAAGTACAGTTTATAGTGGGAAATATTCCAAAATTCGTTCTTCTCCAGAAAGGGATGAAACTAGAATGGGAACATCCAGGAATTTGAAAAACAGAAAACTTTGTTTCTTATCCCACATTGTATCTTTCTTCTACAATTGTCTCACTTCCAAATATGGTTAAATAGGATATAAATACTGCCATTATCTTCATGAGTGAATGAAGAAGTTTGAGAAAAATTCCTCAAAATATAGAGAAAATATAATCAACACAGTTGGTCAATTATAGGGAACATTCTAGAGCAGATGACAAATAAAGTGAACAGAGAAAAAAAGATGAACCATAAACTCTTTGAAAACAACAGGCTGATTTCCAGAAAGCCTGGGTTGATCAAGAAGAAATCACTCAGGCTTATCTTCTCCCTTGTAATCCTGATGGAAAACTCCTCCAGATCAGAGTTGGGTTCCTAATGGTTTGGACCAGTTTGGCTGAATTGGTAGTAACTTAGAGGCCTGGGTCAGTGGAACCTACAACAACTGGTTCTCTCGGCCATATTGTTTTTGCCTTCTGCGTATGCGCAGAGCAACCATCAGTAGAGGCAGCCAGAACCCACCCCTGGCTCGATCCCACTTAGGAGCCTCAGTTTACTCATAAGCCCATTGGCCTTTCTCCCTGCCTCTCCCGGCCAATGTTGCTCACGAGTAAACTGCAGCTAGGATCTCCCACGTGTTGCATGCCTGAAAACGGCATGGAGGTGTGGACGAAAGCTGGGAGGGGGGCGCAATACACGGGATGGGGCCTGGCCAGCCCTGCTGTCACAGCAGCTGCATCAGTGAGACACTCCCCACCTCCCCAGACTGAGGCCACAGCCGCCACCTGCTCCCTTTGTCCACTCAGCCTGTGGGACCCACAACAGCTCCGGTCATGGCTGAGAGCTTCCTTTGCCAGCTGGCAGCCGAAATGTTCTCCCTCTTAAAAGCCTCCAGTGATGGAGCTTTAGGATCCAACCACACTTTAACCAACCAACCAACCAACCAACCAACCAGGGCTTACTTTGGAAACAGAAGAAGAAAGAACCAGCGAGTGACTGTGCCCAGGCTGGGGGGTATTTTGGGGGAGTTGGGGGGGTGAGGGTAGGGTAGGAGGTCTCTGAGCAAGTGCTGGATAAGAAGGCAGGTGGAGGACCTCGCTTTCCAGTCTGAGTGGCTGCATCCAGCCGGGGGGATCGGAGGGGGCAGCTGAGCAAGCGCTGGGCAAGCAGGCAGGAGGGAGACCTCGGAGGCTCATTGTCAACCCAGCTTTGCACCCAGTCAGCTCTGGTTGCCCACCATCGGTTGCCTTAATGGTCTGGAATGGGGAGTTGGGGGAGGCCGCTGGACAGGAGCGGTTTGGAAAAGCGGACGGACTCCAAAAGGATGAAGGGGATCTTGGGTGGAGCCGGTCGAGGGAGCAACCCCTGGCTTATTCAGTCTAACTGTCGTTGGTGGGCCTTGCCTTGGGGTGGGGGGTGGGCCCAAATTGCCCCCACTGCAAGCCTCTCTCAGCCGTTGTGTGCAGGGAAAAACCTTGGACAGTAAAGAAAACCTTCTCCTTAGTGTCAGTTAAATAACAATTTCTCAAACTCTTGTGAAGTTTTTCTTTACTGTGTCAGGTTTTTCCCTGCACACAATGGCTGAGAGATGCTCACAGTGGGGGTCAATGAAGGAGCAAGTGGGGCAGGGGATGGGCCACGAGATGACTGGATCTTGAGGCTTTTGGGGGGTTTCTTTGAAACAAATGCCTCTGCAGAGGAGCTGAAACCCTCCGAGGTTTCTTTGGGGGAGGGAAGAGGGGCAGCATCCCCCCCCCTCCCTGGGTGCCTGCAGCCTTGGAGCAACTCTGGGCCTTTGCACAGTGAAGAAAACCTTCTTGTGAGTGTGAGAAGTTGTTAATGGCCTCCACTGTGCAAGGGCCGGGAGTTGCTGCAGGCTCCGAGGCTGCAGGCGCCCAGGGAGGGGGGAAGGCTGCCCATCTGCCTGCCCCCTCCAGAAGCAACCTTGGTGGGTTTGGGGGGGGGTCACCAGAGGACCTTTATTTTGTCTCGTGGGCTCCTTTACAGGCAGCTTCTCTTTCTGACCCCCAAGCAGAGAACGAGGCTGTTACTTGGCCCCCCTTCCCTCAGTCTCTGCATGGACAACTTGACTCCCCCCAGAGAGGGCTGCGGAGGGGGCCATAAGCCAGGCTGATCAGGGGGGCAATGCTGCTCCTAGGAGCCCCACTCAGCCAGATCCCACCGGCAGTCAGCAGCTGAAGTGGTCTGGGTGCAGAGAGCCCTGCAGGGCCAGGAAAGGTCCAGGGAGAATCCGTGAGGGCAGCCCAGCACCCTGAAGAGGCAGCAGCACCTTGGGGTGGGAATCAGGAGGGCACCTGTCTGGCTGCTGGAGTGGATGTGGAGGTGGACATTGAGCACAAGGGCACAAGACCCCCCCTATCTAGCCACACCCACCAAACCAGTAGTAAACATTTTTTGAACCCCCCCTGCTCCAGATGTTCTAGTTCTACTCGATTGTAATGGGAGATGAAGACATTTTGGAAAGCCTGAAAGAAGAAATCTCCCCCCAGCTCTTTTCTCAGCCTGAGAAGTCAGTGAGGATCCTTCCTGGGTTTCTCTCTCTCCCCTTATGCAGCTGCCGGATTCTGGCTCAAAGGCCTTTGGGAGCTTCCCCCTCCCTCCCCTTCCCCTCTGCAGAAACTCCTCTGGCTGCAGAATTGGGATCCCTCCGATCTTCTTCTCTTGTGCCCTTATCTTCTCCTGCCCCCCCCTTCTCCCCCCTGCACAGTCTCAGTGGCTGCTTAGAGTAGGGGAGATTTCTGTTTTTGCAGGGCTGAGAGGAAAAGGGGAAGGAGAAACAGGCCCTCCAAGGCTAAGGTGACCATACGTCCCGCTTCTGGCGGGACAGCCCCGCATTTCAACCATCTGTCCCGTGCCCTGCGGCATCTTAAAAATGCCCCGCTTTTTGGTGGCGGAGGCCAGGCATGCGGCGGGCGATCTGCATGTGCTCAGAGGCACGGGGGACAGGCAGGAAGTGGCAGGCTGGCAGGCAGGAGGAAGGGGAGGGCCAGCGAGGGAGGGAGGAGCCAGACCCAGGCAGGCAGCAGGCAGTGGAAGAGGAGAAGCCAGTCGGAGTCTGCGCGGCCCTGAACTTCTTTGCGCCGCGCCACAATGCTCTCAGAGCGGCCGGCCGGAAGCCCCATCACTGCCCGCCTGTCCCACCATGGGCACCCGGAACGAGCCAGGCAAGGAAGCGGTGGTGGTGGGGCTTCCGGCCGGCCGCTCTGAGAGCATCGCGGTGCAAAGAAGTTCAGGGCAGCGTGGACTCTGGCTGGCTCTCCTCCTCTTCCGCCTGCCTGCCAGCCTGCTGCACGTGTAAGGGCACTAAAGTGAGTGGGCCAGGCCCGTCGGGGGAAGCCTTGCAATGCCTCTGCTAAGTCCCATGGGGAGAGAGCGAGCGGGCGGGTGGACGGGCGGGTGGGTGGCCGCCGCCTCGGGAGACTCCCACAGCAGCTTGGAGGAGGGTTTGCTGGGCCCTGCCTTAGCAGTGGTGCCACAATGCTTCCCCCGATGGGCCTGGCCCACTCACCTGAGTGCCTTTCCCTGCACCGGGTGGCCCTTGTCCCGTGTGTCGCTTCCGATCTGCGCAGGCGGTGTCCCGCTTTGGGACTTTCAGAAATCTGGTCACCTTATCCAAGGCTGCCCGCCCCCTTGGCGTTTCTACAACCAAATTCCCTGCCCCCAGACAGAGAAACCCCACCCCCACCGGAATACTGCAGGGCAGAGGAGGCTGGACCCATAACTGGGCAGCGTGTGGGGGGAGAGGCTGCAGGAGCTCTGCTGTAAACGGAGGGAGAGAGAAAAGTGGGGATTCTCTCTGCTGCAGCCCTTGAATGCTTGAATGGCAGAGAGAAGCCAAACTTTCCCCCCTCCATTCACAGCAGAGCTGCTGCTCCCTTTATGGCCTCCCCCGGCCCCCTCTTCTTGGGGGGGGAGAGCCTGGAAGGGAGAGGCAGGCGGCTGCAGCTCCCTTCCCATAAGGCTCCCCGTCCCTTCCCTTTGCTGCGGAGGGAGGGAGGAAAGTCCAGCCAAGGGATTTCAACCATCCCTCCTGGCTTTCCAGAGGCTCCTCTGGCTAAATGCCTCTCAGCAGATCCTCCATGCGCTCTGCCCATGGGGTGTGGGGGCATCTGGAAAGCAGTGTAGGGCTCAGAGTGACGCTTCTCCCAAAGAAGTTCTGGGGAACCCAACACCCCCAACACCCCCCTACCCCCACTGCCCCTTCCAGAGCCCAGAAAACTCCCAGGCAAAGCAGCTCCATCTCTCTCTCAGGAGGGGGGGGAAGAATGGATGGGAGGAAAGACAACCTGGGGGGAAGAGGAAGGGAGACCCAGAGGAAATGGGGAGAGGGTCTCTATCCCCTCCTCCTCCCAGGCACCCCACAAGGTCTAACAGCTTCTGATTCCTCTCTCTCTCTCTCTCTCTCTCCCTCTCTCTCATTCTTTCTCTCTCTCTCTCTCTCTTTCCTCCCATTCCAACGTGCAGTGCAAGGAAGCTGCCCACCCTTCCAACCGCCCATAAATCCCCCTCCTGTGGCTGCTCCAGAGAGAGAAGCTGTGTGGAAGAGGCGAGAGGAAGACTGCTGCCTGCACAGTTAATCTAGTTAGTCAGCCGGACTTTCCTGGGAGGCGAGCGATGCTGCCGGGTGCTTGGAAAGGACTTTGGTGATTGGCCCACCATTAAAAGCAAACAATGAATCGAGGAGCAGAGCTGGCTGGAGGTGTGTGTGTGTGTGTGTGTGTGTGTGTGTGTGTGTGTGTGTGTGTGTAAAATGGTCGGTTCCATCCAAGGAGTTTTTGTTTCAGGTGGGTCTCCTGGCTTTGGAAAGAGGAAAGGAAGGGATACAAAGAGAGAGAGAAAGAAAGAAAGAAAGAAAGAAAGAAAGAAAGAAAGAGAAAGAGAGAGAGAGAAGGGAGAGACAAGAAAGAAAAGAAAAAAAGAAAAAGGGAAGAAAGAAAAAGGGAGAGATGGAATGGAGGGAAAAAAGAAAGAGGGAGGGAGGAGAAAGTGAATGAGATATAGTTGGATGGATAGATAGATACATGGAGGGAGGGATGAAGGGAGAGAGAGAGAAAATGACATGAAGGAAGGGCACAAACTCTGGCTTCAGAAGACTCTTTGAAACAGCACAGCTGGCTGGAAGGTATCTCAGAGGTTATCTAGTCCAACCCCCTTCAACCTTATATCCCCTGGATTATTTTGGTCCCAGAGGGGGAAATTGCCAGAAAAGGAAAGGAGTTTACTAGGACAAGGCTGCCATGCAGAGGAAGGCAGAGAAAGTCCTTGACTTATGACAATTAAGCCCAACATTTTGGTTGCTAAGCAAGAGCATTGTTAAGTGAGTTTTGCCACATTTTACTCAATCCATGACATCTCCTGTCTCTGACAGTCATGTGCAGGATAGGGAAGAGCATCTGAAGGCCTCTGTAATGTTCTCATGGGCAGAAGTTACAGTTAAATGTGTGGCAGAAAGTGGACTCTGGGGGTGTTTTTCCAAACACAGAAAGTGAGGTTGAATGTGTAGAGTTTTAGAAGAGTGTGTGTGTGTGTGTGTGTGTGTGTGTGTGTGTGTGTATCATTTTGTGTGCCTATATGCACACAATACTATGTAATATGGATGTATACATATGGCATTTATACATGGGATTAAATTGCATATTTTGAATGGTCAGTAGCAGTAAACAAATAGACAGAGAAATTGTATCTGGTAGAAGTGAGTTCTGGCGGCGACGGATGAACCTTGGGGTTCGTCTGCCGTTTTGCTCTTTTTTCTGCCCCTAACAGGGCGGGGTGCCCCCCCTTTTTTTCTGGGGGGGACCCTCCGTAGGGCTGGCTTGCCTGGACTGGTTCTGCCGGCGGCAGCTGGGGAACGCTCCTTGTCTTCGGTCCAGGTGGAAGAAGACATGCTGCGGGGGGCTTGGTTCCCTTCGCCAATGGAGGACGGCAACAAATAATGGATTCGGAGAGAACGGAGAACGGAGTCGGATGGCTTTGCCGGGGCTTGAGATGCGAGGCGGAGAGTAAGTGACTTTAAAACTTTTTTTTGCTGGCGGCTTGGACTGAGAGAGACGTGGAGGGGGGTGTTTGTTAAACCCCCCCTCGGATTTACAACAGCGGCATTTAGAAATGGCTCCTCGTTGCGAGGAAGCGGATATTTTTCATCCGGACTTTTGCGGAACAAGTGAAAGTGCTTCGCGGCTTGTTTCTATACAATGTATCTAAGTCCGGCTTTATTGAAACAATTTCTTTTTTCACTCTCTCCTGCTGGCTGCCTGGCTGGGCGGTGGAAGATGGCTCCTCTTTGTTCCTGAATGACTATTTCTTTATGGAAAATCACCAACATTTCTTTGTAATTTGGACTGTCTCTCTTTATTAATGGAAAGTTTTTTTGGAATAATTGGTTCCTTCCCTGGAATACCTTCTCTTTTTTAACAATTGACTGTGGAAACTGTTTCTCTTCTGGGCTCTATAACTTGTTACAACTTTGAGCTGAACTTTTTTCTCCTGACTTGCTCCAGCAGCCGCACCCAAAAAACGCCATCTTAGTGGCACTGATTATAATAGCTCACCATGGCTTCAAAAAAACAACCAGAGAATTCGGGATTGGAACAAAGAATGACGGCGATGGAGGAAGCATTAAACTCCTTGGTGCTGGAAATTAAAGCGATGAGGAAAGACCAGTGTAGCTCTAAGCTTGAACTTTTGGAAACACAAAAAAAATTGATGGAGAACACACAGAAGACCGAGGAGCTGGAAGTGGGGTTGGCTGGGGCAAAGGGAGAACTTAAAAATGTCAACACTGAAATTGGAGATTTGTCTGGTCATATGTCTAGGATGGATTTTGAAAGAATGTCATATTTTTTAAGATTTCAGAACATTTTGAAGGAAACTGGTGAATGCCTTCCTGATCTCATGAGTACAATTTTAGCAGACTATTTACACAAACCTAAAGAGGAGATCAGGGGGGAAATTGACCTAGTCTATAGAATTAACTCAACATATGCCAGGTTAAATGAAGTACCCAGAGAGATACATATTAAATTTGTTAGAAGGTCGACCAGGGAGGGAATTCTGAAGGCGCAGAGAGACGGGCCTTTAATTTACCAACAAAAGGAAGTCGCCATCTTGAAGCAGATCCCAAAAAAGATTAGAGAGGTGAGGAGGAAGTATTCCTTCTTATCTAAAAAATTGTTTAACCACGGGATTTGGTTTAAGTGGGCGATGCCAGAAGGGATGTTGGTGTTCTGGGAAGGAGGAAGAGCAAGGATTAAAACAGTTGCTGAGGCGGAAGCCTTTCTTAAAAAACATTCCTCTATCCTGGGGGAAGATCTAGGAGGGGCAGAGGGGGCCACAGCCCCGCCCACTGGGGGCCAGGGAGGAGAACAAGAAGATGCAATTGCCAAGAGACTTAGATCTAAAAAATGACTTTGCTTTTTATTAACATAGTATAATTCTTTGTCTGGATGTTTGTACATGATTGCCAGCATATAATTTAGAATGTATGATTTACGCATTTATTTTCACCTTGTTGTATTAATGAACAATGTATTACCAATGTCTTACCACGCAGCCCCGGGGGGGGGCCAACGACTTCGATGTGAAAGTTCTCAAAAAAAAATTTGTATCACCTTACCCTACCCTATCCCAAAAATTTGTAAAACCAATAAAACTTTTGCAATATAAAAAAAGAAGAAGTGAGTAGGGGCCAGGCAAGGAACACCTTTGATGTGAGTGATGTCAAGTAGGTCACACCCAGACCACAACCCGTGGGTATTGACATGGAAGGGAGGAAAAATGCGTCATAGATGGATGATGAGAGCAGCCCTTATGAAAGAAGAGGAATTTAAAAGTTCTTTGGGTCAGGAAATGAGATACTTCTTTGAGGAGAATAGGAGGGAAGATACATCGATTCAAATCATATGGGACACTGCGAAAGCAGTGATTAGGGGGAAGGCAATTAAATACTTGGCGACCAAGTGGAAAAAGGAAAGGGCCAAGAGAATGGAATTAAAGGATGCCCTTACAAAGGCTGGAGAGACCCTCCAAAAGAATCCATCCTCTATGGCAGCGGAGACGAGGGACATCATGAAACATAAAATCTCCCTATTAGACCAACAGGATCTAGCAGAGAAAATTCAAAGGAATAGACAATATTTCTTTGAACATGCCAATAAAGTGGGGAAATGGTTGTCATATAGGCTTAGAAAACAGGCAAGAAGAGGATAGAATAGTTGCAAGATAAGGGAGGAAATCTGGTAGAGTCGAGTAACCAGAAGAAAAGAGTGGTTGAGGATTTCTTCTCAGGACTATATAAGAAAGATCAAAGTATGGATGGAAATATCGGAACCTATCTAGATAAAATCCAATTACAGGAGGTTTCGCATAATGTAAAGGAAATTTTGGACTCAGAGATTACCGAGGACGAGATAAAAGAAGCAATTAAGAAGCAATCAAACGAGAAAACGCCAGGGCCGGAGGGTTTACCGGCTGAAGTGTATAAAGAGATGGTGGAAGTGTTTAGTAGTCACTTAAAGGAGTTATTTAACGAGGTTTTGACAGAAGGTAAAATCCCCCAAACTTGGACAGAGGCCTATATATCCTTGATCCCAAAGGATGATTCAGAGCGTACCCTAATAAAGAATTATAGACCTATTTCTCTACTAACTACGGATTATAAGATTTTCTCATCAATTCTGGCGAGTAGATTAAAAATCTTTCTAGGGGGATTTATACACCCAGATCAAAATGGGTTTCTACCAAATCGACAAATAAGGGACAACCTTAGAATAGTAATAAACACTCTAGAATATTATGAACTGCATCCCAGCAAACAATTGGCTGTGATGTTTCTTGATGCCCAGAAAGCCTTTGATATGGTAAACTGGGAATTTTTACTATGCCAATTGTCCAAAATGGGATTTGGACCCAACTTCAAGAGAGCTATACAAGCAATTTACACGGTGCAATCTGCCCAAGTACTATTCAATAGAGAAATGACTGGGAAAATTGATATACAAAGAGGTACAAGACAGGGATGCCCCTTGTCACCCCTGTTTATTCTGACTCTCGAACCCTTACTGATTACAATTCGGCAGAATAAGGATATAAAGGGATTAACTATAAAGGATCAGCAATATAAGCTTCAAGCATTCATTGATGATCTCGTCTTTATTTTGGAAGATCCATTGAAATCGGGCCCCAAACTATTGGATGAAATTACTGGTTTTGGAGAAGTAGCTGGCTTAAAAATTAACTGAGATAAAAATAAGTTCTTGGTCAAAAATATGGCAGCTAATCTACAGACACAACTTCAAGAGATTACAGGGATACAAATTGTTAAAAAGGTCAAGTACTTAGGTATCTGGCTGACCGCTAAATGCCCATCAATAAAAGAGTTGAATTATCAGAAATTATTGATGGAGATGGAGAAAAAATTAAGTACTTGGAGAAATATTCAACTCTCAATTTTAGGACGTATCTCAGTGGTTAAGGTTTATATTCTACCAAAGTGGCTATACTTATTCCAAAATGCCCCAGTTAAATTAGATAATGTTTTTTTTTAACAAATTGGAAAGAATAGTCAGTAAATTTGTATGGGCTGACAGGAAACCACGGATAAAAAGGAGAATGCTTCAGGAGCACAGGATGAGAGGAGGATTAGGGCTTCCTTATTGGGAGCTCTATTATCATGCCACTAATTTAGCTTGGATTAGGGACTGGATACAACTCTCAAGAAGACGGGTTCTAACCATTGAAGGGTATAATCTATCCCAAGGCTGGCATGACTATCTATGGGCAAAGAAGGATATCCAATATAAAATGTTTTCTAATCACTACATTAGAGGTATATTAATAAAATCCTGGCAGAAGGTGAAAGGCTGGCTATATAGGAAGATTCCTTGCTGGTTCGCCCTCTTAGAAGTGGTAACGTATGGGGATGTAAGAAAGGTGGAATCCCACCAGGCTCATCACAAACCCACAAATAAGGGGATTTATTTAAGAAAGAATACAGCGTTTTCAAATTAGCAGTGTTTAATATAAAAATGCCATGGTATCTACTCTTTGGCACCATTAATTCCCTGAGTAATTAAATTGGCCAGATGTGTTGAGATGGTTCCCACCTTCTCCTCTGGATTCCTTCTCCAAAGGATCTAAGATTAATGGATCCATATTGGGACCCCCATACCTGCCACGGCTGCAGCCTTGGAGACCCCAAGATCTTTTCTCCCTCCTTCCTTCCCCTCCTCGATCTGGAGGAATAGGCAGCATTCATCGCATGGGCCAGAGTCTTTATGAAACTGTAAGGCTGGTAGTTAGTTTGGGCCCTTAATCTCCCCCATTTCCTTTGGGTCTCCAGTGGTGCTTTCTGGGTGCATCTTCTGCGGCCTTTGACAGAAAAGACGTTCTTTGAAAGAGAACAGTGGAAATAATAATCTTGAAACTTTTCTTCTGCAAAGAAATCAGGTTCAAAGGCAGAATCTCTTGGCCTTTCTTTCAACAGATAACCAAACTGCCAAATACTATGGATGTATGTGAGAAGTCTGCGCTTGTTTATTTCATACCCTGCAATACTTGTGAGGATCCAGACTTTCCCTTCAATGGGTCCTGGGAGACGCATAAATGTTAAATGGAAAGGAAGAATTCTCTCCCAAATTAACCCAAATTCCATGAAGTGAACAAAGACATTGACTTGTCTCCACTTAGAGAGGGAATCCCTGAGGTATGCAGTATATCCAGTCTTTGAGAATCGTTGTGATATAACCATACAAATTCCACTCCTGACAAGCACAGGAGGGAAAATCCTCATGAAATTCTCTCCCTTCTCTGTGTCTGAAGCAAAGAGGCCAATCAGGGTCCATCTGAAATGGAGGAGCAGCTGGACAGTTGCTGGGTACAGGAATCCTTCTTTGAGATTCATCTGGTGGAAAAAGGGGAATCGACTTTTATCACTCAGAGCCTCAGAAGCTGAATGAATATTGATCTGAAAAAGGAATTGAAAGGATTAGAGCCTGATGGGGAAAAGTGTTTCCGGTTCCAGACGCGGACGGACGGCTTTTATAGCTCGTCCGCCGCTGTGTTCTTTGACGGGCTCCCTCGGGAGCAGGGGGGGCACGGTTGCCACCCCTCCGTAGGAGTGGCTGCGGTGAGGCCCCCCACCTTGACGGCGGTCGGGAGGGGGTCATCCGTTTCTCTCCAGGGGTTGAAAGACGGAGTGCGGGGGGTGTATTCCCTTTCCGCCGAAGGCATCGGAACAATGGAGAATTTCTTAATTGAGCAGAATTATCGGTGCTGAATGGCAAAAGCCGAGGCTCCTCTTTAAAAGCGGAGTTTATTCTTGTTAACTTTCTGCATTCAACTTCTTGAATAGAAACATTAGAGGGGGGATTCTCCCCCTCGGAAACAAAAGCGGCATTATAAAATCACCCCCGGGATCGGGAGAGAGTGAAAAAACATCCGCTTGACTACTCTTAAAGGAATGTTTTACCAACAAGGATTTACTGTATAAACTTCTGCATCTGAGACTTGTTACATTTAAAATGGATTTGCAACAAAGTTACTACTTTCTTTCACCGCTCCGGCAGGGCGGACGACAGCCCCTCCCCCATTTCCAGAAGTGAAAATCTCCTGCTTACAAGCATTCCTCTGGCTTAATAAGTTAAATAAGACTATTTTAAAATCTACATAAAAGAGCCTAACCCCAGTGACTTTTAGAGCTTCATCTATTGCGAAACCTTCTAATTTGGTCCTGTTTCTAGGAAAATACAACTGATTTCTTCCTTGGATCTTTACAAATGCAAATTGAACTTTGATAAGACTTTTTCTTTGTTCCTTTGTCTCTGACTTCACAGACTGTCAGCCCACCAGCACCATCTTTTTTCCTTTGTTCTTAAAAAGTTTTAACACTCTCAGCCATGGCAGCAAGAAAGCCTCCATCAGGCAAATCACAATCTGCTCCTACATCTACCAGACCAAGCCCAATCTCACAACCAAAAATTACTGAACTCCTTCAGAAGGAAACAGAAGCAACAGCGGCAAAAACACCATCACCAACACCATCACCCTCGGTAGATGAGATGTTTCAAAGAATAATGAATGAAATGCAGCAAATTCGGAAAGACAATTTAAGCACAAGGCTGGAACTTTTGGAGGCACAGAAAGAAATAACAAATAATAAACAGAAGATTGAGGGGTTGGAGGGCGGGGCAGTTGGGATGGGGGAAGAGATAAAGGAGGTTAAAAATGAAATTACAGATATTATAGGTCATATGTCTAAAATTGATTTTGAGCGTATGTCAACTTATGACTACGATTTTAGCGGATTATACAAAAAAAATAAAGAATATATTTGGGGGGACATTGATTTAATCTATAGAATCAATTCAGCATATGCCAGAATAAATAATGTACCAAGGGAGATACATATTAAATTTACAAGAAGGTCAACGAGAGATGAGGTTCTGAGAGCGCAGAGGGGAGGGCCTCTGATATATCAGCAAATCCCGAAAAAAATACGAGATATAAGAAGGAAATATTCCTTTTTATCTAAAAAATTACATAAAAAGGGGGTTTGATTTAAATGGTTGATGCCTGAAGGAATGTTGGTGTTCTGGGAGGGAGGAAGGGTTAGAATGAAAACAGTAGATGAGGCCCAGGCCTTTCTTAAAAAGCACTCCTCAATCCTAGACGATGATGATACGGGAACGGGATGGGCTACAGCTCCGCCTACTGGTGGGGTGGAAGAAGAAAAAACAATAGCAAAGAGACTCAGATCACAAAAATGATTTTTTTAAATTTCCTTTTCTTATATATAGTAATCCATTTTAAGGATGCTTATGGAAACAAAGTAATTGAATGTATGAATTTTTAGATTATGAAATTTGCGATTTGAAATGTATGTACTCTTTCCAATTTCTTTTTTTATTCTTTAATTGAATTGATATTGTAAGAGACCTCGGAGACGGTCATCAGCACTGATATGGAAGCTCTAAAATATTGTTTAAAAACACCCTATTTACCCCTTTCCTACTATAAAATTGTAAAACCAATAAAATTATTTCATTAAAAAAAAGAGAATCATTGTGATATAACCACACAAATTCCACTCCTGACAAGCACAGGAGGGGAAATCCTCATGAAATTCTCTCCCTTCTCTGTGTCTGAAGCAAAGAGGCCAATCAGGGTCCATCTATATATATATGCGAGACCGCCTCCTGCCCCATACATCCCTCAGACCGATACGCTCCCACAGAGAGGGCCTCCTCAGGGTGCCGTCGGCTGGACAATGCCGACTGGCGACACCCAGGGGGAGAGCCTTCTCTGTGGCGGGCCCAGCCCTCTAGAACGACACCCCCTGAACTCCGCACCATCTCCGACCTCCGCCTCTTCCGCACGTGTCTGAAGACACACCTATTTCATCTAGCCGGCCTAGCGTAACCTCCATACTGACTATTAGATAGTTTTTAAACTTGGGATTTTAATTCGGTTTTCAGCGCAGGGTTTATTTATTAGAATAAGTATTTTAAATTTTATATATTTTATATATTTTGTATGTATTTTAACATCCCTGTGCACCGCCCTGGGTCCTAACAAGGAGAAGGGCGGGGTATAAATTTAATAAAATAAAAAAATAAAATAAAATAAATCTGAAATGGAGGAGCAGCTGAACAGTTGCTGGGTACAGGAATCCTTCTTTGAGATTCATCTGGTGGAAAAAGGGGAATCGACTTTTATCACTCAGAGCCTCAGAAGCTCTTAAATGATTGATCTGAAAAAGGAATTGAAAGGATGAGAGCCCTGATGGGGAAACTGAGGCATGCAGAGCCTTCTCTCCTGGCATCTCAGCATCTCAGCTGCCCCAGCCCAGCTCCACGAGCATCCACATGCAGGTGCCCCTCCTGCCAGCCAGCTGGTTTTCAGGCCTATTTTAAGGGCCAGGGAGGGGGGACGCCTGAGTATGCAGTGGGGGGGGGGGCTTGCATTGTGCAGGAAACTCTGGAGGGCTGGAAGTGAGTGTGAATGGCCTCCACCCCCCTCCTCCCCAGTGCTTCCTGGCTCAGTTGGAGGCTTCCTTCGGCCTTCAAACAGTTGCAAGGGCTTTATTTTTTATTTCTGCTTCCAGGTTGGTGCAGGAGGCTTTCCAGGGCCAAAATGGGTACAAAAACTCCAGGTTTTCCTGTTTTGGACCAGGCCATTCACACTCACTTCCAGCCCACCAGAGTTCACTGCTTCAGGGCAGAAATGAGAGCCTGTCCTGTGGAACCCACTGCCACTTGGGCAGGAAGGACAATGACAATGATGAAGAAGAGGAGGAGGAGAATGAAGAGGCTTTGCAGGAGCCGGCAGGGAGCAGGTCAGGTGGGGCTGGCTGGGGAGGGGCAATCATGGTGCTTAGGGGGCAGCAGCCTCCATGCTCCAACTGTGCTGGGGGGTGAATGAGAGGCCCTGCTTGAATGGGGAGGAATGTACCCACACACCCTGCCTCTCTGCTCAGGTGTCACCCACAGCATTGGCAGCAGTTTCGGTGCCCTCACACACACAAAGACACAAACACACACACACACACAATTGGATTGCTCTCTTCCCCTCCCTGTCTCCCTCTTGCCCCATTTACTTGGAAGCTGCTCCATGAGACAAGAAGCCGAGAAACAAGAGAGGAGAGAGAGGTTTGCAAAGTCAGGGAGTCCTTGTTGCAGGAAGGGAGGGAGAAGCAGGAGGGATCTTAGTGGGTTGGGGAGGCCTTGAGGGTCTCTTCTATCACTAGGACCCCCATGGCCTTCCCCACCCTCAGATTCCTCAGGGGCACATTGGGATCCTTCAGTCGGGAGCTCTTAGGAAAGGATCCCCTCCTTGTGGGTTGCAAACAGCTCTTTCCAGTGGGGGAAACAGGACAAAGCAAGTGGGGGGAAAGAGTTTCCTTTGCTCAATTTCCAGTCTGAAGGAGACCCCTTCCCACGTGGGACCACAAGGCTGCCCCTCCCATATCATTCCACCACCACCACCACCACCACCACCACCATGGCTCCCACCCACTGGCTGAGTGCAGGCCTTACCTTTGCAATCCCCACGGACTGAAACTGCAAAGTAAGACCAAAGTTTTTGGCTGGCAAAGTTCTTCTGGCTGAAGGGGAGGACAAAAACGAGATGCACGGAGGACTCAGGAGGAGAAAATGGAGCCCTCTGCCTCAGCTTCTTAGCTCGGGCAAAGTGGAACACAGAGCTATGTCGCCTGGCACACGCAGGCTTCCCCTGTACTCTTCTGGTGCACATGTGTGTGAGACGATCAGCTGGCCACTGCATGGCAGTGCCACAAACTGGAAGAGCTGGTCTTCCTGTTTCTGCCAGTACATGAGCGCCAGCCAGCTGATCGTCTTGTGTGTGCACCAGGGGTGGGTTTTAGCTGGTACACACCGGCACAGGCTTACTGGATGGTGAAATTTAGTGTGGCTTCCTGTACCCGTTCTTCTGGAGGCCCCATACCCTCCCCTGGCCTGCCCCCCCACTTGCTACCTCCCGCCTGCCTGATTGCCACTCCCTCACACCGCCCATCCACCCAAGCTTTCCCAGTCTCCCCCCCACTTCCTTTGCCCACCCAACTGAGTCTCCGAGACTGCAGGCAGACGGGAAGGTGGGGGACGATGCTGCCCGTCTGCCTGCCTGCCCCCTCCAGAAGCAACTGGGGAGACCCTGGGATGGTCAGCAGCCCTCGTGCCACTGCCATGTGACCGCTCTGGGGGCGCAGCAACAGGATGCGAAGGAGAGGCCATCCAGCAGAGGTCGGTGGGTTGGTGGGGAGGTCGTGTGGGGCTGGAGACAGCAGGGAGGCTGGACATCGAGGTCACCCTGGGCGGCTGCTCCTTTGTGCCCCATTGCTGGCAGCAGTTGACTTTCTCCTGCTGATCCTTCCCCTCTGGGCATCCAGATGGGCCCTGGGTCAGTCAGCAGCCCCCACACCTCCTCCATGTGACAGTCTGGGGGTGCAGCCAGGAAGGATAGCGGGGAGAATGCCAACTACAGCTGGGAGGTGGGTGGTGTGCGGGTGGGGGGAGATTGTGGGGGGCTGGACTGGAGGCAGCAGGAAGGCAGGGGCTGAAGCTATGCCCCCCCATACTGGTGAAAAAAAGAATATCCCATCATCCCAGAACTGCACCCGTGAGGTAAGGGAAGCAGGTCCTGGGAGAGACCTCCCCTCCCCCTCCAGAGAGCCCAGGCCGAAAGAGAGGAGGGGGAGGGCTGGTTGGAATGCGGGTGAGCAGGCGGTTTAGTGGCCCCCTTTCTTTGCTCAGGCGGGCGGAGAAAGGAAGGAGGCACCAGATGGCCGAAAGCGAAGGTGGCCGGGATGCTTTATCCCACACCTCCTTCTTTTCTCCGCCTACCCGAACGAGCGAAGGAGGCGCCGGAGCCAAACTGCCCTCTCGCCCACCTTCTAACCAGCCCTCCCCCTCCTCTCTTTCAGCCTGGGCTCCCTGGAGGGGAAGGGGAGGCTCTTCCCAAGACCGGCTTCTTTCCTTCCCTCCTGCAGCTGGCAAAAGAGGCATTTTCACAGCGGAGGCTGAAGCACAATCCCTGCGGTCAATTCCGTCTCTCCCTTCCTCAAGCAGGTCCTGTGGCTGCTGGAGCCCTGGCCGGCTCTTGTCATCGCTGAGAGCTTTCAGCAAAGCGGCTCCACCAGCCACGGGACCTGCTTGGGGAAGGGAGAGCCAGTGCTGCTGTGAAAATGCCTCTTTTGCCAGCCGCAGGAGGGAAGGAAAGAAGCTGGTCTTGGGAAGAGCCCCCCTTCCCCCTCCAGGGAGAGGCTGGCAAAGAAGCCTCCATTTCCCTGTCGCTGCCGAACTCTCTAGGGCAGAAGGTACCTCCCAGCCAGGAGAAAGACAACTGCAATGGGACGCCAAGGAGCTGGGGGCTAAAGGCGGCAGGAAGGCAGGGGTCGAGGCTGCCCTTGGCGCCTGCAATGTGACTCTGACAGCCTCCCATCTGCCCCGTGGCCAATTCGGGTCCCGCTTGAAGGAACGGGCATTAGCTCTTCCTGCCATTGAGCACACCGCCCACGGGAGCCTCCGGACAGAAATCCCCATTGGGAGAATGGAACCCCTAAAGCTCTGCCACTGCTCATCCAGCTGCTGCTCTCAGGCGCATTCATGCAGGAGAACTCCCCAGCGTTTCACAGTTCAGGGATGGCGGAGAACTAAAGCAAGACTCTACCTTATCGCTCTCTTCCTCCCTCCCTCTCTCTCTCCCCCTCCCTTTCTCCCTCTGTGTGTGTGTGTGTGTGTGTGTGTGTGTGATAGAGAGAGAGAGTGACAGAGAGGGAGAGAGAGGGAGAGGGGGAGAATGAGGGAGAGGGAGAGAAGGAAGGATACTCTTTGGGGAAATATAATTGATCTCAGGATCCTTTCTGGATATAAGATAATGAACTATAACAACTAATTTTTCTATAATGTTGACATATTAAAGATTGTGAATGGTTTCATCCCTGTAAATATCATATTTGTGGGTCCATCTGGATTCATTACAAAATTTCAAAGAATATTTCCCATGCTGGAAAATGGATTCAGAAGATGGAACTTCCTCCCTCCCTCCCTCCGTTCCATCCATCCATCCAGCCATCATCTATCTATCTATCTATCTATCTATCTATCTATCTATCTATCTATCTATCTATCTATCTATCTATCTATCTATCTATCTATCTATCTATCTATCTATCTATCCATCTCTATTTACCTGCCTAGCTATCTCTGTCCAAACAGTATGAAACCTGATAGGGCCCCTGAGTTGATAAAATGCCTGTTCCTCTCCAGCTGTTCTTTTTATCCAGACAAAGAAGGCACCCACAACAATGGCTTCATATTGCGTGGATACAAGAGAGAAAACTATGGGCCCTTCCCTTCATCCTTTTCCCTCCCCAGTTCAGAATAACCACAATTTCACCTGCTTTGGATGGAAAGGGAAGGTCAAGCTGGCTCTCCCCTCAGATTAACAATGCAGCCCTCTTCTGCCAGCTGATCTCTCTCTTCTCTGGTGGAAATAAAGATGTTTATGAAGCCTATAAAAGGTGGAATATTATGGAAATACAAGGAATAATTTTTACACAGCAGTGAAGTGTCTGTTGCTCAGTTGGTGGGTCAGCTTTGTAAGGTGCCATAACATCTAGTTAGGTCCACCTATTGTGTCCCTTTGGAAAGAAAGAAGGAGTTAGAGTAAGAAAGAGGAAAAGAGAAAGAAAGAGAAAGAAGGAAAGAGAAAGAAAGAGGAAGGGAGAGAGAGGCAAGAAAGGAAGGAAGGAGGGAAGGAAGGAGAGAAAGAAAGAACGGGAAAGAAAGAGGAAGGAAGGAAGGAAGGAAAAAAAGAAAGAGAACTCATTACTTCAATTTAGCCCAAAATTTTGGTTACTAAGCAAGAGCATTCTTTAGTGAATTTCACCACATTCTACAAGTTGGTCCCACCCAACCAATCACATGACCCCGCCTACCAGTCACATGGCCATCGAGCCACTCCCACAAAACAGGCCACACCTACAGAATAGATTCTAAAATATATATTTTTTATAAATAATTTTTTATTTATTCTTATAAAAAAAAATCATACAAACATAATTTTAAACACCGTCACAGCGCAGGAAAGCGATAACATTTAAATAACCAAACTTAACATTACAGTCCTAATAGTAGGCCTAATATTTAACACTAACATTTACACTATATACAGCCCATCTAGTTAACCTACCTACTTCATCAATTCTTATTCGTCCTTTAATTTCTGATTGATATTATTTACCAAGATCCGATTTAAACATATATTATTGCTTCAGTTGTTATTATTCGGTCATTCCCATATCCAATTATACCACCTCTTCCACGAGTTATAGAATTCTGAGTCCTTTTTTCCTTTAATTAATTTTGTTAATATGTCCGATTCTGCACACTCATTAATTTTATTTATTACTGCCCTATCTGTCGATATTTGATCATTCTTCCATTCCTGGGCAAATGCCAATCTTGCCGCAATAATTATGTGCAACACCAAAAACCATATCTCCATGTTGATGTCTGGGGGTTTAAGTCCTAACAGGAAGGTTTCAGGTTTCAAATCTAATCGATGTTGGGTGATTTCTATTAACCACTGTCTGATCTTTTTCCAGTATTTAATCGCCATTGGGCAGGTCCACCACTGATGGAAATAGGTACCCTCTCTGTGGCCACATTTCCAGCAGTTAGGCATGGTCCCAGGGAACATTCTGGCAAGTCTTGCCGGGGGTAAATGCCACATATATATCATTTTATATGTATTTTCCTTATACGAAACTGCCATTGTCAATTTCATATTTTTGAACCAGATTTCTTCCCAACTTTGAAAGTCCAGTGTGCGTCCTATATTCCGTCCCCAAGCAATCATGCAGTCTTTGACCACTTCCTCCGCTACGTCTAATAACGATAGATATGCATAACACTTGGAGAGCATCCCTTTCTCTTTCCCAAAAAGAACCATGTCCAGTTCTTGTTTATAGGGATATATCCCTTCAGCCTTCTGATCTTTTTTGTATCTTGAGAATATCTGGGAGTATGGCCACCAGTCGATATGGTATCCTTGCGAGGCTAATATTTCCTTGGTCTTCAAATTCCCCTGTGCATCTAAGATCTCCTCATATGTCAAGATCTTCTCCCCTCTATATCGTGTTGGGTAGACAAGGGCTTCCTGAGTAGAAATCTAACACGGCACCTTCAAATATATCTTCCTCCTCAACTTCTCCGAAGTATAACTCAAGGTCCTACCTCACAAGATGGTCATTGAAGTGTTTGGGTCACTCAGAACCGGGCCAAATATAAAAGTGCCAACCATACTGTAGGCCCCAGCCTTCAATAGTCAGGAGCCGTGTTCTTCTCAGGGTCATCCATTCTTTAATCCAAATTAATAAAGCTGCCTGATAATAAAGCTGCCAATTGGGGAGGCCAAATCCCCCTCTAATTCTAGGTTCCTGCATCATTTTCAGTTTAATTCTGGGTTTTTTACCTTGCCAAATGAATTTTGAGACAGCTCTATTCATTTCATTAATGAATTTCTTTTCCAATCTTACAGGGGCCGATTGAAATAGAAATAACCATTTGGGAAGGATACACATTTAATAACTGCTATTCTCCCCATGAGGGAGAGTTGCAGGTTCTTCCATCTGCCGAAATCTTGGACCATCTGTTTGTAAAGATGAACATAGTTATCTTCCTTTATGGAGCTACATCTCCCTGTCAGCCATATTCCTAAATATTTGATTTTATTTACGATTTTCAGACCCACTAGTTCTTCAAGTTGGTGTTTCTGTCTTAGGGTCATATTTTTGACAAGCATTTTGGTCTTATCTTCGTTAAGAAGCAGACCTGCAACGCTCCCAAATTCCCTAATTAGTTCTAACAAATGCGGTCCTGATTCACTTGGTTCCTCTAGAATAAAGGCCAGATCATCAGCATAGGCTTGCACCTTAACCTCCTCCCGTCTAATCCTCAGTCCCTTTATCTCGTTTTTCCGTCTTACTTCTCTCAGTAGAGGTTCCAAAGTCAAGACAAATAAGAGCGGGGATAAGGGGCAACCCTGTCTTGTACCTCTATGTATCTCGATCTTCCCTGTTTGGTCTCCCTTAATCAATACCCTTGCTGTTTGCTTCTGATGTATGGCCTGAATTGCCCCTATGAATTTTGTGCCAAAATCCATATAATCCATCTGGGATATCATAAAGTCCCAGGAGACCCGATCAAATGCCTTTTGGGCGTCAACAAAAACTACGGCCATCTGTTTATCCGGGCAGGCCTCAAAATATTCCAGGGTATTCATAATCATCCTCAAATTATCCCGTAGGTGTTGATTGGGGAGGAAGCCATTCTGATCTGAGTGTATAAAGGTATTGAGAAAGCAGGTAAGTCTTGCTGCTAACACTGCCACAAAAATTTTATAATCAGAGTTTAGTCAGTCCCTTCCTTGGGAATAATGGAAATAAACGCTTCAGACCACGATGCTGGAATCTTCCTCATCACTCTGTTATACAACTCTGTCATATATTTACCCAGTACCCCAAACATCGCCTTATATAATTCAACCAGTAGCCCATCTGCACCTGGGGTCTTCCCATTGGCTTGTTTCATCATGGCTGCTTCTACTTCCCCTTCCGTTATATCAGCATTAAGAAGCTGCTTCATAGATTCGGGGACTTGTGGTAGGTCAGATTTCATCAAAAACTGTCTAATTCCTTGTGTCTCTTCTCCCCCTTTCTCATACAATTTGGTAAAAAATTATTGTGCCGCTTCTTCTAAAATATTTTAAAATATTTTAAAATATTTTTAAACACACCACTGGCATGGGCGCCAGAGACAGAGCTGCGAGCATGCACACTGGGCAACTCCTCTTCCAGATCGCATCCCTGACAAGCGGACTCAATGCTGAAAATGTCCACCCTCAATGCCCTCTTCCAAGGGTGGTTTTTCCAAGGCTTTATAAAGCGGTACCAATATTTCATGTGATTTGGATTCTCTCCTTCTGTTGATGCATCCTAGGATTGCAATGGCTTTTTTTGGCTGCTCCTACACATTGTTGGCTCACAGTTGAGAGATTGTCCCCTAAAATTCCCAGATCCCTCTCACAGTTCCTGTTATTGAGCCAGGCTTCACCTGATCTGTACCTGTATATTTGGTATTTCTAGCCTCAGTGTAAGACATCACTTTTCTCTACAATGATTTCATTTTGTTAGATAGGTCCAGGGTTCAAGTCTATCTAGATCCATCTGGACCTTGAGCCTTTCTTCTGGGGTGTTGGCTATTCCTGCCAGTTTAGTATCATCCATAAATTTATAAAATCTATATAGCTGTTCACTACCTAAAACCTTCTGGTTCTTCTGCAAGGAATGCATTTTTCTCAGGTTTAACTACGAGGATCATGGAATAAATTTCAGCCACAATATCTGCTAGTCTATTTGGCCTATAATTGACAGAGTCCTTTTTATTCCACTTTTTAGATATATAAAATGCTACTATTGCCAACTTTAATCTGACTGGATAGGGCAGGCATTATTTACATGTAGAAATGAAGATGCTAATACAGGCCCCAACAACCAAGTGATATTTTTGATCACTTAAATAGTTGGTAGAATGTCTTCTCCAGGGAATGTATTGCTTGCATTTCAGGCCTTTTATGATTAATCTCAACATGAACATAATGAGGTAAAATATTGACCATTTTTGCTAATATGGAGAAAAGCAGCTCTTGAATTCCATGGAGAACACGAGTGCATCTATTGCTCACCCACCACCACCCACCCCTCACTTTGCCATATGGAGAAAAACACACACAAACCTGTGGGACTTTGTATGTGCCTCCTAATGTTGACATCTGGATGGAGATGTCCCTGTAAGCTCCATCAAGAAGAGCCAGAAGGTTCTCCTTCCTTCCACAGCCGTAGTTGGGGACATTGGCTTCTCCAGTGGAGAGAATGTCCAGCAAGGCATCTGAAGTGCAGAAAGTGCTAAAATAGTTGTTATGGATGTTGTAGCCAAGTGTGAGATTGGGCATGAGCTGAGAATTCTTGTTGACCATTTGGATGTTGAAAATGTATATTAAGCCATCTGGAAAATTATAAGCATTCCTATTGTAAAAAAAAATGTTATTATAATGGGCAGCATCAAATACTTTAAAAAAATATATAATCCTCCAGAAGCCTCCTGAGCCTTAAGCCAACATTGATCCAAAAGCAATGATCAGTTACACAAATAAGGAAATGAAAATACATCTGATTCCACCACTACTTTAAATAAAATTCATTATTCAAATGATAAATTAAGGATCAATTTGAGAGAGCAAAAATTATCTGCAGTCCTTTCAGCTTTTTTTTCAGGCCTATTTTTGGATTTGAGTTTCTTTCACCAAACCAGACAAAAGAGAGAAGACTTCATAATAAAAATCATTCAAGAAATTAGACATCCTCCAATAAAGGAATAAATGAAAAATAAAAAAACAGAAAAGAAGGAGAGTGTCAGAATGGAGGGAGGGCAACTCCATCACCCTGAATGACTTACAGATCAGGGAAAACAAACTGAAGAGAAGGAGCCACATTGAAAAACAACTTTGTATGCAATCTTTCCCTTCCATTGGTGACTATAGCAATGAGATGGTCTCCTGAGCTGTAAAAGCTCTCTGGTTGTTTTCCATCCTGGTGCTCCAAACTCTGAGGGCATTTCATCCTCAGCTTCCCAGAGACTGGATGGATGAAAAGCAGCATCAGAAGCAGAAGCAGGAGGTCCATCATTCATGGGGTGGATCAATCAATCCCCTTCCTGTTCCTAAAAAAGAATTAGAAGAAATCAAAGGATTCTCACAAGGTGGAAAATGATCCAGTGTCTTTCCTGATTGAAACCCAGAGAAACACTCAGCTTCACCTGGAAAGGAGAGAGACGGACATTCAAGAGCACAGACCCTGCCTGTCGCAAAACTCCCTATTTCTCTGCCCAAAGTCTCCCCTGGAGGATTCGGCCAAAGAGCAGAGCTGAACCTTTGATCATAATTCTCCCTCTCAGGAGGGATCCCTGGAGAATTCAACCAGTTCTTGGACTCAAAGGTTTTTGAGAAATTCTCTGGAGGGAAATGAAAGGGAAATCATCCCCATGTGGCTCATAATAACAGGGGCAGAAATGGAATTAAATCCATCATCTAGAATTGAGAGGTTTGGGGGTCTCCATGCTTGAAACTGGCCCCAGAGGGAATACACGGCATTTGTGGCTGAAGACAAAAAAGAAATGTGACATTTATTGGCATTGTGGTTAAGGAGAAAATCCCAGAGCCCAGTTAATGCCATAGCATATCCCAGATCTGAAATAGCTGCCTGCTGAGTTAAAACCAAAGTTTATTTTGTTTGAAAGTTAATGCTCAAGGACACCACCACAAAAGGGCTGATGAAATAGTGCAGGCAGTTTCTAAGAACAGAATGAATTTTAGTGAAAAATTAGTTATCAGACCTTTGCAGAGTTAAAAAAAAAATCACACAAACACCCAGAGATGTAAGAAAAAAATGAGTGAAAATAGATGGAGAAATCAAGGCTTCTTCTCACCCCATGTGAGGAAAGAAGGAAGGGAAGAAGGAAGGAAGGAGGGAGGGAGGGAGGGTGGTAGGGAGGGACGGAAGGAAGGGGAGCTCAAGATCTTCATGTTGCAGATGAAAAAGCTGACGTTTTCCATCCTGTGTGCAAACAGACTGAATTGGCCACCAGCACACACCGGATTGGTGGTAAATGTAGGTGAGTTCACAGAACACCCTTATCCCAGGTTAATGAAAGAGAAGGGCTATTTAGGCAGTGTCTGCCATGTCGAAATAGAGAAACGAGATGCTGGTTTAGTGTGATGACCTGCTTTTTTTAACACATTAACACAGGCCAAGGGAAGGTCCCCATGCACTGGAATGTGTGAAAGGGGATAAGCATGCTTTAAAGACTCAGTCAATATTTTCAGGGGCTCCATTACCGACCAAGGACGAGACCTGATGGCCAAATATGGCCTTTTCAGGCTCGTCCCTCGGTGTGCATATTTTCCAATGAGACAAACGGAGACAGGAAGGTCATTTCATTACAATTTATCAGAATATTCAGACAAAAGGGATTCCTCATTCAAAGCGGGAACCCCGATCTTTAGCTAGCATCCCCTTTTATAGTTCACATAACAAAGGAGCCTGAAAGAGGAAAGTTGATTGAACAGGATAACAGCATACATGATTATGAAAATGAGGTCTGAAAGGGAATAAATTCTAAGGAGAAAGGTGGTTTAGGGTTCACAAGAGATCAGCCAGACCCCACATTGTACTAAGAAACTTTTCGTATCATGAGCTAGTCTCCAACATGTTTATCAGTTGAAGAATGTTAAAAGCTAATAAATCTTGAACATCACTTTAAAAGAAAGACTAAAAATCAGATTAAAATACAACCTAACTATGTTAGTTAACAAATAACAAAGCCCATGTTGTTTGCCCCTCATAATCCTGGTCCTCAGAGGCTCCTTGGGGGCTGGAAGGGAGAAGGAAGCCAATTCTAATCGGGTCCCCTCTAGAGCCCTTTGCACCCCCAGGAAAGATCCAGGACCAGCTGTGGGCAATGCCAGGCTGAGATGCACCCAGCTTGCAAAAACAGCTACAGAGACCCCTGAGAACCCTGGGGGGCCTTCAAGGGAGCCATGAAGGGGGCCCCTTCGAAGGACTCCAGGGGGCCCAGGAAAGAGGCTTCCTTCCCAAGGCAGGTGAAGGAGATGAGAGGCTTCCAGGGCGGTTCATGGAGTTGGGCTCCCTCGGCCAGGCTTCCCCCCCAAGGCCTACACCGCCTGGGGGGACCTTCTCGTGCCCCTCCTGAATGGGCTTTGCCCTGGGATCCTGCAAAGGGGGCCGAGGGGCCCCACCAGGGCTGGGCTTGGCTGAGGAGGGCCAGATCCCATCTAGAAGCCCAGTTAGCCCCCCTCTAAGGAGCCCCAGGAACTCAGCTCCACCCTCGGCCTCTTCCTATGAGAAGGACCAGCCTCTGGGTCAGCTTCCCACGACCCCTGATTCCCCCGGGGGAACAAGGCCCACCTTCTGGTCCCCAGCAACCCAGCCCCAGACGGGGGATCCTGGGATCTCCCCCTCCCCATTTCCTTCGCCTCTCCCTTGGGTTCCCTGGGGCAGAGCCCCTCCCCTCCCCTGCAAGGCCAGAGGGACCCCTCCCCATGGGGCAGATCAGGAGGAAGAAGCCCCCGGCTGCCCCAGGGGGAGATTGGCAGCAGAGGCCCAGGCTGAGTTCCTTTCCTCCCCCTGGACCCCACCAGCCCCACCTGGCCTGTAGGTGCCCAGGGCTCACCTGGGAGCCCCACCTGTCCCCTCCTGTGATGTCAGAGCCCCTCCCCATCCCAGCCAATCCCAAGGAGGGCCCCTCCCTCAGAGGTGAGCTTTCTGACAGCCCCAGAGCAGATGGGGAGGGTGGGGGGAACCCCCTGCCTCCCTCTCCCCAGCCCCCCTCCCTCCCTGCCCTCATTAGGGTGGGGCAGGACCTCCTGCAGACCCCTCTGGCAAGGAGGGAGCCAGGCGCAGGGAGGCCACCTGGGAGTGAAGGGGGTCAGAAAGCCCCCAGGTGAAGCTGACCCACAGATCTCGGCAAGGCTGCTCAGAAGAGATCGCAATTGCCTCTTTCCCAGGGCTCTGAGAGAGTGGCTGGCCCAGGGCCTCCTAGCTGGCTTAGTGCCCAGGGCAGGACTGGAACTCAGGGTCCCCTGGGATTTCACAACCACCCCCCCCGACTGACTCTGCTGAGATCCACACAACCCACTGAACCCGGTCCCTTCTCCAATGGCCCCATTCCCATGTGCCACTTTTAACCATGGTTTGTTTCCTGAGGTTGAACCTGTTGGCCGAAGAGTTGGTTTGTTTAGTGACCGTTCAAAGTTACAACCGCACTGAAAAATGTGAGTTATGACCGTTTTTCACAGTTACGACCTTTGCAGCCTCCCGAAAGTCACATGGTCAGAATTCAGATGTTCAGCCACTGATTCATGTTTATGGCCATTATGGCCGTGTCTCAGGGTCACGTGATTCCCTTTTGTGACCTTCTGACAAGCAAAGTCAATGGGGAAGCCAGATTCACTTAACAACCGAGTTATTAATTTAAGAACTGCAGTGATTCACCTAACAACTGTGGCAAGAAAGATCATAAAATGGGGCAAAACTCAATTGACCGATGTCTCACTTAACAACAGAAGTGTTGGGCTCAATTGTGGTCATATGTCGAGGACTACCTGTATTGGGGACACTTTTCTGCTTGCAAGGACCACGTTCACACAACCTACCTGACCAGGCCGGGGTCCTCGCAGCCCCCCTGAGACAAAGCAGAGGTCCAGGTGGAGCCTCCTCAAAGCCCCTAAGAAACCCTGGATGACCACATCCCCCCCTCCCCCTCCTCTCCTCTGGGGTCTCCCCTGGGACAAACTCAGGCATTGGGATAATAATAATAATAATTTTTATTTTTAAACTGCACCCTCTCCCCACAGGGACCCGGGGCGGTGCACAGGCAGAATAAAAACAGTCAAAAAATACATACATTTCATAAAAAACGATTAAACCAACCCTGTGCTAAAAATTCGCTAAAAATGTGCTACCCCATTAAAAAACCCCAAAGACAGAGAGACTATCCTAGGCCGGCCAGACAGAAGAAGTGTGTTTTTAGCTTGAGACGGAAGGAGCGGAGGTCAGTGGTCATCCTGATATCGGGGGGAAGGTCGTTCCAGAGGGCCGGGCCCGCCACAGAGAGAGCCCTTCCCCTGGGAGTCGCCCGCTGACAAAGTCTAGTGGACGGCACCCGGAGAAGTCCCTCTCTGTGGGAGCGGATCGGCCGTGAGGATATATGGGGCAGGATCCGATCCCGCAGATAGCTAGGTCCCGAGCCATGGAGTGCTTTAAAGATGATGACTAACACCTTGAAGCGCACCCGGAAGACGACAGGTAGCCAGTGCAGCTCGCGCAAGAGTGGTGTTATGTGGGTCGACCTAGTGGTCCCCATAATTGCTCGCGCGGCTGCATTCTGGACTAGCTGAAGCCTCCGGGTGCACCTCAAGGGGAGCCCCATGTAGAGAGAGTTGCAATAGTCCAGTCGGGATGTCACGAGAGCATGAGTGACTGTGCGAAGGGCGTCCCGGTCCAATAGGGGGCGCAATTGGCGAACCAGGCGAACCTGGTAAAACGCCCTCCTGGCCACGGCTGTCACTTGATCTTCCATGGACAGCCGGGTATCCAGGAGGACACCCAAATTGCGCGCCCCATCCACAGGGGCAAGATGTTCGCCCCCTATGGCCAGCGATGGAGTGAGCTGGTTGAATCGGGCAGCCGGAAACCACAGCCACTCGGTCTTGGTCGGGTTGAGTCTGAGTCCGTTCCTTCCCATCCAGATCCGTACGGCTTCCAGGCACTGGCACATCACCGCTACGGCATCGTTGGGGTGGTTTGGGGTGGAATATACAACTGAGTATCATCAGCGTAAAGATGGTACTCCACCCCAAAACCACGGATGATCTCACCCAGCGGCTTCATGTATGTGTTGAACAGGAGAGGCGAGAGGACCGACCCCTGAGGCACCCCGCATGTGAGGGGTCTCGGGGTCGACCTCTGCTCCCCTGCCAACACAAATTGCGATCGGCCAGAGAGGTAGGAGGAGAACCACTGTAAAACGGTGCCTCCCACCCCCAACCCCCCCAGCCGATGCAATAGGATACCATGGTCGATGGTATCGAAAGCCGCTGAGAGGTCTAATAGGACCAGGATGGAGGAACATCCCCCATCTCTGGCCCTCCAGAGATCATCTACCAACGCGACCAATGCCGTCTCGGTGCTATGCCCGGGCCGAAAGCCGGACTGGCGCGGATCTAGATACTCAATTTCCTCCAGGTGACGGGGAAACTGTTGTGCCACCACACTCTCGACAACCTTCGCCAAAAAGGGAAGGTTGGAGACTGGACGATAGTTGTTTAAAAGAGCTGGGTCCAAAGAGGGCTTCTTAAGGAGGGGCCTCACCATAGCTTCTTTTAGGGAAGCAGGCAAGGAACCCTCACTTAAGGATGCGTTGACAACCTCTTGGAGCCAGCCTCGTGTCACCTCCCAGGATGCCAGTACAAGCCAGGAGGGACACGGGTCCAATAAACATGTGGTGGCTCGCAGTCGCCCACGTAACCTGTCCATATCTTCGGAAGTAACGGAGTCAAACTCCTCCCAAACAAGATCTCTCTCGTGGCATCCCACTGGGCCAAGAATGGGGGCTAGCTCATTCTGTATCTGAGCGGTGGGCTCATTCCTGGCCAAGAAGGGGCTTCCTCCTCTCTGGGCAGAACCCGGCTTTGGTCAGACACGGCTGTGAACCCCATGGAGGAGAACAGAGTCCAATCCCACCTCAACCAGGCATTGAGAAGCCACAGCTTAAACCCAGAGCCACCCAGGATTTGCTCTCCAGGCCCTGAGAGGAGAATCTGAGAGACGTTGAGTGGGAGAACTTCCAAGCGGTGGACCTGGGATATGGGCCACCCTCTGTTCTTCTCTGTCAGGATGGACCTCCCTGTCCCTTCTGTCCCCCCCCCCTCATTCAGCCCCCCAGTTCCCCCTTCTGGGCCAAGAAATCCATATTAATGTCTCCCCTCTAGAAGGAGACACTCCCCTCTCCCCTCCTTCCTTCCTTCCTCTTTCTTTCCCGTTCTTTCTTTCTCTCCTTCCTTCCCTCCTTCCTTCCTTTCTTGCCTCTCTCTCCCTTCCTCTTTCTTTCTCTTTCCTTCTTTCTCTTTCTTTCTCTTTTCCTCTTTCTTACTCTAACTCCTTCTTTCTTTCCAAAGGGACACAATAGGTGGACCTAACTAGATGTTATGGCACCTTACAAAGCTGACCCACCAACTGAGCAACAGACACTTCACTGCTGTGTAAAAATTATTCCTTGTATTTCCATAATATTCCACCTTTTATAGGCTTCATAAACATCTTTATTTCCACCAGAGAAGAGAGAGATCAGCTGGCAGAAGAGGGCTGCATTGTTAATCTGAGGGGAGAGCCAGCTTGACCTTCCCTTTCCATCCAAAGCAGGTGAAATTGTGGTTATTCTGAACTGGGGAGGGAAAAGGATGAAGGGAGGGGCCCATAGTTTTCTCTCTTGTATCCAGGCAATATGAAGGCATTGTTGTGGGTCCTTATTTGTCTGGATAAAAAGAACAGCTTTTTAACAGACAGGAACAGGCATTTTATCAACTCGGTCAGTCAGTTCCGGCTCTCCCTTCCCCAAGCAGGTCCCGTGGCTGCTGGAGCTGCTTTGCTGAAAGCTCTGAGCGATGACAAGAGCCGGCCGGGGCTCCAGCAGCCACGGGACCTGCTTGAGGAAGGGAGAGACGGAACTGACCGCAGGGATTGTGCTTCAGCCTCTGCTGTGAAAATGCCTCTTTTGCCAGCCACAGGAGGGAAGGAAAGAAGCCGGTCTTGGGAAGAGCCTCCCCCTCCAGGGAGCCCAGGCCAAAGAGAGGAGGGGGAGGGCTGGTTGGAAGGCAGGCGAGAGGGCAGTTTGACTCCGGCGCCTCCTTCGCTCGTTTGGGCAGGCGGAGAAAGGAAGGAGGCATGGGAGAAAGCATCCTGGCCACCTTCGCCCTCGGCTATCGTGTGCCTCCTTCCTTTTTCCACCCGCCCGAGCAAAGAAAGGGGGCCACTAAACCACCTGCTCAGTCGCCTTTCAATCAGCCCTCCCCCTCCTCTCTTTCGGCCTGGGCTCTCTGGAGGGGGAGGGGAGGTCTCTCCCAGGACCTACTTCCCTTACCTCACGGGCGCAGTTCCAGGACGGTGGGAGATTCTTTTTTTCACCGGTATGGGGGGCGCAGCCTCAGCCCCTGCCTTCCTGCCACCTCGAGTGCAGCCCCCCACAATCTTCCCCCCACCCCACCAACCTGGGGACCCTCCCAGCTGCAGTTGGCATTCTCCCAGCAATCCTTCCTGGCTGCACCCCCAGAGCATCACATGGAGGGGGTGTGGGGGCTGCTGACTGACCCAGGGCCCATCTGGACGCCCGGAGAAGAAGGATCAGCAGGAGAAAGCCAACTGCTGCCAGCAATGGGGCACAAACGAGCAGCTGCCCAGGGTGACCTCGATGTCCAGTCTCCCTGCTGTCTCCAGCCCCACATGATCTCCCCGGCCAACCCACTGACTTCTGCTGGATGGCCTCTCCTTCGCATCCTCTTGCTGCGCTCCCTGAGCAATCACATGGCAGTGGCACGTGGGCTGCTGACCGTCCCAGGGCCTGCGCAGTTGCTTCTGGGGAGGGCAGGCAGACGGGCAGAATCCCCCCACCTCCACGGCCGTCTGCAGCCTCGGAGCATGGGCTGGGTGGGCAAAAGAAGTTGGGGGGGCTGGGAAAGCATGGGGTGGATGGGTGGTGTGAGGAAGTGGCAATCAGGCAGGCGGGGGGAATGAGTGGGAGAGGGCAGGCCAGGGAAACGTATGGGGCTCCATCCTAAACATATAACCATCCAAATCCACTATTTCATTGTGAGAATTTTTTAGCTCTTCCCTTGTCACAGCCAACCCCCCCTCCAGTCCATCAATTCTTTGTTTATTTTCATTAGTGCTTTCTGTGTCTCCAAAAGTTCTGATTTTGAACTGACATTATCTTTCCGGATTTCCTTAATTTCTTTCATAATGTTTTGAAGAATTTCCTCTATTGTTGATAACTGTGTAGCTTCCATCTCTGTTTCTTTAGGTAACATTGAAATAATCTTAGGTTGATGTAGCTGCATTTTTAAAGCCCTAATGAAAGTTTTAAGTCTTTGTCACTAATATGGCGTCTGTTGGAGAGGCAGTCCGCGAGGCAAGGAGAGAACAAAAGCCAATGTCCAGATTCAGAGTTCAGTTTAGTTATATTCCAGAGAGAAAACAAATTCTTAAAGACAGTCAAATAAAAAAGAACAAAGAAGGCACATCAGGGAAAGGTCCAATTAATCAATTACATTCATCCATTGATAAAGAGAGAAGAACAGTCCCGAACATAAGGGAGTGACAGCAATTTTCCAAGAAAATATATCTCCTGGGAACAAAGGAACGCCATCTTCCCCCGCTCCTCTGGAAGCCGCCGAGAGTTAGTGAGAGTCATTTCAATTGTAGCTAGACTTAGATACAAAGTATCCAGAGATCGTAAAGGAAAGACTTTCACTAGGTTTAAAAAAAATCGGATGTTGATTCCTCCGCCTCCCCAAGCCTGGGGAGCACCAAGACCGAGTGGCTGTGGTTTCCGGCTGCCCGTTTCAACCAGCTCACTCCAACGCTGGCCATAGGGGGCGAACATCTTGCCCCTGTGGATGGGGCGCGCAATTTGGGTGTCCTCCTGGATACCCGGCTGTCCATGGAAGATCAAGTGACAGCCGTGGCCAGGAGGGCGTTTTACCAGGTTCGCCTGGTTCGCCAATTGCGCCCCCTATTGGACCGGGACGCCCTTCGCACAGTCACTCATGCTCTCGTGACATCCCGACTGGACTATTGCAACTCTCTCTACATGGGGCTCCCCTTGAGGTGCACCCGGAGACTTCAGCTAGTCCAGAACGCAGCCGCGCGAGCAATTATGGGTACCACAAGGTATACCCATGTAACACCGCTCCTGCGCGAGCTGCACTGGCTGCCTGTTGTCTTCCGGGTGCGCTTCAAGGTATTAATTATCATCTTTAAAACGCTCCATGGCTCGGGACCTAGCTATCTGTGGGATCGGATCCTGCCTCATACATCCTCACGGCCGATTCGCTCCCACAGAGAGGGACTTCTCCGGGTGCCGTCCACTAGACTCTATCAGCGGGCGACACCCAGGGGAAGGGCTCTCTCTGTGGCGGGCCCAGCCCTCTGGAACGACCTCCCCCCCGACATTAGGACCACCACGGACCTCCGCTCCTTCCGTCTTAAACTAAAAACACACTTCTGCCTTGCCGGCGTGGGATAGTTATTCCTCTGTTTTTGGGTTTATTGGGGATTTTTAGTTTAGTTAGTTTTAATGGGTATTACAGGGTAGAGCAGAGGAATTTGTGACTTTTCTGCAGGACAAAACCGCTCAGATACAGAACGAGTTAGCCCCCATTCATTGCCCAGTGAGATGCCACGAGGGAGATCTTGTTTGGGAGGAGTTTGACTCCGTTACTTCCGAAGATATGGACAGGTTACGTGGGCGACTGCGAGCCACCACATGTTTACTGGACCCGTGTCCCTCCTGGCTTGTACTGGCATCCTGGGAGGTGACACGAGGCTGGCTCCAAGAGGTTGTCAACGCTTCCTTGAGTGAGGGTTCCTTGCCTGCTTCCCTAAAAGAGGCGATGGTGAGGCCCCTCCTTAAGAAGCCCTCTTTGGATCCAGCTCTTTTAAACAACTATCGTCCTGTCTCCAACCTTCCCTTTTTGGCGAAGGTTGTCGAGAGTGTGGTGGCACAACAGTTTCCCCGTCACCTGGATGAAGTTGATTATCTAGATCCGCGCCAGTCCGGCTTTCGGCCCGGGCATAGCACCGAGACGGCATTGGTCGCGTTGGTGGATGATCTCTGGAGGGCCAGAGATGGGGGTTGTTCCTCCATCCTGGTCCTATTAGACCTCTCAGCGGCTTTCGATACCATCGACCATGGTATCCTATTGCATCGGCTGGGGGGGTTGGGGGTGGGAGGCACCGTTTTGCGGTGGTTCTCCTCCTACCTCTCTGGCCGATCGCAATTTGTGTTGGCAGGGGGGCAGAGGTCGACCGCGAGACCCCTCATATGTGGGGTGCCTCAGGGGTCGGTCCTCTCGCCCCTCCTGTTTAACACATACATGAAGCCGCTGGGTGAGATCATCCGTGGTTTTGGGGTAGAGTACCATCTATACGCTGACGACACCCAGCTGTATATATATACCCCAGACCACCCCAACGATGCCGTAGCGGTGATGTGCCAGTGCCTGGAAGCCGTGCGGATCTGGATGGGAAGTAACGGACTCAGGCTAAACCCGACCAAGACCGAGTGGCTGTGGTTTCCGACTGCCCGATTCAACCAGCTCACTCCATCGCTGGCCATAGGGGGCGAACATCTTGCCCCTGTGGATGGGGCGCGCAATTTGGGTGTCCTCCTGGATACCCGGCTGTCAATGGAAGATCAGGTGACAGCCGTGGCCAGGAGGGCGTTTTACCAGGTTCGCCTGGTACGCCAATTGCGCCCCCTATTGAATCGGGACGCCCTTCGCACAGTCACTCATGCCCTCGTGACATCCCGACTGGACTATTGTAACTCTCTCTACATGGGGCTTCCCCTGAGGTGCACCCGGAGACTTCAGCTAGTCCAGAATGCAGCCGCGCGAGCAATTATGGGTACCACAAGGTACACCCATGTAACACCGCTCTTGCGCGAGCTGCACTGGCTGCCTGTTGTCTTCCGGGTGCGCTTCAAGGTATTAATTATCATCTTTAAAGCGCTCCATGGCTCGGGACCTAGCTACTTGCGGGATCGGATCCTGCCTCATGCATCCTCACGACCGATTCGCTCCCACAGAGAGGGACTTCTCCGGGTGCCGTCCACTAGACTTTGTCAGCGGGCGACACCCAGGGGAAGGGCTCTCTCTGTGGCGGGCCCAGCCCTCTGGAACGACCTCCCTCCCGATATTAGGACCACCACGGACCTCCGCTCCTTCCGTCTTAAATTGAAAACACACTTTTTCTGCCTTGCCGGCCTGGGATAGCTACTCCTCTGTTTTTAGGGTTCTGTGGGGATTTTTAGTTAGATAGTTTTAATGGGTATTTTAGCACAGGTTACTTAATTTAATTTATTTTTAATGAAATATGTATATAGCCATTGTTCTTATTTCTCCTGTGCACCGCCCCGAGTCCCTGTGGGGAGAGGGTGCGGTTTATAAGAAATAAAATTATTATTATTATTATTATTAATTTATTTTTAATATGAAATGTTGTTTATAGTTATTGTTTTTATTCTTCCTGTGCACCGCCCCGAGTCCCTGTGGGGAGAGGGTGCGGTTTATAAGTATTAAATTATTATTATTATTATTATTATTATTATTATTATTATTATTATTATTATTATTATTATTATTATTATTATTATTATTATTATTATTATTATTATTATTTCTAAATGCCACTTTTTTCCCCTTTTCCGAGGGTTTTTTTTACAAACTCCCCCCTCCGTCTTCTTTCAAACTGAAAGTTGAGAGCATTAAAGCAAAATCACTCATGATCCACTTTGCAGCTAGGAGCCTCGGTGTTGCCTTCGACCCCGGCGTTTCAGTTCTTCTTTAAACAGGATAGCTGTTCCGGCTCTCCATCGGCAAAGGGGACGACCCCCCCCACGCGACTCGTTCCTCTGCACCTAGGTCGAAGCAGGGGCCACCCCCCCGACCGCTGCCGGGATGGGGGGATTCCCAGCAAGCTGCCCATACAGCGGGGGCTCTTTACAAGAGCCCCCTGCCCTCGAGGGGGCCGCAGAGGCAACCAAGCGGTGGACGAGCACAAAGACTCGACCGTCGCCTCCGGCCAACCGGAAGGAAGTCCTGCTCCTCCGCATTCCAACCAGCCCTCCCCCTCCTTTCTTTTGGCCTGGCTTTCTGGAGGGGGAGGGGAGGTCTCTCCCAGGACCTGCTTCTCTTACCTCACGGGCACAGTTCCAGGACGGTGGGAGATTCTTTTTTTCACTGGTATGGGGGGTGCTGCCTTCCTGCTGCCTCCAGTCCAACTCCACACAATCTTCCCCCCATCCCGCCCACCTGGGGACCCTCCCAGCTGCAGTTGGCATTCTCCTAGCAATCCTTACTTGCTGCACCCCCAGAGCGTCGCATGGAGGGGGTGTGCGGGCTGCTTTATTATTTATTTATTGCTGACTGACCAAGGGCCTGTCTGGACGCCCAGAAAGAAAGGAGCAGCAGGAAAAGCATCGCATGGAGGCGGTGTGGGGGCTGCTGACTGACCCATGGCCCATCTGGACACCTCGAGAGGAAGGATCAGCAAGAGAAAGCCAACTGCTGCCAGCAATGGGGCACAAAGGAGCAGCCGCCCAGGCAGGCACCCAGGGTGACCTCGATGTACAGCCTCCTTGCCGTCTCCAGCCCTGTGCAACCTCCCGGACAACCCACTGACTTCTGCTGGACGGCCTCTCCTTCGCATCCTGTTGCTGCACCCCCAGAACGGTCACATGGCAGTGGGAAGTGGGCTGCTGACTGTCCCAGGGCCTCCCCAGTTGCTTCTGGAGGGGGTCAGGCAGACGGGCAGCATCCCTCCCACCTTCCTGGCTGCCTGCAGCCTCAGAACCTCGGCTGGGTGGGCAAAGGAAGTGGGGGGGGACTGGGAAAGAATGGGGTGGATGGGTGGTGTGAGGGAGCGGCAACCAGGCAGGCGGGGGGAGTGAGGGGGGGGCAGGCCAGGGGAGGGTATGGGGCCTCTGGAAGAACAGGTACAGGAAGCCACACTAAATTTCACCATCCAGTAAGCCCGTACCGGTGCATACCAGCTAATACCCACCCCTGGCACACACACAGGACGATCAGCTGGCTGGCGCTCATGTATTGGCAGAAACCGGAATGTAGCAGGAAATAACGAGGCTTGGACTTCTCAGAATCAGGAAAAGTTTATTTATGGCTGCCAGGTTCAGAAAGCGAGTCAAAGGCCAGCATGTAACTTCTGAACAGTCTTCTGATAGCAAACACTCATTCTTCTACTTTGACAAAAACAGCATCACAGGAAATACTTAATTCCTCTCTGGTTGGTTCAGCTCCTTTTTGCTGGGCAGAGAAGCATGTAGGAAACCCCAGTTCCATTCTGACTTATGTGGTTAAGCCCTCTGTCTGACTTGCAAGGGGCTTGGACTTCCAACTGACTCCACGTACTTACAAGCAGGTGTTTGTGGTTTGACACTTGAATTTCCTGAGTTCGAGCTTCCTATCTCAAAGATGCTTTTTGTACCTTAAAAAGTGTAAAAATAAAGATGACTAAAGATCATCCAGTCTGACCCCAACTCATTTCAATCTTATGTCTAAAACTCACTTTATGCCCTGCCTCAGGAAGACCAGCTCTTCCCGTTTCTTGCACTGCCATGCACGCAAAGGCCAGCTGATCTTCCCACACATGTGCGCATCTCATTTTTGGCCTCCCCTTCAGCCAGAAGAACTCTGCCAGCCAAAAACCTTGGTCTTACTTTACAGTTTCAGTCTGTGGGGCTTGCAAAGGTACGGCCTGCACTCAGCCAGTGGGTGGGAGCCGGGGTGGTGGTGGTGGTGGAATGATATGGGAGGGGCGGCCTTGTGGTCCCACGTGGGACGGGGTCTCCTTCAGACTGGAACCAGAGCAAAGGAAACTCTTTCCCCCCACTTGCTTTGTCCTGTTTCCCCCACTGGAAAGAGCTGTTTGCAACCCACAAGGAGGGGATCCTTTCCTAAGAGCTCCCAATTGAAGAATACCAATGTGCCCCTGAGGAATCTGAGGGTGGGGAAGGCCATGGGGGTCCTATTGATGGAAGAGACCCTCAAGGCCTCCCCAACCCACTAAGATCCCTCCTGCTTCTCCCTCCCTTCCTGCAACAAGGACTCCCTGACTTTGCAAACCTCTCTCTCCTCTCTTGTTTCTCGGCTTCTTGTCTCATAGAGCAGCTTCCAAGTAAATGGGGCAAGAGAGAGACAGGGAGGGGAAGAGAGCAATCCAATTGTGTGTGTGTGTGTGTGTGTAGGCACCGAAACTGCTGCCAATGGTGTGGGCGACACCTGAGCAGAGAGGCAGGGTGTGTGGGTACATTCCTCCCCATTCAAGCAGGGCCTCTCCTTCACCCCCCCAGCACAGTCGGAGCATGGAGGCTGCTGCCCCCTAAGCACCATGATTGCCCGTCCCCAGCCAGCCCCACCTGACCTGCTCCCTGCTGGCTCCTTCAAAGCCTCTTCATTCTCCTCCTCCTCCTCTTCATCATTGTCATTGTCCTTCCTGCCCAAGTGGCAGTGGGTTCCACAGGACAGGCTCTCATTTCTGCCCTGAAGCAGTGAACTCTGGTGGGCTGGAAGTGAGTGTGAATGGCCTGGTCCAAAAGAGGAAAACCTGGACTTTTTGTACCCATTTTGGCCCTGGAAAGCCTCCTGCACCAACCTGGAAGCAGAAATAAAAAATAAAGCCCTTGCAACTGTTGGAAGGCCGAAGGAAGCCTCCAACTGAGCCAGGAAGCACTGGGGAGGAGGAGGATCCAGGCCATTCACACTCACTTCTAGCCCACCTGAGTTTCCTGCACAATGCAAGCCCCCCCTCACCCCCCACTTCATACTCAGGTGTCCCCCTCCCTCGCCCTCAAAATAGGCCCTAAAACCAGCTAGCCGGCAGGAGGGGCGCCTGCATGTGGATGCTAGTGGAACTGGGCTGGGGCAGCTGATATGCTGGGAGAGAAGACTCTGCGTCCCTCAGTTTCCCCATCAGGGCTCTAATCCTTTCAATTCATTTTTCAGATCAATTTTCAAACAGCTTCAGAGGCTCTGAGTGATAAAAGTCGATTCCCCTTTTTCCACCAGATGAACCCCAAAGAAGGATTCCAGTACCCAGCAATTGTCCAGCTGCTCCTCCATTTCAGATGGACCCTGATTGGCCTCTTTGCTTCAGACACAGAGAAGGGAGAGGATTTCATGAGGATTTTCCCTCCTGTGCTTGTCAGGAGTGGAATTTGTGTGGTTGTATCACAACGATTGTCAAAGACTGGACATGCAGAAGCCCTCAGGGATTCCCTCTCTAAGTGGAGACAAGTCAACGTCTTTCTTCACTTCATGGAATTTGATTTCATTTGGGAGAGAATTCTTCCTTTCCATTTAACATTTATGCGTCTCCCAGGACCCATTGAAGGGAAAGTCTGGATCCTCACAAATTCTGCAGGGTATGAAATGAAGAAGCGCAGACTTCTCACTTACATCCATAGTATTTGGAGCTTTGGTTATCTGGCAAAAGAAAGGCCAAACGATTCTGCCTTTGAACCTTCTTTCTTTGTGGAAGAAAAGTTTCAAGATCTTTATTTCCACTGTTCCCTTTCAAAGAACGTCTTTTCTGTCAAAGGCCGCAGAAGATGCACCCAGAAAGCCCCATTGGAGACCCAATGGAAACAGGAGAGATTAAGGGCCCAAAATCACTACCAACATTACAGTTTCATAAAGACTCTGGCCCAGGCCTTGAATGCTGCCTATTCCTCCAGATCGAGGAGGGGAAGGAAAGAGGGAGAAAAGATCTTGGGGTCTCCAAAGCTGCAGCCGTGGCAGGTATGGGGGTCCCGATATGGATCCATTAATCTTAGATCCTTTGGAGGAGGAATCCAGAGGAGAAGGAGGGGAACCATCTCAAAAGATCTGGCCAATTTAATTACTCAGGGAATTAATGGTTCCAAAGAGTAGATTCCATGGCATTTTTATACTAAACACTACTAATTTGAAAATGCTGTATTCTTTTTTTTAATAAATCCCCTTATTTGTGGGTTTGTGATGAGCCTGGTGGAATTCCACATTCCTTCCGTCCCCATTGCAGGTGGGTCTGTGTGCAGCTGGAGAGGCAGCTAAGCCCCCCTATTCTCCTCCAATGAAAGGGAGCCTGGTGTGGATCTGGATGCTTTATTGGGAGAACAGGGCAGGTGAAACAGGAGATGCAAAGGGTGGAAATGAAATAGAAAGACGAGATAGGCAGCATTCACTAACAGCCAGCAAAGGAGCAGCTGGAACCTCTGCAGTGATGCTCCGTTTGAGAGACAGAGGCTGTCTCCGGATGACCAGGGGTCTCGGCCACAACGGCTGCTTCCGTCTTCTCCAAAGGCTGACAGAAAACGGAGTCTGGCTTCAGACCATAGAGTTAGGCTTCTCTGCCCTGGCCAATAAGTGGGGCTGGAGCAACAACAGCACAAGAGTTCCATGTTGTGGCATGACAACCTTTGTAAATTGGGAGGAGACCCTGAGACCATCTAGCCCAACCCCTCCTCTCTGCAGGGATCCCAGTTGAAGCTTCTCTGACTGATGGCTGCTCATTCTTTGCATTCAGACAATCCATGAAGAGGAGACTGAACTTCTCTGCTTTCCTGGCTCAGCTCTAAAACAGCTCATCCTTTTATCCTGTTTTTCTCTCTCATTCGGCTAAAATCTCCTCTCTTGTAACTGGATTCCTTTTTCCACCTCTGACACTCTGGAATAATAGTGAGCAGATCTTACACTCGTGTGTAACAGGAATCAGTGATTGGAAGAGGGCTGGATCCCGTGGGGAGATTGAAATATTTTTTACTATTGGTTCTGTGGGTGTGGCTAGGTGGTCATGTGACTGGCTGGCCATGGCCCTCCCCCCATTTGTTACATGGTCTTTTCACTCTCCCCAGGCTTCAGAGGCTTTATAGCAGGGGTCCCCAACCTTTTTTGCACCAGGGACCGGTTTCATTTTAAAGAAAATTCTGCGGACCGGCTAGCCTAGAGGAGGAGGGGGGGCAGGGGGAACAAGCAGCGCATGCGCATGCGGGGGGGGGGGCAGTCGGTTCACTTGGCCGTCTAGGGCAGTGGTAAGCAAACTTATTAGTCAATAGAGCCAAATATCAACAGTACCACAACTGAAACTTCTTTTGAGAGCCAAAAGATGTGGCCTGTTTTGTGGGAGTGGCTCAGTTGTCATGTGACACCAGTGGGCGTGGCCAACTTGGAAAATGTGGTGAAAATCACTTAACAGTCTTGCTTAGCAACCAAAATTTTGGGCTCAATTGTGGTCATAAGTTAGTTCTTTCTCTTTCTTTCTTTCTTTCTTTCTTTCTTTCTTTCTTTCTTTCTTTCTTTCTTTCTTTCTTTCTTTCTTCCATTTCTGGCTGGTCTTTGGTCTTCTGAAGATGGTAAAAATGGATTTCGTTATATATAAAGGTAGCCCATGACTCTTTGGGATGCTGGTTTGAATCCAGGAAATGACTCAGAGGATGTGATTCCTTTGAAATGACCACTGGGAGAAAAATAGATCTTTAACCTGGTTAACCAAACAGGTAGCTTGAGGTGGAATTTCAATTTCAATTTATTAAATTTATAAAGGAAATAGGAAATAGATTTCTTCCTTTCCTTTCCTTTCCTTCCTTCCATTGCCTCCCTTCTTTCCTTTCCTCCCTCCTACCCTCCATCCCTCTTTCTTTTTCTTTTCTTCCTTTCCTTCCTTCCTTCTTTCACCTCTCCCTTCCTCCTCCCTCCCCCTTCTTTCCACTCCCTCCCACCCTCCATTTATCTTTCTTTTTCTTTCCTTTCTTTCCTTCCTTCCTTCTTTCACCTCTCCCTTCCTCCTCCCTCCCCCTTCTTTCCACTCCCTCCCACCCTCCATTTATCTTTCTTTTTCTATTTTTCTTTCTCTTTCTCTGTTTTTTTGTCTCTCTCTCTGTGTGTCTCTCCTCCCTCCACCCATCTCTGTCACTGTGTGTGTGTATGTGTGTCTGTTTCCCTCTCTCTCTATTTCTGTCTCTCTAAGTCTGCCTCTCTGTGTGTCTGCCATTCTCTCCCTCCCTCGCCCCGGGGAAGCAGCAGAGGGGTCGGCATGTTGGTTGCAGAGGTTATCCCGCAGCGGGCGGGCGAAGGACCCGAGCTGCGGCTATTCTTAAGTGCCGCCAAAGCTATCCGGGCGCTGCACGCCCAGCTCCCTTCCAGCTCCATGTGCGCCGCTGAAGCCGTCCGGGCGCTTAAGATAGCCGCAGCTTGGGTCCTTCGGCCGCCCGCTGCGGGATAACCTTCCCAGCCGACATGCCAGCCTCTCCAGAAAGCCCCGGAAAGTGCAGTGGCCATCGGAACGAGCTGGTGGAGGCGCGCTCGGCCATCCTCTGCCAGGGAGCTGCTCCCTCCTCCTTGCCGGCCCTGCGGCCCGGTTCCTATGAAGCTGCGGACCGGCACCGGTCCGCGGACCGGAGGTTGGGGACCCCTGCTTTATAGGATCCTGGGGAGGGCAAAAACAGCCTCCCCCCCAGAGGCCTTCCGGAGGCTTCAGGGACCTTCAGGAGGCCTCACTCCAAATGACGCTCCGACAGAACCGGAAGTGATGTCCGATTTGCTCAGAGCATCATTTTGAACGGTCTGGAGAGTTCAGGGAAGCTCATGAAGCCTCTGGAGGGCCTCGGGGGGGGGGCTCTTTTCACCCTCCCCAGGATCCTATAAGGCCTCTGGAGCCTGTGGGAGGGTGAAGAATGGCTTCAAACAAGGGCGAATTCAGCTGGCCAGGGCATGCATGACCACTGACCAGCTGACAGGGCAGCGTCTTGTGTGCCCTGACCAATGGCTCCACGATAGATTCACTATCACGGATATATAAAGTGGTCTGCTGGAAATAGGGGGTTGGACTAGATGACCTCCGAGGTCCCTTCCAGTGAGCTGTGCTGTTTCAAGGAGTCTTCTGAAGCCAGTTTGTGTCCTTCCTTCCTCTCTTTTTTTCTCTCTCTCCCTTCATCCCTCCCTCCATGTATCCATCCATCCATCCAATTATAAGTCTTTTACTTTCTTTTCCCTCCCTCCCTCTTTCTTTCTCTCTCCCTTTTTCTTTCTTCTCCTTTTCTTTCCTTTTTCTTTCCTTTCTTCTCTCTCCCTTCTCTCTCTCTCTTTCTTCTCTTTCTCTCTCTTTCTATCCCTTCCTTTCCTCCTTCCAAAGCTAAGAGACCCACTTGAGAAAAAAACTCCTTTGGATGACACTGGCCATTACACACACACACACACACACACACACACTCACTCACTCACTCACTTCCAACCATAACTGCTGCAGCCTCTCCCCCGCACACACTGCCCAGTTATCCTCCTTTGCCCTGCAGTATTGGGGGGTGGGGGGAATTTCCTCTGTTTGGGGGAGAGAATTAGGTCACAGAAACCCTAAAGGGGGGGCAGCCTTGGAGGGCCTGTTCCTCCTTCCCCTTCTCCTCTCAGCCTTGCAAAACCAGAAATCTCCCCCCCCCCCCCAACCCTCCAAGCAGCCACTGAGACTGTGCAGGGGGGAGAAGGGGGGGCAGGAGGAGATAAGGGGAGAAGAGAAGAAGATCGGAGGGATCCCAATTCTGCAGCCAGGGGAGTTTCTGCAGAGGGGAGGGGCAGGGAGGGGGCAGCTTCCAAAGGCCTTGGAGCCAGAATCCGGCAGCTGCATAAGGGGAGAGAGAGAAACCCAGGAAGGATCCTCACTGACTTCTCAGGCTGAGAAAAAAGCTGGGGGGAGATTTCTTCTTTCAGGTTTCCCAAAATGTCTTCATCTCGCATTACAATCGAGTAGAACTAGAACATCTGGAGCAGGGGGGGTTTAAAAATGTTTACTACCACTTCAGTGGTTGTGGCTAGATGGGGGGCCTTCTGCCCTTGTGCAAGGGAAGGGAAGTCCTTTCCAAGGGTGCTCTGGGGATCCCCCCCCAAAAGACCAAGGTTCCTTCTGGAGGGGGCAGGTAGATGGGCAGCCTTCCTCACTCCCTGGGCGCCTGAAGCCTCAGAGCCTGCAGCAACTCCCTGTCCTTGCACAGTGGAGGAAATTAACAACTTCTCACACTCGCAAGAATTGCATTTGAATTTGAATTTATTTATATTTATATCCCGCCATTCTCCACAGAGGACCCAGGGGGGCGCACAGGAAATTTAAAAACATACAAAAATACAAAAATAAATACATAATTTAAAATATATATTAAACTATCCTAATCCTATGCTAAAAACCAAATTTTAAAATACCCAATTTAAAACTTTCTAAAAAGTCCCCGTGGGAGGTTAGATTAGGCCAGCTTGTTGGAAAAGGTATGTCTTTAGACATTGGCGGAAGAGGCGGAGGTCGGTGATGGTGCGTAATTCAGGGGATAGGTCGTTCCAAAGGGCTGGGCCCGCCACAGAGAAGGCTCTTCCCCTGGGTGTCGCCAGTCGGCATTGTCCGGCCGACGGCACCCTGAGAAGGCCCTCTCTGTGGGAGCGGATCGGTCTTAGGGATGTATGGGGCAAGAGGCGGTCTCGCATATAAAGCTTTTCTTTACTGTGCAAAGGCCCAGAGTTGCTCCACGGCTGCAGACACCCAGGGAGGGGGGGATGCTGCCCCTCTTTCCTCCCCCAAAGAAACCTCAAAGGTTTTCAGCTCCTCTGTAGAGCCATTTATTAAAAAGAACCCCCCCCAAAAGCCTCAAGATCTGGAGCTGCCATTCTCCAGTAAGATGTGCATCATGTGGCCAGGCCCGCCCACCCCCTACCCTACTTCTGCCCAGCAGCCTCCCCCAACTCCCCTTGCCCCACTGTTAAGCCAACCGAAGCCAACTGGGCACAAAGCTGGGTTGACAATGAGCCTCCGAGGTCTCCCTCCTGCCTGCTTTCCCAGCGGTTGCTCAGCTGCCCCCTCGGATCCCCCGGCTGGATGCAGCCACTCACTGGAGACTGGAAAGCGAGGTTGTCCACCTGCTTGCTTGCCCAGCAGTTGCTCAGAGACCTCCTACCTTCCCACCCACTCACCCCCATCATCTCCCCCACCCCTGCTGTGCACATCCACTCAGTGGTTCTTTCTTCTGTTTCCAAACTAAGCCTCGGTTGGTTGGCTATAAGTGTGGTTGGATCCTAAAGCTCCATCACTGGAGGCTTTCAAGAGGAGAACTTTTCGGCTGCCAGTTGGCAAAGGAAGCTCTCAGCCATGACTGGTGCTGTTGTGGCTCCTGCCAGCTGCGTGGACAAAGGGAGCGGGTGGGGGCTGTGGCCTCGGTCTGGGGAGGTGAGGAGTGGCTACTGCTGTTACAGTAAGGCTGGCCAGGTCCCATCTCATGTGTTTATTTATTTTATTTATTTTATTTATTTATTTGAATTTATACCCCGCCCTTCTCCTTGTTAGGACCCAGGGCGGCGCACAGGCATTATTTAAAACCATAAATACAATATACATCATTAAAATATATTAAATTATTTAAACCCGTGCTAAAACCCACATTAAAACCCTACCAAAATTATAATTGTTGTGTCTCCCTCCCAGCTTTTGTCCATGGCTCCATGCCATTTTCGGGCGTGCAACACGCGGGAGATCCTAGCTACAGTTTCCTCGTGAGCAACATTGGCCGGGAGAGGCAGGGAGAAAGGCCAATGGGGCTCACAAGTGAACTGAGGCTCCTAAGTGGGATGGAACCAGGGGTGGGTTCTGGCTGCCTCTACTGCCGGTTGCTCTGCGCATGTGCAGAAGGCAAGAACAATATGGCCGAGAGAACCGGTTCAGGGGTGTGGCCAGCCTGGGTCATTGTAGGTTCCAGTGACCGAGGCCGCCAAGTTGCTACTGGTTCAGCCAAACTGGACCACACAGGTAGGAACCCACCTCTGATCTGAAGGAGTTTTCCATCAAGATTACAAGGGAGAAGATTTCTTCTTGATCAACCCAGGCTTTCTGGGAATCACCCTGTTGTTTTCAAAGAGTTTCTGGATCATGTTTTTTTTCTCTGTTCATTTTATTTCTCATCTGCTCTAGAATGTTCCCTATAATTGACCAACAGTGTTGATTATATTTTCTCTATATTTTGATGAATTTTTTCTCAAACTTTTTCATTCACTTATGAAGACAATTTATTTTATTTATTTAAATTTATATCCCGCCCTTCTCCACAGAGGACCCAGGGCGGCGCACAGGAAATTTAAAAGACATACAAAATACAATAAATATAATTTAAAAAACTATTAAATAATCACTGTATTATTGTAAACAATGACTGTATGTGATTAAATAATCACTGTATTATTGTAAACAATGACTGTATTTGGGATAAGAAACAAAGTTTCTTATCCCAAAGAAACAAAGAAACAATGTTGGATAAGAAACAAAGTTTTCTGTTTCTCAAATTCCTGGATGTTCCCATTCTAGTTTCATCCCTTTCTGGAGAAGAATGAATATTGGAATATTTCTCCCTTTAAACTGTACTTGGACCAAAATGGAGAGATAAAAGTAGATCTGTTCATTTATATCTTCTTGGTTCTCCCCAAGGAGGATCCCAGGAAAGAGATTCTGGGGGATTTTGTAAGACAGAGTCTTTATGTCAGACCAAAAACTCTTTCACAGCTCAAGTTGCTCAATAAGGTGAGAGAAATTTTGGTGTCTTTTCTCTGTTTGCCAAAGCCTGAGGTCCCATTTCAAGTGGGCAAAGCCTAGAGCCGTGATGGGGAACCTAAGACACGCATGGCAGAAGTGGCACACAGAACCATCTCTCCTGACATGTGGAGCCATCACCAGTTGCTCTTCTGGGTTCAGGAGTGGCAGTCAGCTGGTCTTCATGTGCATTGGAGTGCCGGAAAGTGAAAGAGGAGCCACCCAGAGCGCATGCGCGCACCAGGAAAGTGATCTTTGTTTCTAGTGCACACATGCGCATGAGACACTTTGTGTTTTGGTTTCTGGTGTGCATGACACACGCAAAAACCATCAACAAAAAGAGCACAAGGACAGGCCCAGGCTTCCCTCCCTCCCTCCCCACCCAAGCAGATTTCTTGCCCAGCTCCAACCCGAGGCTCTGATAAGGATCCACAGTCTGTAGCACCTGGCCGGTTCGGGTACATGTAGCAGCAGGACAGCTTTTGCTGGGTGGAAGTCTGGCTGCCCTGCCTGCTGCTCCTTCCCCAGCAGCTGAGATGCAGGAAGAGGAGCTGCTGGCAAGGAGGCGAGCTACCCACATCGGTGCCATGGGCTGGAGGGCCTGCTCAGGTGGGGAGGGAGGGAACCCTGGCCTGTCCTTTCCACTACCACTCAATTGCCCCCCCCCCCCCCGGTGGCTGTCATGGTGTTGCTTCTGGCTGGGGTGTTGGAGCAGCCAGGAGAAGGAAAAGCCCCCATGGGGGATGGGAGGAGCCTCAGGAGGGCTGGAGGCGAGCGCAGTTCCTCCCTCCCCCTCCCACCTATGGGCTCCATGTCCATCCCAGGCCTCCCCTTTTCCTCCAAGGGAGGGGATTTTGAGTGACACTCTTCTCTGAATGTTCACCTTTCTTCACCCTACCTGGTTCTCTCTTGCCTCTACCCCATAGCTCCCTCCCCATTGATTCCTCCTCCCCCCCCCCTCTCTCACACACACACACCCCGAACTCGGGGACAGTTCTAGTCTCTTTGGGGGGTGGGCCCCAACTTGACCGGGGCACCCACCCCCCCCACCCCCAGAGCTTTCATCTAATTATGCAGAGCTCCCTAGAAATGCTCAACTTGGGGGGATTTAGGAAGGGGGGAGAATGAGAGGGAAGGGAGGGGTGGGGTCAGCCCGGTTGGGGGGCTCTGCGGTGACTTCCTCTGCCAGACCCCACCAGGGAACCTCTGAGGAGCTCCCCTTGCCTGCCTTCTGCCTGAGCAAGAACACACAAGGTGCTTTGATTGCCAGTAATAAATGTTCTTGAGGGTCTCGGAGGGTCTGCGAGGCCAAGCGAGGCCCCCCCACAGCCTTTCAGGAAACAGCCTGGTTTCCTTGGCCCTTGGATGGGAGCGGTTGGGAGGGGAAGCTGGGGGGCTGCTGGGCTGGGGACAAGCGCTTGCCCAGCTCTGCCCCCCTGCCAGCGTCTCTCAGGTGGGACTTGTGGGGGGGGGACGACACCACCCCCTGGTCCTCTTGCCCTCCAAGTCAGCTGCCAGGATAAACATGGATCTCCCTTCCTCCAGATTCCCTCAAAGGCTGGGGATACCTCGGATGCTCTGGCTTAACGCCCCCAACTTTGCCTCCTCCCCAATGCCCTTGCTCTGCCTTAAACCCCCCTGGCTTCCCCCCACCACCACCACCGGGCAACCCCTCCACAAACACACGTGTATCTCAATCCAATCCGAGCCATTGCAGGGCTTTGAGGGGAAGGCAGCCAAATGGCTTGGAGTATCTTCAAGGGTAACAGGCGTGTTTGATGGAGGGGGGGAGGGAATATCAATGTTGTGAAAGAAAGTATGTCCCCCTCACTCAGCCCCTCCCCTCCCCTTCTTCCTCCCACCCCCACCCTTCCCCCACCCCACAGCTCCCCACTGATCCCCCTGCCCTTCATTTTGCATTGCAGTTCTGCTCTTCTTGCACCTTTGTCTTCTCCAAGGTTTAAATTACACAGCAGAGCAGTTCCCCCCCCCCATTTTAGATTTATGTGGAATGCTCCTGTCCTCCCCTCCCCCCATAGGCTGGTCCTGCTGGGTCCTTTGTCCATGGGGATCATCAGACCCATATCCACCAGCTCCCATCTCCACAGCTCCTCACACATGGAGACTCTCCCTTGGATGAAGTGGGGGGAGGGGGGGCTGTGCTGGCTTATTCCAAGGAAAGGGAAGGGATTCCGGCTTTCCAGTGGAGCGAGGGGGCATTTCCCACCCAACATTCTCTCCCTGTCCAGGGCTGCAGAACCGGATCCTTAGTGGGGACGTCCCACCACCCTGACAGGGATCAAGTGGGCAGGCAGGGAAGCACGAGGACCCCTGAAATCTGGAGCCAGTGCATGCACACCAGGCAGCTGGTCTTCATGCGCACATGCATGCCATATGGCTGGTGCGCATGCCGGAAACCATATGATCACCTAGTTTTCAGTGTGTGCGCAGGCTCACACCCTTATTAGCACATGGGGCCAAAAATGTTTGTATGTGTTCCTGTTTTGGCGCTCAGTGCCAAAAAGGTTCACCAACACTGCTCTAGACTATTAAGTAGAAAAGTACTTTATTGTAATGTAATTGTATTGTAATTCCAAAAGGAAAAGGGAGGAAGTAAATGAAGAATCTGCCAGTTGTTCTACCTCCTGCATCTGTTTAGAGGAGTCAGAGGTTTCCTATCTACCTCAGTGAAGACCAGAGGCTGCTTGTCTCCATCCATTTCTCCCTCCATTTTCCATGGACGGAGAGTCCTAATATCTTTTCTTTGGCCTTCCTTGTTCTTCTGCTCAGTCCCTGCCTCAGTCCAGATGTGCAGAAACTTGTCATCCTGGATTTGTCAAGAGGGCTCGAGAAGGAGAGCCAGTTTGCTGCTATGACTGTGTTCCTTGTCCGGAGGGGACCTTCTCCACTCAGGAAGGTGGGTCACCCGGAGGAAAATGGGAGGCTTTGTGGAACTGGATCCACCCAGAACCTTTTCATGAACGTGCAAGTTAAATGATAGATCGAAGCTCACCTGGTTTTTTATATTTATTTTCAACCTGCAGAATGTCTTATCTAAAAGGAAGTAAATGAAAAAGACTTTGAAGGAGGGGCTGGGAAGAGATGGGAGGAGGGGGTGGCAGACTGAGCAAGCTTTACTAACAGCAGAGGAAATATCTCTCCTGCTTCTTAGTTTGGACTTGTGCTGCTAAGTTCACCTTCCTAGGAACACCTGAGTTCTTTGGAACTGGATGGATTGTGTTAGGTCCACCTTCTGAAAGACCTTGAAATTCACTGTATATTGGATCCTCCCCTTGAGGATCACTGAGAAGGAGTCACTGGTCCATAATGTGGTGCTGTGGATAGTTATGGTGGGGAACTCATTACACAAATATTCTGCCAGTCATGAAGATCAATCAATCAGAATAGAGCTGGAAAGAACCTTAGAGGTCATTTAATCCTACACCCTGCTTAAGCCGGAGACCCTGTACCAGCGGTGAAATTCAAAATCTTTCCCTAACGGTTCTGTGGGTGTGGCTTGCTGGGGAGGTCATGTGACTGGGAGGGCATGGACAACTTTTTTTTTACTTTTTAAAAGCATTTTTAAACTACTGTTTTTCCTGAACTGATAGTTAAAAATGCTTTAAAAAGTAAAAGAAAATAGTCTAACGATCAGTTGTGTGAAAATCAGCTGTGCTATGTAATTGTCGGAACCTTGCTTTTTACTTTTTAAAGCACTTTTTGCTACCAGTTCAAGTGAACTCCCCAAACCAGTAGAATTTCACCCCTGCCCTGTATCATTTCAAAGGAGTGATTGTTTAATGAAATTGTTTTAAAAATGCTTCTTGGAAAATGCCCCTGGTATCAGCTGCTATCCAAAGAAGGATATCAAAGAAGGTATTTTCTGTAAGATAAAAGGACAGAATATTAAAGAAAGTTGCTTTTTGGTTTCTCAGATGCGGAAAAATGCACCAAGTGTCCAGATGATAAATATCCAAATGAGAAGAGAGTCCAATGTATCCCCAAAATTATAATCTTCCTGTCTTATGAAGAACATCTGGGCTTCATCCTGGTCTCTTCTGCCCTACTATTGTTTTTAATCACAGGCCTTGTTTTAATCATCTTCATTAAATATCGAGAAACTCCTATTGTCAAAGCCAACAATCGGGACCTCTCCTACATCCTCCTGGTCTCCCTCCTGCTTTGTTTCTTGTCTTCTTTTCTCTTCATTGGTCAACCAAGGAAAGCCACCTGCCTTCTCCGACAGACGGTTTTCAGCATCATCTTCTCAGTTGCCATTTCTTCTCTCTTGGCCAAAACCATCACAGTGGTGCTGGCTTTCCTAGCCATAAAACCAGGAAACCGAGCAAAGAGATGGTTGGGGAAGAGCTTGGCCAACTCCAACATCCTCTCTTGTTCTGCTGTCCAAGTGATCATCTGCTCCATCTGGCTGGGAGTTTCTCCCCCCTTTCCTGACTCTGACCTCCACTCCCAGCCTGGAGAGATCATCCTGCAATGCAACGAAGGGGCCGTTGTCATGTTCTACGTCACCCTCAGCTACATGGGCTTTCTGGCTGCCATCTGCTTCACGGTGGCTTTCCTGGCCAGGAATCTGCCTGGGGCCTTCAACGAAGCCAAGCTGATCACCTTCAGCATGCTGGTCTTCTGCAGCGTCTGGGTGACTTTTGTGCCCACCTACCTGAGCACCAAAGGGAAACACATGGTGGCTGTCCAGGTCTTCTCCATCCTGGCCTCCAGTGCTGGTCTGCTGGGCTGCATCTTCATCCCCAAGTGCTACATTATCCTTCTGAGGCCATACCTGAACACAAAGGAGCATCTCACAGCCAGAACAAATGTAAAAACATGAGATATAACAGCATTGTGATATTGGAAGAATTGTTAATTTTTCTTTTATTTGAAAGGAGATATTCTTTCCATTTTGATAGTATGCAAGAGTCAAAGAAAATATGTATATGTTTCAAAAAGGGAAATTATTGAATTGTTCTCACTCCTTTCCCTTTCAACTTAATAAACCTTGCTAAAAGTCATTCAGAGGAATTTGGTTTTTAACAGCAGCTACTGAATTTGACACCTTTAAACAATAATTCAGGCACTGCTTCAGTTTGGAATTGTTTTTATTTTCATATGTATTTCACACCACAATAATAAAATAATTTAGCAATTTTCAGGCCCTTTAATTTTCCCCTCTACAATTCCTACCTAAAGCATTTTCTTTGCTCCTCTTCCAAGCTTCTCTTGTGTGTGAAGGGCTGGAGAAGATGCCCAGAGAAAGGGGACCCTGAGACTCTCCCCAGAAGGAGGTTGGAGGGATCTTGTCTAAAGGCAGCCGCATCATTGACCAGGTCACAAACCTTCAATGCTGCATAACATCCATCCAGGTCCAAGAAAGGGGAGAATAAGGGAGGGGGGACTTTGAGGTTCCTAGGAAGATGCACCCATGGAAGCACTTCTGCTCTCCAACCACAGAGATTGCTGATCAATTGGGAATCAATGTTTAGGTCTCAGAATGGCTCCCAAATTGGGAATAGGATCCCTTGGCAAAATCCATTTTAAGGTGATAAGAAAAGCTCTGGCGGATCAGAAGAAGGTCAGTCTCAGATTCACAGGGGCTACACAGAGGCCTCTGGTTCTCCCACAAGGAGAAGAAGGCAGAGACTGATGGCTTTGCTCAACATGGAATAGGAGTTATTGCACAATTTCACCACAAAATATTGGACACTCGGACATCTCACACTCTAGGAATCCCCAGCTCTGGTATTGTTGCGATTATCATTCCAGGTTTTGGCAGTTCAGTAGGTTTTAATTTAGTCAATAGGCTTTAAACCATTGTTAGGCCACTGAATGAACCTGAACCTAGGAAGCACACGTCATCTCGCCTGACAAAGGCTAACAAAGGCTAGTGTGTACCATCACCCAATTCTTGGACACAAAATGTAACCAAATGCATTTTGCTAGATAGCTGAATGTATTTTCCCAGGCTATTATATGTGCTTCGCCAAGCAACTGTATTCTGCTAAGCAACTAAGCATATTCTACCAAGTGACTGAATCAACCAATCAACAATGTACTAAATGTATCTTCTTACTTTTGTAACTGATAAAAAGGCCCGCACTGAGCTAGTCAGCGCGCGCTCATTTGGATGTTCATTTTGCCACCGGAGCCGAGCCGCCCGCCTTCTGTAGTACCGCGTTCCCTCAATAGGGGGCGCTGTTTTCCCACAATTGGTGACCCCACGACGTGGTTATCAGCCAGTCCCGGTCCGGACACGAGGCCTTGACTCTGGTAAGCGTATCGGACTGCCCCTACTCACTCGCTCGAGGGAAGCTGTGCACGTCGGCCTGTCTGCACTCGACACGGCAGGACCATTTAGGTGAGTATGGGCGGAAAATTCTCTCAACATCAGGTCGTGGACCTTAAGGGAATGAGGGAATTAACCGAAAATTGCCCCAAACGAAGGAAAATCTCTCCCTCGTTTAAAAAGCAAGCAAACCTCCCTTTTGACTGATATTTGGCAACGGTGCCTGGCTTATCCGGAAAAAGGCACGTTAAAAATTTCAGCATGGACTAAATTGGGAGAATACTTCCACGCTGCTCTTAGAAATATTCATCAAAAGCTTGACTCTCAAACATTAAAACTGTATCCATTTTTGTCAGAGAATCCAACAGCAGAAAGCTCAACAGCACCCCCTCCCTCTTCCTTTAACCCTGTCCTTCCCCCCCCCGTTCCCTCCTCCCCTCCTTCTCCCCCTTACCCTGTTCCTCCTGATTCTCCAGAGAGAACAAGTACTATTGTGTGCCCTTGTCCCTGTCCTTCCCCCCCTCCGAGTCCTCCGAAAGCTTGTCCTTTTCCTCCCCCTTCTCCGGACCCTCCGGAGAGAGGAGACATATCTTAAGTTTGCCTCTATCAAAGCAAATGGATATCAAAAAGCCAGCAAAACTGTTTCCAATTTTGTTAGAGGAATTTGCTGACTGGTATCAGGAACAGTCTGTGTTGTTTTGTTTTTGCTGCACGTTTGAATCCTTTTCGCAGGCAATAAATCATTGCTTGGATGATGTTTTAATTGGAACTTTAAAAGACAACACCTAATTGGCTTTCAGGTATGTGAAAGGATTTATTGCTCAGAAAAACTACATTGTAAGATTGTTTTAATTTTTTCTCTCTAGTATTGTGTCCTTGTTTAAATGTACATAAAAGTTAGGATTAGTTACAATGTTGCTAGTTATGGTTTGCAATCTCGCTTTTTAGGATTGTAAAGGGTAAGGATACAAGTACTGAAGTAAAGACTTGTTATTTTAGATATCTGTTGCATTTAAGTAGAAAACTTGCTATCTGTTATGTAGTAGTATCTTACATTGCTGTAAAAGTATTCTAGAGATGTTCTGTTTAGTATTTAGATAAAGTTGTATTGCTGTGGAGATATATGCCAGCAATTTATTGTGTCCCTCCTGTGATAAGATTTGAAATTTTCCTTTACCACCTCTTTTTCCTTAAGAAAAAGAGAACGTACTTCTCTGCTCCTTTAACACCAGAGCAATCTCAAAAAAAAAAAAAAAAACTTCACGCTCTTTTGTATATGTTAGTTTATATGATTTAAGGTTTGATTTGAAGTTTACAAATGTTGATTAGAATGACTTAGAATAGTTAGAGTAATTAGAATGCAAAGAACAAAGGCTTTTTGAAGAACAAGGTTATTTTGGTGTATAAGAAAGGGGACGACCCCATTGAATGGAAAATTTTCTCTCAGAATTTTACTGTGCTAATAGAGACTTTTTTTTTGAGAAGTGTTACCTTATGTTTGCTTTGTATGTGTGTGCATATGCATTGAAAGGTGTGTGTCTGTTGGACTAACTGAAAACTTTTGCTCATGTTGCAAAAAACTTTTAAAATGAGCAGAAAAATTGCAAACCCCCCTTAATGGGAAGGCCCCCCTTAATGGGCTTTCACTGGGGCTTCTCTCTCTCCTTTTGCCCATTCCGCCCCCCCCTTTTTTTGCCTGCGTTTCTCTGAGCACGCGAAGGGAGGAGGGGGAAAGAGGGAGGGGTGAAATCACACAGGACACACTCACACACACACACACACATCTTAAAGGGGACTCAAAGTACATTCACTCTCTCTCTCTCTCTCACACACACACACACACATCTTAAAGAGGAAAGTAAGTGAAAGAGGGAAAGAGAAAGTAGGAAAGAGAGAGAAAAAGAAAGACAAAAAGAGATAAAGAAAAAGAAGAGAATGAAAGAACAGTAACAAAAAGAGATAAAGAAAAAGAAGAGAATGAAAGAACAGTAAAGTAAGAAAGTGAGTAAAGAGAAAGTAAGGGACAGAGAATAAGAGACAGAAGCAGAAAGAAAGAGATTTTTAAGTGAGTTTCACAACATACCCACATTTACATACAAATAATCCCATTTCGCTTTTCACTTTTCACCTTTTTTCATGCAATTCAATTATTATACTCATTTTAATGAACTGTATGACATCTCTTTTTCAGTTTTTCTGCTGGATTTTTTTTGCTTTTTACGTTTTCTTTAATCTATAAGCAGGAATGATTTACTGCTATTTTGCCTGCATTTAAAAAATTTTTTTGACATATTTAATATGATCTTCTGTTATTTTGCCTGCATTTAAAAAAATCTTTTTTCACATACCTAGCTTCCATACAATGAAGCTTTTTTTCCACACCTTTTTTGAAGTCAGATTTAAAGATGCCCCATTCTATGTCATTTGTTTTTGATATCTGCCTATGGAAAAGTTCCTTCCATTTAAATTATCTTGTACAAGTTTTTTGATATTTTGTTTTAACCGTTACCTCCTGCCTTGCCTGTAACAATTTTTTCATATTTAACTTTTACTTCTAGAGGAATCTTGGCTTCACTTTTCATGCGAAGTTCAGAATCTTTTTCAGACCTCGGCTGCCATTATGATTTTGCTCCCAGAAGCCTCTTCACCTCACGCCCCACGGCAGATTTTTACAACTAATCCAAAATTGATTTCTCAAAATTATGACATGATGATTATTGATTTAACAGATTGTTTTTTCTCCATTCCTTTGCATCCAAAGGGTCTTTACATAGCTTCTGACAAAGTTCAAACTTTTCCTCCTTTTCAATATTTAGGTCTTACTACTATTTAGGTTCCATTAATTGGATACGTCCTTATTTAGGTCTTACTACTGTTCAACTTTCACATCTTTTCAACGCCTTAACTAAAGGTAAGCAACCAGTAGACAAAATTCCACCACAAACCTCTGCCCAACGGGCAGAACTGTACGCTTCTATTCTCGCCTTCGAGAACTTTTCTCAACAATCTTTTAATCTTATTCTGGACAGTCTCTATGTTTCACAAATTGTTTCCTCTATTTACCAAGCCTACCTTTCTCCTTACATCGAACCAACCCTTATGTCCTTATTTCTGGCTTTACAACATTTGATTTCTGCACGAACTTGTCCTTTCTACGTTGCTCATATTCGTAGCCACCAACGCTTTCCTGGCATCATCCAGGAAGGCCGCAGCTGCTTCGTCCTCTTTTTGCTTCTTCCTTTCCACCCCCACACCGTGGGAAAGCCACTCCTACTTTCACCAAAACAAAAAGGCTCTCATTAAACAATTTGGTATTACTTCAGGTGAAGCCACTGCTATTATTCAGCAGTGCCCCACTTGCAGTAAACAGGGAAACTCCATCCCCATGGGGGTTAACCCCCGAGGGACGGAGAGCTGTCAAATTTGACAAATGGATGTGACGCAATATGCTTCCTTCTCCCCATGGAAGTATTTACATGTATCTATTGATACATACTCAGGGTTCATCATGGCCTCCCCCCAAAGGGGTGAGACCACCAAACATGTCATAAATCACTGTATTCGAACTTTTGCATCGCTGGGATGCCCAAAAGAATTAAAAACGGACAATGGCCCTGCTTATACTAGCAGTGCCTTTGCCACCTTTTGTAAAAAATGGGGAATTATACATAAATTCGGTATACCTTACAATAGACAGGGCCAAGCAATGGTTGAGAGAGCAAACCAAACCTTAAAACACGCCCTGGACAGATACAATGATGGAAAGGGAAAAGGACCCCCTAGCCTCCCAGCTTTGCAAGACATTCTTAATTTGTGTTTGTACGTACTAAACTTTCTCACTTTTACCGGCCAACCTCCGTCGTCTGCTGCCACTCGTCATTTCGCCTCCGCATCATCACTGCCGGACCATCAACGACCTCTTGTCTACTACCGCCAGCTGCCTGATCCTACCTGGAGAGGTCCTGCACATCTCATCACTTGGGGTCGCGGTTACGCCACTATATCTGCAGATAACACCACTGTCTGGATTCCTGGTCATCACGTGCGCCCCTGTCACCTGAAACCATCCCAAGATGAATCTACACCTGATCCTGATCCTGTTCCTGCTCCAACCCTCGCATCAACTCCTTGAATGCAGACGCTTGTTCCAGATTCTCCAGAAAGGAACCACGGCTGTCATCAGATGCAAGGATCCGGAACAAATTTATTGCCCCTTTGCCTTTCTACACAGAGGTAAATATGTCAGCCACACACAAGAACCCCTGTTCCAGTTTATCACCCCTGCAGAATGACATTGACATTTGCCGCCTCTGAAGCCACCATCGGACTGTACACTTGCCAAAGCCTTGATGGAAAGCACCTTGTGACCAAAGCAATAGAGGTGGTTTTGCTGAACTTGGCTGCACGTCCACCAATACCTGACCATCTTGCACACCGCATGACACAGGGAAAAAAGGACATCTTTCCCAACAGCCACCGATCCTGAAACCGCCGTTCAGTGCTTAACCAGGTCCAGCCCGAACAAAGATGGACACACCAACCCTTTCTTCAGACATGGCAGATAAAAGATGCTTATGGAACTGTACTAAATTCAGCATCTAACAAGACGCAATTATATACATGGCTCCCTAATATAACATGGTTAAAGAACTTTGTGATTACAATAATTGGTATTGTTGCTATGCTTGTTATGCTATGTTGCTGTATTCAATGTTTGCCTTCATTAATAATAATGTTCAAAGGTTTTATTCCAAAGGTGCGATGAGGTGGAGTTGGATGACCCAACCCCAGAAGGAGAGCTCTATTTCTCACCTACAAAAATCTCTGACATCCCCATGTTTGATTTTTCCCCATGGCTTACAACCCTTGTTAGTGCCCTTGCTGGACCTTTGATTATATTGCTGCTTATATGTATTGTAGGACCTTTTGTATTTAATCATGTAATGAATTTTTTGAAAAATCGTTTGTCTACCATGGAAGCAATGCTCCTCGCATGCTCGTCTGAAAAAGAACCTTTTCTGCCAACAGAGGACGAAAAAGATATCATTGCAGAGGACTTAAAACGCCCGTATGCAATAGGTAGTGATGAGGAGTCAGATTGGTAGAGGGCATCTCCTTAAAAAACAAAAAACAGAGGAGATGTTGCGATTATCATTCCAGGTTTTGGCAGTTCAGTAGGTTTTAATTTAGTCAATAGGCTTTAAACCATTGTTAGGCCACTGAATGAACCCTGAACCTAGGAAGCACACGTCATCTCGCCTGACAAAGGCTAACAAAGGCTAGTGTGTACCATCACCCAATTCTTGGACACAAAATGTAACCAAATGTATTTTGCTAGATAGCTGAATGTATTTTCCCAGGCTATTATATGTGCTTCGCCAAGCAACTGTATTCTGCTAAGCAACTAAGCATATTCTACCAAGTGACTGAATCAACCAATCAACACTGTACTAAATGTATCTTCTTACTTTTGTAACTGATAAAAAGGCCCGCACTGAGCTAGTCAGCGCGCGCTCATTTGGATGGACAACCCCTGTGTTTCGTGTTCTTTTGCCACCGGAGCCGAGCCGCCCGCCTTCTGTAGTACCGCGTTCCCTCAATAGGGGGCGCTGTTTTCCCACATGGTATCCCAAGTTAATCTGAAAAAATATTTCCAACTTTCACATCCACATTCAATAAGAATTAAGGGGGGACTGGAACTCAAAGAGTCTGCTGGTGATTGGTCCAATGTCCCCCAGGAAGTTTTCATGCCTAAGGGAGGATTAGAACTCGAGTCCCCTGGTAATTGGCTCCAAGTCGCCCCTTTGGCTTTTATTTGAAGGTAAATAAATGTAAAAACATGAGATATAACACCATGATGATATTGGAAGAATTGCTAAAGTTTCTTTTATTTGAAAGGAGATCTTCTTTCCACTTAGATAGGAGGCAGGAGCCAAAGAAAAGGAAATCTACTTGCTTCAGAATGGGAAATGATTGAATGACTGTACTTCTTGTATCTCCCTATCCATCCCAATAAATCTAGCTAAAGAGAACTCTGAAAGTCATTCAGAGGAATGTAATATTCAGCAACTTCCAATGAACCAGACAGCTTATGAAAAACAATTGAGGCACTTTGTTCCTACTGACAGCAACTCAAGGTGTTTGTGTGTGTGTGAGTGAGAGAGAGAGAGAGTAAGATCCTAAGAGGTCATTTCATTTTCATTTCATTTTATTACATTTATATCCCGCCCTTCTCCACAGAGGACCCAGGGCGGCGCACAGGAAATTTAAAAAACATACACAATAGAAGATAGACAAATAATTTAAAATATATATTAAATAATCCCCAATCCTGTGCTAAAAACCAATTATTAAAAACCCAATTTAAAACTTTTCTAAAAGTCCCCATGGGAGGTTAGGCTAGGCCGGCTTGATGGAAAAAATATGTCTTTAAACATTTGCGGAAGAGGCGGAGGTCGGTGATGGTCCGGAGTTCAGGGGGTAGGTCGTTCCAAAGGGCAGGGCCCGCCACAGAGAAGGCTCTTCCCCTGGGTGTCGCCAGTCGGCATTGTCCGGCCGACGGCACCCTGAGAAGGCCCTCTCTGTGGGAGCGGATCGGTCTAAGGGATGTATGGGGCAGGAGACGGTCTCGCATATAACTAGGCCCCGAGCCATGGAGCGCTTTAAAGATGGTCGTCAGAACCTTGAAGCGCACCCGAAAGACCACAGGAAGCCAATGCAGCTCGCGCAGGATTGGTGTTATATGGGAGCTTCTGGTGGCTCCCGTAATTACCCGCGCGGCTGCGTTTTGGACTAGCTGTAGCTTTCGAGTGCACCTCAAGGGAAGCCCCAGGTCAGATGGGGGCTGTAGGGGCCCTGCTCTAACAGTGTTTCTGGATCATCTCCATGAGAAGCCTTGGAATGGCAGAATGAGCTGGAATGCAGGGATTGACCTGCTCTCCATCACTATTATGTCCTTCTTTCTTCATTTCCTGATAAAACCCAGTGTCAGGTGTGCCTCATTCGATATCCAAGAAAGAAAACCCCCAACTCCATTTAATTAGAGAAAAGGTGTTTTTCTGGACATGAAATGAAAACAGTGAAAGTGAAGCAAAAGCTGTAGCAAAAAAAAAAGTGAGAACTTGTACATATCAAAAGTTTACCCAAATCCCTCCCCCCAGTTACCCCAATGCAACGTCCAATCTCCAGCTCTCAAAGGTGTCATGTGGGGTCCGTCTTCCAGTGGCCTCATTCTCTTGGTATGCAGAGACTGTTGGCCTTGAGGAAACCCAAACTCCACCCATCAGTATCTGCAGAAGATGTTGAGAACAAAACTCCCTTCTTGAGGTTCCCCGTTACTATGGCAGCCAATTGCAAGCATGCAAGGTAGAGGCTGACCAACCCCTTTCACAGAAAGCATCAACTGGAACACCTGTCTGGGATTTCACTTTGGGTTGGTTATTATTTAAGTATCTGCTTTTTAGAAATCCCCTCTCTGTTTTTTCCTTCCTCATCCAGAGAATGAAAATAGCAACATCCAATCTGTCCCTTTAATTTCCCCCTCTGATCATTTGTCCATAAAGTCTTTCCCTGCTTCTATCCCAAGTGGGCTTGTGTGTGTGAAGGGCTGGAGAAGAGGCCCAGGGGGAAAAGCCCTCCAGACTCTCTCTGGGAGGAGGTTGAGGGGATCCTGTGTAGAGGCAGCCTCTTCGTTGACCAAATGCTCTGGATTGTGGCCTGAGATGTTAGCAAACCCAGGTTCAGAACCAGTGGACAACTCTGGTCCCTTAACCAGGGTTAGCAAATAAATGCGGAATAGTGTAATTCACCGGACAGTAAGGAGATACATTGCTGTAAACCACAAACAAACTCTAAAACAGTGATAGTAAGAAAATAAATAGTCTTTACTTTGTAGCAACTAACTTCTTCCAACTAACTCTCAAACAAATATCAACAGTCCTTCACCAAACACAGATACAGTATCTCACAGTGATGCAAAACAATTCTTCTCTTTCACAGTTCAGCTTCTCCAACGGCAATCAGGTAAACCAGGAATCACAAGGAATCGAACAGGGAATGAGCTTGTGATTCTTAGCTTCCTTTATAGCAGAGCTGTATAATTACAGCCAATAAGATTATAAGTCAGTACTTAAAGCTACACAATTCCTTAAGAACATACTCATATATATGAACATAGACTCATAAATATTGTCAACCAAATATAAGGCTGCATATCCTAACAGAGAGTTCAATGCCGCCTATTCATCCAGGTCCAAGAAGGGAGGGGAAGGGGAGTAAGGGGGGAGGGGACATCCAGGGTTCTAGCAAGAGGCACCCATGGAAGGTCTTCTGCTTTCCAACCACAGAGATGGTGGGTGGATCAGGAGTCAGCCTGAGGTCTCAGAATGGCTTCTGGTTGCCCCTCAAATCCCTTTGCAGATTCCATTCTAAGCAGGTAGAAAAGGTCTGATGGATCAGACCAAGGTCAGTCTAGAATCCACGCTGACCCCCCAGGTGCCTCTGGTCTGCCCACAAACGCTCTAGCAGGGAGAATTCCCATTGGTGAATGGTTCTGGCCCGGAGATCCCACCTCCGAAATCCGAGACATCCGCTCCCCCCCCCCCATTCCAGATTCCCCCTCTGGGGCTGGGCGCATCAGATGAGACACAGGCAGGCGCTGCAGAGTCCAGCACGGGGCTTCAGACGACGCAACGCCCGAGAAAAGCTGGATATGCAGAGAAATGCAGGCTACAACTAGCGAATGGCGTTTTCCCAGGATTCGACGAAGCCCCAGCGGACCAATAGGCATTATCCCCACTTTAGCGTCATCGGTCTCCAGGCAGACTCTCCCATGACCTCACCCGATGGAAGAGAGAGTTTGGTGCCGAGAGAAAAGGGAGGGAGGGGGAATATATTCATTATTTATTTATTTATTTATTTCAGATTTATAAACCTCCCCCTCTCCCCGAAGGGACTCGGGGCGGTGTACAGGAAAAATTAAAACATCAGAAACATACAATATATATAAAATTAAAAACAGATTAAATTACCCTGTACTGAAACTAAAACATTAAAAAGCAACCCAGCCTATACTAAAAATTTCCCCTAAAAAATCTAAAATTCATTTGCGTGATTGGCAGATATTATATAAAAAGGTCTAACTGTTATGCAAGACCAGCTTGTTGGAAAAAATATGTTTTTAGTGAACGGTGAAAGAGGGGAAGGTCCGTGATGGTGCAAAGTTCTGTGGGGTAGGTCATTCCAGAGGGGCGGCCCTGCCACAGAGAAGGCCCTGCCCCTGGGCACCACTAGCCGGCATTGGCTGGTGGTTGGTACCCTCAGCAGGCCCTATCTGTGGGAGCGTATGGGATGCAGGGAGGTATGTGGCAGAAGACGGTCCCGCAAGTAGCTAGGCCCCGAGCCATGGAGCGATTTGAAGATGGTAACAAGCACCTTGAAGCGCACCCGGAAGGCCACCAGTAGCCAGTGCAGCTCGCGCAGGAGAGGTGTTACGTGGGAGTAACGAGAAGCTCCCAGAATCTCCTGCGCGGCCGCATTCTGGACCAACTGGAGCCTCCGGGTGCACCTCAAGGGGAGCCCCATGTAGAGAGTGTTGCAATAGTCTAAGCGAGACGTCACGAGTGCTTGAGTGACAGTGCGGAGGGCATCTCGGTCCAGGAAGGGACGCAACTGGCGTACCAGGCGAACCTGGTAAAATGCCCCCCTGGTCACGGCCGTCACATGGTCGTCTAGGGACAGCCGCGAATCCAGGAGGACGCCCAAGTTGCGAGCCCTTTCCACGGGGGCCAATGACTCGCCCCCGATAACCAGCGATGGAACAAGCTGGCTATGCCGAGACGCCGGAAACCACAGCCACTCGGTTGCCATATTCAGTCTTGGGCGGGGGGGGGGCGCAGCTCAAGGGGGTTCATGCCAACCCTAGAGGGGAGGGTGGACTTCCTTTTGCCCCTCCCCCCCATCCAGCATGGAGTGGGCCTCTCTCTCTCTCTCTCTTACAGCAGGTGGGGTAATTCAGCACCGGGCGCCCACCAGATGCCCTCACTGAAGCTTCTGTACATTTGACTCATCCCATGGACAGTGCAAATCTTATTATGTGTGTTAAAGTTATAGAGAAGAGAAGAATTATCGGTATCGGAATGCGGGAAATTTCAACACAATCGGGGTGGGGGGGGGGAATCAGAAGGGGCTGCTTCGTCCAGACATTCTGAGCAGGAGAGACGCAGGTTTCAAGAAGGAAATGGCATTTTTCTTCCATGAAGTGGCGCCTTTGCCGAGAGAGCCCAGTGGAGGATTCCCCCGGGAGGGGCTGGGTGGGTGGGTGAAGCTGGGATTAGATCCCTGAGGATCCTCTCCGCCTCTTCCTGGTTTAGCTGAGGGATTTCCGTATCTTCCCTTCGGATTGGGGGCTTTCTGTGACCCCCAAGTCTTCCCTGGCTATGGGGGACGCCTCCCCTCTTCTCCTCCAGCGCAGCGCCTCTTCCGACGGCAGAAATCCTCGTCTCTGAACTGAAACGTGTAAATCGTCGGTTCTGAATTGGGGGAAGGAAGCATTGATTGATCTGGGACTTTGGAGGTGGGAGGGGCCAGAACCAGCGGCAGCACCAATGGGAATTATCCCTGCTTCAACGTCATCGATCTCCGGGCAGAGTCCTTTGGGGCTTCACCTGAAGGAGGAGGGATTCGTAGCAGAGAGGGAAGCGGAGAAATTGGGAGGGGGGAATCCGTTGGATATTGGGGGGCTGCAGCTCAAGGGGGGTTCATGGTAGCCGCAGACGGGACCCTCCCCTTCCTTTGCTCTCTTCAGGATTCTCAGCCAGGGATTCCCGCTTCCTCCTTCTTACCCCCCCCCCCCAAACTGGCATTCACAACAGAGATTCTTGAACCCCAAACCAAGCAGGCTGTAGAGCTGCGCCTCCCCTTCAGTCACCCACTGCAGCCCCACTGCATGTCGGATGGGGGGGGGAGAGGAAAAGGACGTCCACCCTCCCCTCCAGGCCTGGCATGAACCCCATTGAGCTGCCTCCCCCCCAGATTGAAAATATTCCCCCTCTCCCTCCTTCCCTTCTCTCTGCACCGAACTTTCTCCTTCATTGGGTGAAGTCAAGGGAGACTGCCCGGAGACCGATGACGCTGCAGAAGGGAGAATTCCTATTGGTCTTCTGGGGCTTCATAGGTTCCTGGGAAAACCTATGGAAAACCTGGGAAAAGGGAGGCTGGTTGCAGCCTCCCTTTTTCTGCAAATCCGGCGTTTCTCAGGCATCGCCTCGTCTGAAACCCCTTTCTGGGCCCAGCTGGCTTTCTGGGCTGAGAGAGGGAAGCGGCGTGGAATTGGACTGCCTGAGCCAAAGGGATCCACGGGATAGTAGAGTTTAATCTTTATTGTCATTGTACATAATAAATGCAACGAAATTGGTTGGGATCTTGAGACTTGGTTTTTGAGCAGTACCAATGAACTCCACTCCACTCCTTCTCCTTTCTGTCCTTCTTCTATTTTCCTTTTCTTTTCCATTTCCTTTCTTTTCTTTCCCCCCTTTTATTCCAGCCTTCTCCTTTCCCTTTCGTTTCCCTTCCTGTTTCTTCACTAATTTCATTTTCTATTTTATGCCATGATAAACTTAATATAATAATAACAACAACAATAGAACAACAACAATAATAAGCCTTTTCTTTTAGGAGCGCTTCTCTTTTTCTCTCCCCCCCCTTTATTTCGGACTTTTGAGATGGGAGGGGCCATAACAAGGGTCAGCACCAATGAGAAGTTTCCCTGCTTGATCGTCATCGGTCTCTGGGCAGAGTCCTTAGGCACTTCAGCTTCTCCAAACCATCCTGCTCCTGCATCCTACGGGTAGTCCTCAACTTACGACCAGAACTGGGACCAGAAATGTCATTGAGAAGCTAGGCGGTCATTAAGTGAGTTGTGCTACATTTTACAATGTTTATTGCCACAGTTCTTAAGCGAATCACTGCGGTTGTTGAGTGAATCCAGCAGTCGTGAAGCAAATGCTGTTTCCCCCACTGATTTTACTTGTCATAAATCCATACATTGGCAGGCACCCAAATTGTTATTATGTGACCATGGGGATGCTGCAATAGTCATAAGTGTGAGGACCGATCATACCTCACTTTCTTAATGACCGTGAAACTTGGAATTGTCACTAAATGAATGAATATAAACTGAAGACTTCCTGTAGGATACTTGGTTTGGGATTGTACAAAATTGAATCCATTGTCACATTCCCACAAGGCCTTTTGGATATAAATAATATCTGATCCTTTATGCATATTTCCCTCTTAGCTCCCCTAATAATAATAACCTTTATTGTCATTGTACTTGTTTCCAACGAAGTTGGTTAATTACACATTCCAGATCCAAAGGACAAGATTTCAATCTAGACTTCACCTCCAGAGAAGGGGTGGAATCTGGGGCTCCCCAACCTCTCCAGGCGACTGAGGGTTCCCCCTTCAGAGGGAGCCTCTCTGGATGAAGCCAATTCAGGGCTTGAAGCCTCTTCAGGATTGGCTCATCAATCAGCCACTCTTCCAGGGGAAGGCAGCCAATTGGTGATTATTATTCAAATCTCAGGTCCAGGCCAATCAAAGCCTTGGCTTGTGTCATCAGAGGCTCCTCTTAAGGTCATTGGCTGGAGCTCTCCATGGCAACCTGCAGCATCCTTGTGGAGTCTGGACCACATAATGGAGGCTCTGCTCAATCTCCCTGGAAAGTGGCTGGATTGGATGGATGGCACTGGGGGCATCGCAGGGTCTCCCTCGCCTGGACTCCTCACGAGGGACAGAGAGACCCCTCCCTCTAAGGCAGAACTAAGAGGGGGGATTAGAAAAGGGGGGTTCAACAAAGACGACAGACATGCTGATCCCTGCCGTGTCTGCAGCCTCCATACCTGTCACCAAACTCCTCATCCAGCAGGTCAAAGGTTCCTGTCTCTGGAAAGGGGCTCTGAGCAGCCGGCTGGGGGTCAGCAATGGGATCTAATTCAGGATGTTCCAGTTGGAGAGGAATTGAGACCCCAAAGGTAGAAGCTGACCTAGAGAAATTAACTTAAAAAGAGATTTCATTGGCCAGATGTTATTTCCCAACAGACTCATCCTGCTGGTTGACTTATTGATATATTTTTATTTTTTATTACTCAGAGTTTTATCCACCTTTATTCTTTCTCTCAATAGCTCAAGGCAGTGAACATCCTGAAGGCTCCATCATCCTCACAACAACATGCTTGTGAGGGTGGCTGTGGCTGAGAGAGAGGGAGGGGCTCAAGGGGACCCACCAGGGTTTCCTGCCTTGGATGGGACTGGTAAGTCCTTTGAGGGGGGTCTCTTTCCTAATCCAAATGGTCCCCCCCTTTCCCTCTCATGAGAAACCGCCTAGCAGAGCCAGAGGGGGCCGAATTGACCGATCACATATTCTGACTCCTTTGGAGAGTCTAGATAGAAGATGAGCCTCCAATTGGAGTCTGAATCAGATGGGAAGTCAGGATAGTTTGAAGGGAGATCAGTTGTGATGGATGAAGTCAGAGTTTCTCAAACACTTAGAGACATCTGTGGACTTTAGGCAGTTAGCAAAATGTCCCCTGAACTGAAAGAGGAAGTGACTGTGTCTCTCCATTTTCCAAACAGGTCAGCAGCAGGGAAAAAATAGTCCTTTAGGGAATATCCTTGGTCTATTTTCTCAATGAGCAGTGATGGCCTCCATGATCTCCAGATTAGCCAGATTCCCTTGACTTTCAAATCCAGGAATCCATGAAAGACAAGCAACGGATGAAAGAACAGCATAGTTGTCTCAAGCAGACGGTGGATCAACTTCAGACCACAACAGAAGACCTACAGAAAACTCTACTGGACAACAAAGGAAGCTTGGACCATGCCAACATGATGATCCACCAGTTAGAACTAGAGAAAGAATCTTTGATGAAACACAGTGAAGAACTCCAGAAAGAAATGTCTGAGGTTACTAGCCAAGTGGCCTTCCTCAAACTTGAGAAGGCTGCCTTAGAACCTCTGAGAAGCTCCTCAAAGAAGTCTGGAACCTTCTTAAGAACTCAAGAACGACCTCCAGAGTCTGCAGCGTGAACTGGCTGAGATGGACCAAAGTTCCGCTTTGTGGAGAAAAGCCACTCCAGCCAACTGAAGCAGAAAGTCACCGTTCTTCAGAATATGAGGGAAAATGAGAAGAAACACCTCAACCATCTGCAGCAGACCTGTGTTTACCAGGCCAGAATGGAAGACCTGCAGAAAACTCTGGAGGACAACAGAGAAGAACTGACCCATGTCAGAATGGCCATCCAGGAATTAGAGCTGCAGAACAGGTGTTTGGAGAAAGGCAGGGAAGATCTCCACAGGGAGGTCACCAGCCAAGTGGCCTCTTCAGAAATGATATTGGCACTCCTGAGTGACCAGCACATGGGACCACTTTGCTGACACTCTCTCTCCCCATCCCTGGAATGGAGGAATGGCGGCCTTTTACCCATTTGAAAGAGAAAAGAGATTCTTCCCCTCCCTTCCCTTGACTTGCCACCCAGTGTGCCAGGGGAGTCAGAAGAGTCCCACCCTTACCAGCTGGAGCCCCTCCCTTACCCCCACCTTACCAGTCACTGCAGGATTGTCAGCTGAGCTGAAAGCCTCCCAGCCACCGAGCATCAGGGCCTGAGAGCACGGAGGAATCCCAGGGCTCTGAGCCAAGAAGGAGGGGGGAGGTGATGGCCGTGGCAGTGGTGAGGTGAGGTTGGTAGCGGTGGATCCCCAGGCTCAGCTCCAAGCCTCAGGGTGTCATCTGAGGCCGAGGGGCAGCAGTGAGGAGGGTGAGGGCTCTGCTGTGGGGAAGGCAGAGAGTCTGGCCAGAGCCAGAACTGGGAGCCAGAACCGAGCAGCCAAAGGAGCCGAGCAGATGGGATCTGGGCAGCCCACTGGAGAGGAGAAGAGAGGAGAACAGCCAGAAGCCGAACTGGGAGCCGAGGGGTCTGCAGGAGACACCTCGAGGCAGCAGAGACCCCTGGAGGCCGCAAGGCTGAAGGAGCTGGTGGCAGAGCTGGAAGACAGGGCTGGGGTGAGGGTCATGGGGGCAGGCAGAAACTCCTGATGCTCCAGAGGCTGCAAGAGAGAAGCAACCGGAGGGGGAAGCCAGGGGCCACCAAGGCCAACTGGAGCTGGTCAGTGGGTGGTGGCCGGTTGGTGGTGGGTGGTGAAGTAGTCTTAGGGAAGGAAGAACATAGGAGGTACTGTAGATTTATAAGGCTGGCAGGGACTTTGGAGGTCTTCTAGTCCAACCCTCTGCTCAAGGCAGGAACTTTATTCCATCCCAGTCAAATGGTTCTCTTGTCCACTTTGAGAACTTCCAGAGATGGAGCACTCCCTACTTTGGGAGGCCACTTCTTCCATGGCTTCATTGTTCCTTCGGTCTGAAAATGTCTCCCGACTTCTAGATTGGGTCTCTCCTTCACAAACTCCCATCCATTTCCTCTTCTCCTTCCCTCCAGGGCCCTGGAGACAAAGTCCCTCCCCTCTTCTCTGTGGGATCCCCTGAAAGTGACAGAAGATTCTAACATGGCTGCCCAACCCTTCCCACCTTCTCTCAGCTGGACATAGCAAACTCCCTCAACCGTTCATCAAACGATTTGGCCTCTAGACCTCAAATCATCTTTGTTCCTCTTCTTGTCACACTGTCCAGAATCTCCACAACTTTTTCTTTTCTGGGGCGACCAGAACTGGACCAAGGATTCCAAGGATGGTCTGACCAGAGAGACAGAAAGCTCTACCAGCCCTTCTCTCCCTCTTGAATCTTCCCCTCTTTTATGGCTGCCTAAGACTGCCTGGGCCTATTTTGTCCTCTGCAGCAGAGTCCTGGCTGATCCTTCAGTGCTTTGCCAGGAGATCCTTCCACTGCTGAGCCAGGTCCCCCCTGTTCTATACCTGGGCATTGGGGTCTCCTCAGTGCAGATCCTGGCTTTTCTCACCTGTGGACTGCATCTTGTTAGGTAGCCTCCAATGTTTACGTCTTCTGGATATTGAGCTTATCTTCTCGTAATTCCCACCACCTTGGTGCCTTCTAAAAACCTGATGAGTTCCCTTTCTGTCCCCTCACATAGATCGGAAGAGTCCGGGGCCCAAGGCAGAAACTTTAAGTACCCCTCTCAATATTTACAAATTTTATGCCCTTTTGGAATTGTATCCTTATTCTATCTCTCTAGTTGTTCTTTTCATATTTTGTTTTTTTCCTTTGTGCCTCGAAAGAGATTCAAAGAAGGAATGAAGCCTTTCTACTTTCACAGTTGTGGGAATCCACGTGTGGAATCCTTCCCAGCCTCTCTAGAAACTAGGAAAGATGAACAAGAGTTGGAAAGGAGCTTGTAGGTCATCTGGTCCAACACCCCCACCCAAGCAGGAGAGCCTACACCATTTCTGACAGATGACAGTCTAGGCTCTTCTTCAAAGCTTCCAGGGATGAAGCTCCCAAGGCAACTTCTTCTGAAGGCAACGTCTGTTCCATGGGTTGATTGGTCTCATTGTCAGGAAATTTCTCCTTAGTTCTAGGTTGAATCTCTCCTTGTTCAGTTCCCATCCATTATTCCTTCCCAGCCTTCAGGTGCTTTGGAAAATAGCTTGACCCCTTTCTCTCTTTGGCAGCCCCTCAAATATTGGAAGATGCTCTCCTGTCTCCCCTGGTCCTTCTCTTCACTGGATCAGCCATGCCCAGTTCCTGTAACTGTTCTTCATATGTTTTAGGTTTCAATCCCCTAATAGTAATACCACCTAGACTTATATATGGCTTCATAGTGCTTTTACAGCCCTCCCTAACCAGTTTACAGAGTCAGCCTCTTGCCCCCAAGTCTGGGTCCTCATTTTACCTATCTCGAAAGCAGGGGTGGGTTTCAAAATTTTTGGAACAGGTTCTGTGGGTGTGGCCTGCTTTGTGGGAGTGGCTTGCCGGCCATGTGACCGGGTAGGAGTGGCTTGCCAGCCATGTGACCGGGTGGGAGTGGCCAATTTGGAAAATGTGAAATTCACTTAACAATGGTCTTGGTTAGCAACCAAACTTTTGGGCTTAATTGTGGTCATAAGTTCTCTCTCTCTCTCTCTCTCTCTCTCTCTCTCTCTCTTTCTTTTTCTTTCTTTCCTTCTGTCTTTCTTTCTCTTTCTCTCTCTCTCTTTCTTTCTCTTTCTCTCTTTCTGTCTCTTTTCTTTCTCTCTTTCTCTCTCTCTTTTTTCTCTTTCTTTCCTTTCTGTCTCTCTTTCTTTCTCTCTCTTTCTCTCTGTCTGTCTATCTTTCTCTCCTTCCCACTCTCTGTCTCTCTGTGTGTGTCTGTCACTCTCTGGTTCCCCCCTCCCTCCCTGTCTCTCTGTGTGTCTGTGCCTCTCTCTCTCTGTCTGTCTCCCCCCACCCACCCAAGCCTCCTCAGCCTCTCTCACCCATCCACCGGACGAAGGAACCTGGTGTCCGATGGGTGAGCAAGCGAGCGAGCAAAGGCTTTTGAAGCAAAGGCTTCAAAGGCTGCCGGCTAGGAACAGCGCGCTACGCTGCGCGAAACCCCCCGCCCCCTGCCAGTCACGCTAACAGGGAAAGTTTTGCCGCGACTGGGGGGGGGGGTTTCGCGCAGCGTAGCGCGCTGTTCCTAGCCGGCAGCCTTTGAAGCCTTTGCTTCAAAAGCCTTTGCTCGCTCGCTTGCTCACCCATCGGACACCAGGTTCCTTCGTCCGGTGGATGGGTGAGAGAGAGAGCGAGAGTAGCCGGTCAGGCTACTTCCAGGAGCTGAGGAGGTTTGGGGGGGGGGAGAGAGACAGACAGAGAGACAGGGAGGGAGGGGGGAACCAGAGAGCCAGAGAACCCGCTGGCTGTATTTACTCTCTCTCTCACCCATCCACCGGACGAAGGAACCTGGCGTCCGATGGGTGAGCGGGCCAGAGGATTTTTGGGGCGCGCAGCAACTTTCCTTACCCGCGGCGGGAAACACGCAAGGAGAATCCACTCCCAGCTGTCTTCTTTTTCCTTCTGCGAAGGGTACTGGCCGCTGGCAAAGCGGGAGGCTCGGGAAGGCGGCACACACACACACACACAACCTACTTCAGGCGGCGGGAAACACGCAAGGAGAATCCACTCGCGGCTAGGCGTAGGGGGGAAGAGGTGGCTGAGCAAAGGGAAGGGGGGGGGGGGAAGGCGCTCCCGCCGCCTTCCCGAGCCTCCCGCTTTGCCAGCGGCCAGTACCCTTCGCAGAAGGAAAAAGAAGACAGCTGGGAGTGGATTCTCCTTGCGTGTTTCCCGCCGCCTGAAGTAGGTTGTGTGTGTGTGTGTGCTTTCTTTTTTTTGGGCCGGCGGCTCCTGGCCCGAGCGCTGCTCTTCGGAGTTGTCACGGCAGCAGGTTGTGGGGCGACGAGGTGAGCGGCCCACCCCCACCACCCACCCCCATGGAGAAGGGGAAAGGAGGACCCCTTCGGAGAGCCGGCCTGGCTGTCTTCTTTTTCTCTCAGCGAAGCATGGGCGAGGAGGAGGCGGCGCTTCGCTGAGGGAAAAAGAAGACAGCGCAGTCGCCTTGCTTGCTTTCCTGCCTGCCCGCCCCAGCTGGGAGCAGCAGTTAGCAGCGGCGACTTACTTCCGGGTCCACGATCCAAAGGGATCGCTCGGGATCCGGAAATTTTACGAAAGGGTTCGCCCGATCCCAGGCGAACCCCCAGAAACCCACCCCTGCTCGAAAGGATGGAAGGCTTGAGCCTGGTGGGATTTGAACTGCCAAACTGCAGCTAGCAGTCAGCTGAAGTATTCTGCAGTTCTGCACTCTAACCCCAGTGCCACCACGGCTCATCATATTCTTGGTGGCTCTTCTCTGCACTCCTTCGAGTCTCAACATTTTTTTAATAGTGTGGTGACCAAAACTGGATGCAGTAGTCTAGGTGTGGCCTTACTAAGGCTTTATATTAGGACCTCCCTTGATCTTGATTGTATCCCTCCATTAATGCAATTTAGGATTGCATTGGCTTTTTTGGCTGCTGCTGCACACTGCTGGCTCCTATTTACTTGGTTCTCCACTAAGACTCCAGGGTTCCTCTCATACTTATTGGTATTAAGCCTGGTTTCACCCAGTCTATATCTGTCTTTCGGCTTTTCTAGCCTAAATTTAAGACTTTTCTCTACTTTGAATTTCATTCTGTTAGATCTCTCTTAGCTGGTTGAAGTCAGAACTCTCTGAAAGACTCCACTGTTAGCCTGCTTGAGCAGAGCTTGGACTAGATGGCCTCCAAGGTCCCTTTCAACTCTCTCAGACTGTTATGGTTGGTGAAGTTCCCTGTGCTTGATGGAGAATGTTTGGGGGGCTCCCCAGAGGCTGAGAGCCAGAGAGGTTGAATGGGATGTTTGCCAGTTTCTTTATGGGGGGAGTCGGGTCTGGTGTGGGGTGGATGTGCTTGTCTGACTGGTGGGAGAGGCCATCTATGGGGTGGGATGGAGGGATGCATGGGGGGGGGGGAGTGAAAGTACAGGTAGATGTTAGGCATGGCCTCCTCCTTCTCTTCCTTCCCCCTGAGAGGCTCTGGAGCAGCAGGAGCTTCTGCCTGCCCCCAAGTCCCTCCCCCCAGCCCTGTCCTCCCGCTCTGCCCCCCAGCTCCCTCAGCCTTGCTGCCTTGGGGCTCTCTGCTCCCCCAAGGCCTCTCCTGGGGACCCCTGGGCTCCCCTTCAGCTTCTGGCTACTCTCCTCTCCCCTCCTCTCCTGTGGGATGTTCAGCCCCCGACTGCTCAGCCCATTTGGCTGCTCGGTTCTGGTTCCCAGATCCAGCTCTGGCCAGACTCACCTGGCACACGAGGTAGCAAGTCCCCCTCCCTCCCTCCCCCTCCCTCCCCCAATCCTCCCTCCTCTCCTGGATAGACAGTTGGACAGAGACTCCTTCGATGCAATTTCTATGGAGAGATGAGAAAGAACCACGTCCTCCCAATAACCGATAGGCATCCTGGCCATTCCGACTCTGCTCAGCTCCAGGGGCTGCTTAAGGCCCAACAGACTCTGGTTGCAGCAAAGGTGGCTCAATTCTCCACAGCAGCTCTGAGGATCCATGGAAAACACGGGATTAATCCACCATGGCTCTTTTACACAACTGATGTAGGAAACCCTTTTGCATTTCTACTCCTTTGCCTTTTAGTGTTTAATGGCTAAATGGGACTCCCAGGTTAAGGACTGATGTTATAGTATCTTTAGGCCATGTGGAACTGAGAGATTGGATGCCCAATTGGGATTTTAATATAGATTTCATCTGTGGTTTATGATTTCATTCTATAACTTTTAACTGCATATTCCTTGAGTGTTTTTATTTGTTCTGGTCTTTGATTGCAATAAACGTGATTTGATTTGATGCTATTCCATTTACCAAGAAGGGGACCTCAAAAGGCCTATGACAGTTGACTATTTCCCATGCAGTGAATTCTTTCCTCAGACAAAGGAACAATTCATGTGTCTTCAAGAAATGCTCCATCACACTGAGGTTGCAGTTATCCTATCTAAACAATAGGACAGAACCGACCATTAATCACTGGACAGGGGCCTTCCACCTGTTGATTCATGGCTGTTAAGACTCTTGTCAGTTGTGGATAATGAATGAGAACAGCCTGCCCCAATCTGGTGGCCTCCGGAGGTTCCTTCATGCATCCTCAGGATTCATGCTTGGCAACAAATAAGGCCACCTTCCTCCAAGAAGGGGGACCCAGGTGTCTTTGCCAACACTGGTGTGGCTCCATTTGTAGACCGGAGACCGAACCTTTGATATTGTGTCTGTTGCTGCTGCAGCCCTGGGAGACCTAAAATAAAAGGGGGAAAATCAGCATTGGGACCAGATCCTTGGACTTTCACTCGGACCGGGAGCTCCCAGTCATTGCCCAGGCCCCTCCCCTCTTTCAGGGCCCCTCCGTTCTCTGGATCCTGATGGAGAGAGCACAGAAATGGCCTCTTTGCCTTTTGACCTCCAACCTTGGGAGGGGAACTTTGTGGGCCTGATTTGTCAGGGAGGAAATCCTGCTGCCATTGCTCTATGCCATTGAGTGTGTCTGAAAGGGAGGCATGGATAACTCTGACCATGAAGCTGCCCTTTCACAAACAATTTCCCCAAACAGGACAAGGTGAAGCTTCTTTCCAGTGGAGCCCAAAGGACCTCCATCCAATCATTTAATTTACCTGTCCAAACCTAAATTCAGGCACTACATTCAACAGCCTTGCCTTCTTATTTGCTATTTGTGTACAAGAAGCAAACAAAACCTAAAGCAATTAGCTACATAATCCCCAACCCTTCTGGGTCTCTGATGGAGATACTAACTTCTAGAAGATCCATGAAATGGAATAGCACTGAAACCTCCCAAGAGGTCTAAGAAAACCATCAGGTTTCTACTCCCCACATTCCATTCAACTGAAGGTCAACCCCCTTGGGGACAAGGCTGAGCTCACTTGAAATGGGACCTCAGAGTTTGGAAAACAGGGAAAAGACACCATAGTTTCACCCACCTTGTTGAGCAGCTTAAGCAGTGTAAGAGATTTTGGGTTGATAAAAATTTTCTGTCTATGGATAATCCCCAGAGTCTCTTCCCTGGGATCGTCCTTCAGGAGAACCAAGGAGCCCAAGATGAACAGACCTGCTGATGTTTCTCCATTTTGGTCCAAGTAGAGTTTAAGATGGGAAAGATTGCGAAACTCGTTCTTGTCCAGAAAGGGATGAAACTGGTATTGAAACATCCAAGAATTTGAAACACAGAAAACGTTTCTTGTCACAGTTTTGAATATTTCTTCTACAATTTTCTAACTTTCAAATATGCTTTGTTAGGAGAACATTGTCTTCATAAGCAAACAAAAAATGTTCAGCAAGATTTGTCAATCATAGACTGAGAAAATACACCATAAATTGGGAAAATACAATTGACACAGTTGGTCAATTATAGTGAACCTTCTAGAGCAAGTGACAAATAAAACGAATAACGGAGAAAAAGAGATTATTCATAAACTCCTTGGAAACCACAGGTTGATGATCAGAAAACATGGATTAGTTGACAAGAAAGTTATCAGGCTAATCTTCTCCCTGGTAGACCAGACAGGAAACATCATGAGATGAACTAATTCAAATTTATTCTAATGCTACTTCAACAGAGGTTTCGACATCTGAAGCTGCAAATCTCCCAGATTATGGCAATGATTGTAATATAAATTGATTTCAGTAAAGTATAAACAATTTTGTCATGTGACTAGAAACATAGTTAAGTGAGGGATTGATGGAACAATTAAGTGGATTAAAAAGTCATAAAATTGTACTCCAATAACTTTTAATGTTTTTAATATTTCTCATAACACCGAGTGGTTATGAATCATAATCTGTCCTGTCATGATCAATTTTTCTATGCTGTCAATACAGAGAATTTGATAAATCTCTGTAATTCAAGATTCGATGCTGGTTCAGACCGGTTCTGACATAGTGGAAGTTTGGAGAAGTTTGGAGAACCAGCAAATACCACCTCTGGCTGACTCTGCCCTCCCACCCACGCAGTTCCCTGACCTGGATTCCCTTGTTTCTCAGCTCAGCTCATTTGCTTGGCAGAGGGCATTGCTGTGCCTCAGCTGAGCTAAAGAAACAGCTCAGCTCCCCAGCACTGACTCTGACTCTGACTCCGAGGGCTCTTGGAGGGCTGCATGCGCACAAGGGAAGTGCCCTCTCATGAAACCAATAGGAAAAGACTTGGGATCCCACCACTGGGGAGCATGGCTGGGTAGGGATGGCTGAGTGGGGGTGGCCAGCTCGACCCCCCCCCCCCACTGGGCATGGCTGTCTCGGGGCAGCTGGGTCAGGATGGAATAAGTTGCACCAGCTGACTCCACGTGGGACAATTCAGTGCCCCACAAGCTCCTCACCTCCCCAAACTGCTGGCAACCAAGCACACACACACAAACACACACAAACACACCACATTCCATGTTTGGGGGCTTTTAAACAAAGAGGAAAGAAGGGGCCTTCTCCCCAAGCCCAGGATATGATTGGCAGTTTGTAAGCTCTGATCTGGAAAATACTCTCCAAGCTTGGAAGGGTATGTTTGTGTGTGTGTGTGTGAGTGAGAGAGAGAGAGAGAGAGCACAGCTAGCCAAAGCAGCCCTTCTTCTCCCAATCCCAGACCTCTTTGGCATTTGGGAGGCAGAGGACAAGGCTGATGCACCTGGAAGCCCAGAGGAGAAAATTTGCAGGAAGCCCTTGAGTCCAACTTCTGCCTTGAGAATCACTGGAGAGGAAGAGGAGGAGGAGGAGAGGAGGAGGAGGAAGTGGAAGTGGAGGAGGAGGAGGAAGAGAAGAAGGAGGAGGAAGAGGAGGATGAGGAGGAGGAGAAGAAGAGGAGAGGGAAGAGGAGGAGGAAGTGGAGGAGGAAGAAGAGGAGGAGGAAGAAGAGGAAGAGGAGGAAGAGGAGGAGGTGGAGGTGGAGGAGGAGGAGGAGGAGGAAGAGGAGGAGGAGGATGTAGCAGAGGAGCAGCAGGAGGGAGGCTGGGCCTTCTTGAGAGGGAATCCCTGTTTCCAATCACAGGTGGAAAGGATGGTGGCTTGTTGGGGCAGCTTCCCCTCATGCAGCCTCCCCTCCCACCCCCTCCTCCCCTCCAGAGATCCCTCAAAGCAGAAGCAAACTTTCTCCTCCAGGCTTCCACACCAAGCAGTGTCGTCCTCTGCTTCCTTGTGGGGGGGGGGGGGCAGGGAAGGTTTCAAAGGGGGTGTGTCCAGGGGTCTCCAGGGGAGGAAGGGTAAATCGTCCAACGGAGGAGACTCACCGTCCCTGTCAGGCCACTTGGAGATTGGAGGCACAACCTGTCCAGAGCCCCAGGCAGTTAAGGCCAAGTTAAGCTCCCGAGGATCAGACAGCCCAGCGCAGCCTCCCTGAGCTCTTCCTTTGTGGGCGGCTGCTGCAGGGCTTCCTCTCCTTGGCCAGGTTGCTCCTGGAGGCTGCCTGGAGGTCCCCCCACCTGTCCTGGTCCAATGCTGGCCTGCTGCCCATCCCTGGCCTTAGGGGCAGAAACAAGGGTGGGTTTCAAATTCTTTTATTACCTATTCTGTGGGAGTGGCTTGGCAGACATGTAACTGGGTGGGCGTGGTCAACTCAATGTCACTCACCTGGAGAGTCACCTGGCCTGGCTTCTCCTTGCCCCTCCCCTCCCAGCCAGTCCTCTCCTCGCCTTGCATGCTATGGTGGGAGAGGAAGCCTTTTCAAAGTCATCTTCCCCTTGATGCTAGTACCTAAGATGAGATGTTGCTGCCAGAAGACCGCCTGCTGTACATTTCCCAATCTTGTCTATGGCCATTCTCTTGGAAAGACTGAATGGAGAGCCTCCCTTCCCTCCAGCCTCCATTCCTCTGAAGGAGCTCCACAGCCACTTCCTCCTCTTTGAGAAGGGCCTTGCAAATGGGGGCAGGCCAGGGGACCCTGCCAGTATGGGGGGGCTACCGGTATGCAAACATATGGTCGATTTCCACTACTGGTACGCCCATACCAGTCCATACCAGGAGCAACCCACCTCTGTTCCCTTCCCTTCCCTCCCTCCCTCCCTCCCTTTCTTCCATGGGGTGAGAGGCAGCCTTGATTTCTCCATTTCTTTGCATGTGTCTCTTTTGCCCTCCCTTCCTCCGTCCCCCTCCTTCCTTCCTTCCTTCCTTCCTTCCTTCCTTCCTTCCTTCCTTCCTTCTTTCCTTCCTTCCTTCCTTCCATGGGGTGAGAGGCAGCCTGGACTCCATTTCTTTACACACGTCTCTCTTGCTCTCCCTCCCTCTGTCCCCCTCCCTCCCTCCCTCCTTCCTTCCTTCCTTCCTTCCTTCCTTCCTTCCTTCCTTCAATGGGGTGAGAGGCAGCCCGGATTTCATCATCTCTTTTCCCTTGGTTTTTTTTCTAACTTCTCTCTGTGTTTCTGTCTTTATGGTTTTTTTAAACTTTGCAAACTTCTGACAATTAGTTTTTCACTAAAGTTGATTTTGTTCTTAGAAACTGGCTGCACTGTTTCATCAGCCCTTTTGGGTGGTGCCCTTGAGGATTAGCTTTCAAAATAACCTAACCAACATTTTGGTTCCAACTCATCAGGCAGCTATTTCAGATCTGTGACATGCTCTGTCATTAAGTGCCCAACTCCCCCGTTTTATCTTAATGCAAACAAATCTCAGATTTCGTTTTTCTTGAGCCACAATGGCCATGTATTTCCTCTGGGGCAAGTTTCAAGCATGGAGATCCCAAACCTCTAAATGTTAGATGATGGATTTAATTCCATCTCTGCCCCTGTTATTATGAGCCACATGGCGATTATTTTCCTCCAGAGAATTTCCCAACAACCTTTGAGTCCAAGAACTGGTTGGATTCTCCAGGGATCCCTCCTGAGAGGGAGAATTATGATCAAAGTTTCAGCTCTGCTCTTTGGCCGAATCCTCCAGAGAAGACTTTGGGCAGAGAAATAGGGAGTTTGGGGAGAGGCAGGGGCTGTGCTCTTGAATGTCCGTCTCTCTCCTTTCCAGGTGAAGCTGAGTGTTTCTCTGGGTTTCAATCAGGAAAGACACTGGATCATTTTCCCACCTTGTGAGAGTCCTTTGAATCCTTCTAATTCTTCTTTAGAAACAGGAAAGGGATTGATTGATTCACCCCATGAATGATGGACCTCCTGCTTCTGCTTCTGATGCTGCTTTTGTCCCATCCAGTCTCTGGGAAGCTGAGGATGAAATGCCCGAAGAGTTTGGAGCACCAGAATGGAAAACAACCACAGAGCTTTTACAGCCCAGGAGACCATCTCATTGGTATGATCCTCAGTGGAAGGGAAACATTGCATACAAAGTTGCTTTTCAAGGTGGCTCCTTCTCTTCAGTTTGTTTTCCATGATCTGTAAGTCATTCAGGGTGATTCCTATATTGGGGGATTATGTCTAATTTCCCGAAAGCTTCTGATTTCCATGGCTTCTCTTTTTTGTCTGATTTTGTGAAAGAGACTCACATCCAAAAAGGGGTCTGGAAAAAAGGGCTGCAGATTATTTTCCTCCCTAAATTCTTTTTTTTTTTAATTGAAAAGGTTTTATACAAACATTTCCCCCCCCCCATTTCCCCCCCTACATATAATATAATTCAGATATAAAACACCTCCTTATCCCCATCCTTTAAAACTAATTCATACAAATATATTTCCCTCCCCTAACCACCCTAACCCTCCCCCACCTCCCTCTCCACCCCATCCCCCGGGCTTCCATCATATGCCACTCTAATAATTCCAAACAACCCATATGTTATCCTTTCTCTTCATATTATTCTCCTTGCTTATTACCATGTCAGTCTATTCATTCTTATCTACCTCCAACATTTTGATTAAACATTAAAATACATTCATAATAATTTCTTAGGATCTAAATACCATCTGTACAACATTTTACAAAAGTTCTCCCTTAATTTCTACAACTTAAATTTAACCTTCACAATTTGACCCATATTTCCCCCCCCCCAAATCTGCAACATGCCATTAAACATTTTCGTTAAAGATTAAAATACATTCATGATAATCTCTTGGGATCTAAATACCCCTTACGTATTATCAGTCTATTTTCTACATTCTACATAAAAGCTACATAATATTTTCTGGTCTGGTATTTATTTTGTATATAATAAATCCATTTTTCCCATTCCTGTATATAATTCTCCTGCTTCTGGTCTTTTAAAAAAGCTGAAATTTTTGCCATTTCCACATACCCCGCCACTTTCTGTATCCATTGGTCAATTGTAGGTAAAGCGTCTTTTTTCCAGTGCTGAGCAATCAGCAATCTAGCTGCTGTGACCATATACAAAAGCAATTTCGTTTCCCCCTTTCTGTATCCATTGGTCAAAGCTTATTACAGGTCCACCATATATGAAAAAATGTAGCATCTGAGCACCCACACCTCCAGCATTTTGGTTGGACATTAGGATACATATATGATAATTTCTTAGGATCTAAATGCCATCTGTAAAACATTTTATAAAAATTCTCCCTTAAATTCTGTGATTGTATAAATTTAACATTCTGAACCCATATTTTTCCACACATGTCCAACATAACAGGTTCGCCAAAATTCTGAGCCCATTTGATCATACAATCCTTAACCAATTCACTTTCTGAATCTCTTTCTAACAACACATTATATATTCTTTGGATATGCTTTGGGCCAGTCTCTTTTATCTGCTTAATCAGTTCTGCTTCCTTGTCCATAAATCCAACTCTTTGGTCTTCTTTCCATCTCATCTGTAGCTGTTTATATTGCAACCAATTTAAAATAATTCCTTCAGTTGTTCCAAAGTTTTCAACTGCCAGCTGCCCCCATCAGCAAAAAGCACCTCTTTATATAAACAACCCCCAAGTGACTTAGTATTTGCAATGCCAGGTCCGTGGTCAACAAAGCCCCCCTCGTTTATGACCTTGTGTCAGAGGAGGGGCCGGACCTGGCAGGAATAGCGGAGACCTGGTTGGGCCACGAGGGTGGACTTCCCCTCGTTGAAATATGCCCACCAGGCTACCGCGCTTTTCATCAGCCTCGGGCCCTTGGCAGGGGTGGTGGGGTAGCAGTTATTGTAAAGGAAAGTCTTGAGCCGAGAGAGACCACTGTGCCACAGACTACCGGTTGTGAGTCCCTCTGCGTGAAGTGGGGCCTAGGGAGGCAGTTGGGCATGCTGGTTGTATACCTGGCTCCCCGCTATGTAGCAGCAGCCCTGCCCGAGCTCCTGGAGGTGATCGCTACGGTGGCAGTTGAGACCCCCAGACTTTTAGTTATGGGGGATTTTAATCTGCCATCGTTGGGCGAATCATCCGAGGTAGCTCGGGAGTTCATGGCTTCCATGACGGCCATGGACCTGACCCAACTAATTTTAGGCCCCACCCACGAGGGTGGACATACAACGGATCTCATCTTTGTCTCTGGCCAGTGGAAGAGTGATCTGGGTATAGGGGATATAGACATCATGCCCTTGTCATGGTCAGACCACTCACTTCTCCGGCTCGACTTTCCAACCACTGCCCCCCTCCGCGGGGAGGCGGAACCTGGGTCACCAATTTGGTTCCGCCCCAGGCACCTGTTGGACCCTGATGGGTTTCAGACGGCGCTTGGGCCACTTCCTGTACCCCTGACCTGCGCCCCGATCGAGGACCTCGTGGTCGCATGGAATACTGTGACCACGGGAGCCTTGGATCGGGTCGCGCCCTTGCGGCCTCTCTTGCGGCGGTGAGCCACCCTGGCTCCTTGGTTTACCGAGGAGCTGAGGGGGATGAAACGCCACAAGAGATGCCTAGAGAGAAGATGGAGGTCTACCCGTTCTGAATCCGACCGAACACAGGTAAGAGCCCATTTACGGACTTACATTGTGGCGCTGAGAGTGGCCAAACGTCATCATTGTGTCACTCTCATAGCATCCGCAGAAAACCGCCATGCCGCCCTGTTTAGGGTGACCCGCTCCCTCCTTCAACAGAGGGTGCGGGAAGCCCCGCTACAGGGTAGAGCAGAGGAATTTGTGATTTTTCTGCAGGAGAAAATCGCTCAGAAACAGAACGAGTTAGTCCCCATTGATGGCCCAGTGAGATGCCACGAGACAGATCTTGTTTGGGAGGAGTTTGACTCCGTTACTTCCGAAGATATGGACAGGTTACGTGGGCGACTGCGAGCCACCACATGTTTATTGGACCCGTGTCCCTCCTGGCTTGTACTGGCATCCTGGGAGGTGACACGAGGCTGGCTCCAAGAGGTTGTCAACGCATCCTTGAGTGAGGGTTCCTTGCCTGCTTCCCTAAAAGAAGCTATGGTGAGGCCCCTCCTCAAGAAGCCCTCTTTGGATCCAGCTTTATTAACCAACTATCGTCCAGTCTCCAAACTTCCCTTTTTAGCGAAGGTTGTTGAGAGTGTGGTGGCACAACAGTTTCCCCGTCACCTGGAGGAAGTTGAGTATCTAGATCCGCGCCAGTCCGGCTTTCGGCCCGGGCATAGCACCGAGACGGCGTTGGTCGCGTTGGTCGATGATCTCTGGAGGGCCAGAGATGGGGGTTGTTCCTCCATCCTGGTCCTATTAGACCTCTCGGCGGGTTTCGATATCATCGACCATGGTATCCTATTGCATCGGCTGGGGGGGTTGGGGGTGGGAGGCACTGTTTTACGGTGGTTCTCCTCCTACCTCTCTGGCCGATCGCAATTTGTGTTGGCAGGAGAGCAGAGGTCGACCTCGAGACCCCTCACATGTGGGGTGCCTCAGGGGTCGGTCCTCTCGCCTCTCCTGTTCAACACATATATGAAGCCTCTGGGTGAGATCATCCGTGGTTTTGGGGTAGAGTACCATCTCTACGCTGATGACACTCAGCTGTATATATCTACCCCAAACCACCCCAACGATGCCGTAGCGGTGATGTGCCAGTGCCTGGAAGCCGTACGGATCTGGATGGGAAGTAACGGACTCAGACTCAACCCGACCAAGACCGAGTGGCTGTGGTTTCCGGCTGCCCGATTCAACCAGCTGACTCCATCGCTGGCCATAGGGGGCGAACATCTTGCCCCTGTGGATGGGGTGCACAATTTGGGTGTCCTCCTAGATGCCTGGCTGTCCATGGAAGATCAAGTGACAGCCGTGGCTAGGAGGGCGTTTTACCAGGTTCGCCTGGTTTGCCAATTGCGCCCCCTATTGGATCGGGACGCCCTTCGCACAGTCACTCATGCTCTCGTGACATCCCGACTGGACTATTGTAACTCTCTCTACATGGGGCTCCCCTTGAGGTGCACCCGGAGACTTCAGATGGTCCAGAACGCAGCCGCGCGGGCAATTCTGGGAACCTCCAGGTTTACCCACGTAACACCGCTCTTGCGCGAGCTGCACTGGCTGCCTGTCGTCTTCCGGGTGCGCTTCAAGGTATTAGTCATCATCTTTAAAGCGCTCCATGGACCTAGCTATCTGCGGGATCTGATCCTGACTCACAAATCCTCACGGCCGATTCGCTCCCACAGAGAGGGACTTCTCCGGGTGCCGTCCACTAGACTTTGTCAGCGGGCGACGCCCAGGGGAAGGGCTCTCTCTGTGGCGGGCCCAGCCCTCTGGAACGACCTTCCCCCTGACATTAGAACGACCACGGACTTCCGCTCCTTCCGTCTAAAACTAAAAATACATCTTTTCTGCTTGGCCGGCCTAGGGTAGTCTCTCTCTATGGGGTTTTAGTTGTTTTAATTGGGAATTTTAGTATGTTAATGGGGTATTTTAGCACAGGTATTTGTTTAATTTGTTTTTAATGTGTTTGTATATTTATTGTTTTAGTTTTCCCTGTGCACCGCTCCGAGTCCCTATGGGGAGAGGGAGCAGTCAACAAATTAAAATTATTATTATTATTATTATTATTTATAATCCACATGGTATCTGCAAGATCCAACCAAAGCGGTATCTTGTAATCCCAATTAGGCCGATGCTTCTTCCATATCCTCATCAAGGCATTTCGGAGAATATGACTGTTAAACACTTTGTCCACTCTTTCTTCATAAAAAAGATATGCATGCCATCCCGAAGCAAGGTCGTGACCTTCTATATTCAGCAATTCAGTTTTTGTTTTCCCAAACCATTCTGCTATTTGTGACAATGCAGCTGCTTCATAATACAGTCGAAGGTTTGGGGGTCTAAGGCCACCTCTTTCACGAGCATCTTGCATTATTTTCAACTTTACTCTTGGTTTTTTCTGGTTCCAAACAAATTTATTCAATATTGCTTGCCATTCTAACAAACGTTTATCAGATTTAAGCACCGGAATCATCTGAAATAAGAAGATTAGTCTAGGTAAAATGTTCATTTTGATTGCTGAGATTCTTCCAAGCAGAGATAATTGTAATTTTTTCAATGCTTGTAGGTCTTTCTGTATCTTTTGCCACAATAGTTCATAATTATTTTGAAAAAGTTTTGTATTTGAGTCTGTAATATGTATACCTAAATATTTAACCTTAGAAACTATTTCAAAACCTGCCAAACTTGCAAGTCTCTTTTTTTGAGTCTCTGTTATGTTTTTAACGATCATTTTCGTTTTCTTTTGGTTGAGTCTGAACCCAGATACCACGCCAAATTCTTCTATAATGTTTTTCATCTGGATTATTAAATTCAAAGGATGTGATAGGGTAACAACCAGATCATCCGCAAATGCTCTAGCTCTGTATTCCTTTTGCCTTATAACTATACCATTTAAGGAGTTAGAATCCCGAATTGTATTCAACAAGACTTCTAAGGTTAAAATAAATAACAATGGAGATAATGGACAACCCTGTCTTGTACCATTTTGTATCTCAAAACTCATGGACAAGTTTCCATTAATAATAAGCTGTGCATTTTGTTGCTGATATATTGCGCCTATCGCCTGTTGGAACCATATCCCCATATCCATTTTTTCCAAAGTCTTGGTTAGAAAGTTCCAGTTCACTCGATCAAAGGTCTTTTCCACATCCAAAAAAACAAGCACTGCAGAGATCTGCTTACTTTTATCTAAATAGTCAATTAAATCTATAAGTTGCCTTACATTCTCCTTCATATGTCTACCTTCGATAAATCCTGCTTGGTCATAGTGAATTACCTCTTGAATAACTGGCATCAATCTGTTGGCTAGTACTTTAGCAAAGATTTTATAGTCTGTATTCAAAAGAGAAATTGGTCTGTAATCCTCTGGGTTCTTAAGACCATCCTTTTCTTTGGGTATCAAAGATATAAAAGCCGCTTGCCATGAAGGAGGTATTTTACCTCCTTGCTGTATATTGCAAAATAATTCTGCAAGATATTCAATCATCTCCATTTGTAAAGTTTTGTAATAAATTGCAGTCAAACCATCAGTCCCTGGAGCCTTAGCTAATTTAAGTTGCTTTATGGCTAAGCTAATCTCATCAGTAGTTATCAAACATTCCAGATATGCCTTTTGAAGCAACGACATTTTGGTAATCCTTTTTCCTTCCAGGTATTCATCTACGAGCTTATTTTGTATGTTATCCTTTGCATATAATTTAGGAAAATAATCCACAAAGGCTTTTTTAATCAGATCCTGTTGATAAACAGAGGGAGCACTCTGTCAGTTACAGGACTGCTTTGAGACTACCGAGTGGAGTATATTTGAACACTTGGAGCTGCAAGAATTCACTGACACTGTACTCTCATACATTAAAACATGTACAGATAATGTAACAGTGAATAAACGTATCAGAGTTTACAGCAATCGTAAACCCTGGATGTCAGCAGAGGTACAATCACTGCTGAGAGCCCGAAACTCCGCTTTCAAAGCAGGAAACAAAGACAAATATAATGAAGCCAGGGCAAACTTGAGAAGAGGCATTAAGGCAGCTAAACAGGAATACAAGCAAAAGGTAGAGAAGTATCTGGAAGATAACAACTCAAGACAGGTGTGGCAGGGACTACAACACCTAACCAACTATAAGGACAATACAAAAAAAATAGCCAATGCTGATGCCCTGCTAGTAGAGGAGCTAAATAGCTTCTTCGCCCGCTTTGAGGTTAAAAGACCAGTCTCTGTGGCTTTATCCCAAAGGCCCTCTAACATCCAGCCACTCACCCTGGATGAACATCAAGTGAGAGCTGAGCTGAAGGCTGTAAATCCCAACAAAGCTGCAGGTTCAGACGGGGTGTTGGGGAAAGTGGTAAAAACCTGTGCTGACCAATTAGCAGGGGTTCTGACAAGGATTTTTAACCTCTCCCTGAAACAGGCTAGAGTCCCATCATGCTTGAAAGCAGCCACCATTATCCCAGTTCCAAAGACAGCAGCCATAAAAAGCTTGAATGACTATAGACCCATTGCACTGACGTCTATAGTGATGAAGTGCTTTGAGAGACTGGTCCTACAACACCTCAGGTCCTGTCTTCCACCAAGTTTTGATCAACACCAGTTTGCGTATAGAAACAACAGGTCGACAGGGGATGCCATCACCACTGCTCTCCATATCGCACTGAGCCACCTTGAGAAATCTGGGAATTATGTCAGAATGCTTTTTATAGATTATAGCTCGGCCTTTAACACCATCCTACCAGGCATTCTCATTGAAAAGTTAACTGACCTGAATTTTCCTCCCCTTACTTGTGAATGGATCAAAGACTTCCTGACCGATCGTCCACAAACAGTAAGGGTTGGGTCCTTTACATCTTCCACACTGAAGCTCAGCACAGGCTCCCCTCAGGGCTGTGTGCTCAGCCCCTACCTCTACTCACTGTATACATATGACTGCATATCCTCTGATCCATCCAACATCATAATAAAGTTTGCAGATGACACAACGGTGGTGGGTCTCATAACTGGAGGGGACGAATCAGCATACAGGGAAGAAGTCCAGAAGGTATCCGCATGGTGCTCAAGAAACAACTTACATCTAAATACTAGCAAGACAAAGGAGATGGTGCTAGATTTCCGGAGGCACAGAGAGGAACCTGCCCCACTGTATATCGAGGGGGGCTGTGTGGAGAGGGTTTCCTCTTTTAAATTCTTAGGAGTGCTTATTAGCCAAGATCTCACCTGGAAAAACAACACGTCTCTGGTGATTGGAAAAGCCCAACAAAGACTTCATTTCCTTCGAGTCCTGCGGAAAAATCAGGTGGAACAACGGCTGATGATCTCTTTCTATCGGTCCATCATAGAAAGTGTCCTCACATATTGTATCACAGTGTGGTATGCTGGTTTAACAGTTGCGGAGAGGAAGACACTACAGAGAGTGATCAATTCGGCACAAGAAACCATCGGTTGCCCTCTGACATCACTGGATAACATCGCCAGATCTCGCTGCTTTAGCAGAGCAAGGAAGATTCTCAAAGATGATTCACACCCTGGTTGGTATCTCTTTGCCCTTCTACCATCAGGCAGAAGATATCAAAGTATAGCCAGCCGAACGAACAGGTTTAAAGGTAGCTTCTATCCATGGGCTGTGAGACTTTTAAATTCAACCGCAATCACTCCATGCACATGCTAGTTTTTTCTTTTTTCTTTTCTCTCTTTTTTGTTTCTGTTATAATTTTGCACCAGTGAAGTTAAAACCAATTTCATTGTAATTTTTACAATGACAATAAAGATTATTATTATTATTATTATTATTATTATTATTATTATTATTATTATTATTATTATTATTATTATTATTATTATTATTATTATTATTATTATTATTATTATTATTATTATTATTATTATTATTATTATTATTATTATAAACCACTTTCTCTCCATACTGGATTCTATCAATAATTCTGTTATTCGTCTTCTTTCTCACGGTGTAAGCCAACCACCTACCAGGTTTATTAGCATTGGCAAAAGTATTATGTTTATCAAATTGTAAGTTAGTTGCTGTTTGTTCTGATATAAGCATTTGAAATTGATCTTTCAACAGCTTTATAGCCGTCTGAAGTGACTCATCTTTTGGAGTTGCTATGAGCAACTTTTCCTTTTTCTTTATTTCTCTTTTTCTGTCTACTTTGTTTATGTTTAAAATTCATATGTATCAGGACCCCACGCAAATAAGCTTTACTTGCATCCCAAACTGTTTCAATAGGGGTACCCCTATTCATATTGAAGCTAAAATATTCCTTCATATATTTTTTAAGTTCATCAACATTTTTTTCATATCTAAATAAGTTTTCATTTACTCTCCATGACCTTCTTGGCCTTTTCCCTAATTCAATCTCTAGCCACACCGGGCTATGGTCACTTAATGTCCTGGAAAATATCTTTGTTTTCTTTGCTTTAGGAAGTAAATCAGTTGTTATAAAAAAAAAAGTCAATCCTTGAGAAAGATTTATGTCTATCTGAGTAAAAAGTAAAGTCCAGCTCGTTTGGGTTATGTATTCTCCAAATATCTTTTAAATCCACATCTTCTTGTAATTCAAAAAAAAAGCCTGTGGTAATTTACTAGTGGATTTGGACATCGTTTTTTTATCTATCCTTGGAGAAATGACTCCATTCCAATCTCCCATAATTAAAATGCTCTTAAAATTCCAGTCCAAGATTTTTAAATGGAGCATCTTGAAAAAACTTTCTTGTTGATTTGGTGCATATATTCCTACCACCAAAATAGAACCATAATCTGTATAAAGCTCTATTGCTAGATATCTACCACAATCATCCGCTTCTATTATTTTAGCTGAAAGTCTTTTATTTATATACATCACCACACCATTTTTCTTTTCCAAATTAAAGGCTGCAAAATGTGTTCCCAATCTTAAGTTCATCAAAAACTTCTGATCTTGCAGCCTAATATGAGTTTCTTGTAAGCAAATAACGTCATTATTAAATTGCTTCAAATAGTGAAATATTTTTCTCCTTTTTTGTGGGGAATTCAAACCATTCACATTCCAAGATAAAACTTTAAGCATCATTTGGTCTGGTCTGAAGCGTTGAGAGCATTTGCTGAAGTTCTTTCTCCACAAGACTAATCTTCGGTCCTGCTCCTCCCATGACTTCAACTTGCTTCTTTGCTTTGTCTTTCTTACCCTGTTGTGTTTGAGGTTTCCCCTGCTTCTGCGCTTCCTGCATTTGTCTGGTAGTAAATCTAGTTACACGTTGTTCAACTGGTTCAACTGGTTTAAGCATAGGCATTTACACAGTTCCCTCTGTGACAGACTTTGACGTTTCCTCCAAATAAGAGCTCAAGAGAAGTCCAAAAGGATCCTGAAAACCCCCTGTAGCACCCTGGGTTTCCTTTTCTTTTTGCAGTTGTCTTATTTTTTCTTTTGTCTCTTTTTCAAACTGCCTCTGCTCTTCAATCTCAGTATCTGTTGGTGTAGATGTACGTGGAGGTGTAGCACTTGCCTTCAGTACTGCATAATAAAATTCTTTTGCTTTGTCTAGAGTATTCAAATGATATCTTATACCTTCATATCTCAGTATAATGCCCATTGGGGCATCCCACCTATACTGTATCTGTCTTTTCTTCAACTCTGTTACCAAAAATCCAAAATCCCTTCTAGACTTTAACATCGCTGGTGGTAACTCCTTAAAAACACCAATCTGGATTCCATCTATTTGGAGAGCAGAGTAAAAAGACTTCTGCAAAATATCATTTCTAAGACATCTATCAGTAAAGTAAATGACCACATCTCTTGGTAATTGTCTTTGTAGTGCTACACGTGAGTTCACTCTATAAATTTTGTCAATCTTAAAAATTTTTTCATCAGAATCGTCCAATTTCAGTAACGTAGCCAAAGCATCTCCACAGATCCTTCTCAAGTCTTCTCTAGGGTTCTCCCTCAAACCCCTCAATCTGATAGCGAATTCCATCGATCTAAATTGTATCATAATTATTTCATTATCCATCCTTTGCATTTTTCCTTCAACTTCCAAAAATTTTAAATCAGATTCTTTCATTTTAAGTTCCAAATCCGAAGCCAGTTTCTCAATTTTATTATCCACCTTGAGCACCACATCAGACAAACCCTTAGCTATTGCTTGTATATTTTTATCAAGCTGATCATATTTATCCATATTATCCTTGACCATTCTTTTGACTTCTTTAATTTCTTTACCTATAAAGTTTTTCAAATCCTGAAGACTTAATGCGCCAGTGGGGGAACCTCCCCCTTCCTCTGATGCCATGTTTATAAAACAAACTACTTCCCAATTTCTCAGAGAATACTCTTCAATACTCTTCAAAATAAATCTACTTATATATTAACTGGATTTCTTATAGTTGTTCCCTTTCAGCCAGAGTTGGATACTTTATAACAAACTGGAATACACAAACTGGTTAACTTTCGTTTCCTTTCCACTGGTGATTAACGCCCTTTTAAATCCTTTGTTCTAAGTTCTTTGTTCTAAATCGCTACAATTAAAGTTTCAGCACTGCTATTGTTTCAAAGTTTCACAGGCTTTTCATACTTGCAGTTTAAGCAGAGTTTTCTTGGCTTGGCTTGTTTGGAATGTAAATTAAAGTTGAGTGCGGCATCTTGCTCCGCTAATTTAGCAAAGGTTTCCAGACGTTCGGAGCGTATAGCTGCCTGAGAGGGGAGTCCCACCTTGCTCGCAACCCAGAGGCAAAAAAACCTTTTGGGTTGCTCTGCAAGGGACTCTACCCAACAGCGCTGGCTCACTCACAAAATCCTTAGGAGTTTGGAGTTTTCCGAGGCGTTTTAGATGGTTTTAAAACGCCTCTACGGACGACTGGTTTGACAGGCTCAGAAAAGCCTGACTGCGACACCGGCGTCTCAACCGGAAGCCTTTCCTCCCTAAATTCAATCCTTAATTTATCACTTGAATAATGAATTTTATTTAAAGTAGGGGTGGAATCACGTGTAGTTTCTGTACCTCAATCCATTTCCTTATTTGTATAACTGATCATTGCTTTTGGATCAATGTTGGCTTAATGCTCAGTAGACTTCTGCAGGATTATATATTTTAAAAAAGTATTTGTTGCTGCCCATTATAATAACCTTTTTTTTACAATAGGGATACTTATGATTTTCCAGATGGCTTAGTATACATTTTCAACATCCAAACGGTCAACAAGAATTGCCAGCACCTACACAATCTCACACTTGGCTGCAACCTCCATAACAACTATTTTAGCACTTTACGCACTTCGGATGCCTTGTTGGACATTCTCTCCACTGGAGAAGCCAATGTCCCCAACTATGGCTGTGGAAGGAAGGAGAACCTTCTGGCTCTTCTTGATGCAGCTTACAGGGACATCTCCATCCAGGCATCAACATTAGGAGGCACCTACAAAGTCCCACAGGTTTGTGTGTGTTTTTCTCCATCTGGCAAAGTGAGGGGTGGGTGATGGTGGGTGAGCAATAGATGCAATCATGTCTTCTCCATGGAATTCAAGAGCGGCTTTTCTCCATATTAGCAAAAATGATCAATATTTTACCTCATTATGTTCATGTTGAGATTAATCATAAAAGACCTGAAATGCAAGCAATACATTCCCTGGAGAAGACATTCTAACAACTATTTAACTGATCAAAAAATATTCCTGGTTGTTGGGGCCTCTATTGGTATCTTCATTTCCACGTGTAAATAATGCCTGCCCTATTCAGTCAGATTGAAGTTGGCAATAGTAGCATTTTATATATCTAAAAAGTGGAATAAAAAGGACTTTGTCAATTATAGGCCAAATAGACTAGCAGATATTGTGGCTGAAATTTATTCCATGAGTTAAACCTGAGAAAAATGTATTCCTTGCAGAAGAACCAGAAGGTTTTAGGTAGTGAACAACTATATAGATTTTATAAATTTACTGATGATACTAAACTGGCAGGAATAGCCAACACCCCAGAAGAAAGGCTCAAGGTCCAGATGGATCTAGATAGACTTGAACCCTGGACCTATCTAACAAAATGAAATCATTGTAGAGAAAAGTGATGTCTTACACTGAGGCTAGAAATACCAAATATACAGGTACAGATCAGGTGAAGCCTGGCTCAATAGCAGGAACTGTGAGAGGGATCTGGGAATCTTAGGGGAGAATCTCTCAAATGTAAGCCAGGAATGTGTGGCAGCAGCCAAAAAAAGCCATTGCAATCCTGGGCTGCATCACAGAAGGAGAGAATCCAAATCACGTGAAGTCTTGGTACCACTTTATAAAGCCTTGGAAAAACCTCTCTTGGAAGAGGGCATGGAGGGCGGACCTTTTCAGCCCTCTTGTCAGGGATGCGATCTGGAAGAGGAGTTGCCCAGTGGGAATGTTGGGTGGTCTGTCTCTGGTGCCTATGCCAATGGTGTATTTAAAAAAAAATTAGAATCTATTTTGTAGGTGTGGCCTGTTTTGTGGGAGTGGCTTGACAGCCATGTGACTGGTAGGCGGGGCTTGACAGTCATGTGATTGGCTGGATGGGACCAACTTGTAAAATGTGGTGAAACTCACTAAAGAATGCTCTTGCTTCGTAACCAAAAAGTTGGGCTAAATTGAAGTCATGAGTTCTCTTTCTTTTTTTCCTTTTTTTCTTTCTCTCCTTCCTTCCTTCCCTCCTTCCTTCTTTTCTTGTCTCTCCCTTCCTCTTTCTTTCTCTTTCCTTTTTTTTCTTTTCTCTTTTTCTTTCTCTTTCTCTTTCTTTCTTTCCAAAGGGACACAATAGGTGGACCTAACTAGATGTTATGGCACCTTACAAAGCTGACCCACCAACTGAGCAACAGACACTTCACTGCTGTGAAAAAAACATTCCTTGTATTTACATAATATTCCACCTTTTATAGGCTTCATAAAAAATTTATTTCCACAAGGGAAGAGAGAGATCAGCTGGCAGAAGAGGGCTGAATGGTTAATCTGAGGGGAGAGCCAGCTTTACCTTCCCTTTCCATCCAAAGCCGGTGAAGTTGTGGTTATTCTGAACTGGGGAGGAAAAAGGATGAAGGGAGGGGCCCATAGTTTTCTCTCTTGTATCCAGGCAATATGAAGGCATTGCTGTGGGTGCCTTATTTGTCTGGATAAAAAGAACAGCTGGAGAGGAACAGGCATTTTATCAACTCAGGGGCCCTATCAGGTTTCATACTGTTTGGACAGAGATAGCTAGGCAGGTAAGGAGAGAGAGAGAGAGAGAGAGAGAGAGAGAGAGAGAGAGAGAGAGAGAGAGAGAGAGAGAGGAGGGAGAGATAGGAGGGAGGGAGGAAGTTCCATCTTCTGAATCCATTTTCCAGCAAGGGAAATATCCTTTGAAATTTTGTAATGAATCCAGATGGACCCAAAATACCTTTGATATTTATATCTACCCTGAAGTACTCTAGGGCAGACCTTATTCTACTGCGGGAATCCCCCTACTCACAGGTTTGGCCCTCCATGTTAACGAGGGCTCACCTTGATGAGGGATTATGTAATCCCTCCATACCCATCCACAGGGTCGTGGGGAGAGGCAGGTCTGAGGGGAGACAAGTTTCATTCTCCCGGTTGGGGGCACGTGGCCGTTGGTTGCAAACGGTCAGGTGCCACAACCCCCGCAGGCTAGGTGGTCAGGGAGTACAGAGACAGGGCCTGCGGCTGATGTTTTGCAATGCCAGGTCCGTTGTCAACAAAGCCCCCCTCATCCATGACCTTGTGTCAGAGGGGGAGCCGGACCTGGTAGGAATTGCGGAGACCTGGTTGGGCCACGAGGGAGGACTCCCCCTCGTTGAAATGTGCCCACCAGGTTACCGCGCTTTTCATCAGCCCCGGGCCCTAGGCAGGGGTGGTGGGGTAGCGGTTATCATTAGGGAAGGTCTTGAGCCGAGAGAGACCATTGTGCCACAGACCAACAGTTGTGAGTCCCTCTGCGTGAAGTGGGGCCTAGGGAGGCAGTTGGGCTTGCTGGTTGTATACCTGGCTCCCCGCTATGTAGCAGCAGCCCTGCCCGAGCTCCTCGAGGTGATCGCTACGATGGCAGTTGAGACCCCCAGACTTTTAGTCATGGGGGACTTTAATCTGCCATCGGTGGGCGAATCATCCGAGGTAGCTCGGGAGTTCATGGCTTCCATGATGGCCATGGACCTGACCCAATTAATTCAAGGCCCCACCCACGAGGGTGGACATACACCGGATCTCATTTTGTCTCAGGCCAATGGAGGAGTGATCTGGGTATAGGGGATATAGTCATCACACCCTTGTCATGGTCAGACCACTCACTTCTCCGGCTCGACTTTCCAACCGCTACTCCCCACCGCGGGGAGGCGGAACCTGAGTCACCTATCTGGTTCCGCCCCAGGCGCCTGATGGACCCTGATGGGTTCCAGGCGGCGCTTGGGCCACTTCCTGTACCCCTGACCCGCGCCCCGATGGAGGACCTCGTGGCCGCATGGAATACTGCGACCACGGGAGCCTTGGATCGGGTCGCGCCCTTGCGGCCTCTCTTGCGGCGGCGAGCCACCCTGGCTCCTTGGTTTACCGAGGAGCTAAGGGTGATGAAACGCCACAAGAGATGCCTAGAGAGAAGATGGAGATCTACTCGATCTGAATCTGACCGGACACAGGTAAGAGCCCATTTACGGACTTACATTGTGGCGCTGAGAGTGGCCAAACGTCATCATTGCATCTCATAGCATCCGCAGAAAACTGCCCTGCCACCCTGTTTAGGGTGACCCGCTCCCTCCTTCAACAGAGGGTGAGGGAAGCCCCGCTACAGGGTAGAGAAGAGGAATTTGTGACTTTTTTGCAGGAGAAAATCGCTCAGATACAGAACGAGCTAGCCCCCATTGATGGTCCAGTGGGATGCCACGAGACAGATCTTGTTTGGGAGGAGTTTGACTCCGTTACTTCCGAGAATATGGACAGGTTACATGGGCGACTGCGAGCCACCACATGTTTATTGGACCCGTGTCCCTCCTGGCTTGTACTGGCATCCTGGGAGGTGATACGAGGCTGGCTCCAAGAGGTTGTCAACGCATCCTTAAGTGAGGGTTCCTTGCCTGCTTCCCTAAAAGAGGCTATGGTGAGGCCCCTCCTTAAGAAGCCCTCTTTGGATCCAGCTTTATTAACCAACTATCGTCCAGTCTCCAACCTTCCCTTCTTGGCGAAGGTTGTTGAGAGTGTGGTGGCACAACAGTTTCTCCGTCACCTGGAGGAAGTTGATTATCTAGACCCGCGCCAGTCCGGCCTTCGGCCTGGGCATAGCACCGAGACGGCATTGGTCGTGTTGGTCGATGATCTCTGGAGGGCCAGAGATGGGGGTTGTTCCTCCATCCAGGTCCTATTAGACCTCTCGGCAGCTTTTGATACCATCGACCATGGTATCCTATTGCATCGACTGGAGGGGTTGGGGGTAAGGGGCACCGTTTTACAGTGGTTCTCCTCCTACCTCTCCGGTCAATCGCAATTTGTATTGGCAGGGGGGCAGAGGTCAACCTCGAGGCCTCTCACTTGTGGGGTCCCTCAGGTGTCGGTCCTCTCGCCCCTCCTGTTCAATACATATATGAAGCCGCTGGGTGAGATCATCCGTGGTTTTGGGGTAGGTTACCATCTGTACGCTGATGATACTCAGTTGTACATCTCTACCCCAAACCACTCCAACGATGCCGTCGAAGTGATGTCCTGGTGCCAGGAAGCCGTACAGGTCTGGATGGGAAGGAACAGACTCAAGCTCAACCTGTCCAAGACTGAGTGGCTGTGATTCCAGGCACCCCGGTTCAACCAGTTGACTCCATCACTGGCCATAGGGGCAAACATCTGATCCCTGTGGATCGGGCACGCAACTTGGGCATCCTCCTAGATGCCCGGCTGTCAATGGATGACCATCTGACAGCTGTGGCCAGGGGGGCATTCCACCAGGTTCGCCTGGTGCTCCAGTTGCGTCCCTTATTGGACCAGAACCCCCTTGCCACAGTCACACATGTGCTTGTGACGTCCCGTCTAGACTACTGTAATGCTCTCTACATGGGGCTCCCCTTGAGATGCACCCGAAGGCTGCAGCTGGTCCAAAATGCGGCTGCACGGGCAGTTGTGGGAGTTACTAGATACTCCCACGTAACACCGCTCCTGCGCAGGCTGCACTCGCTGCCTGTGGCCTTTTGGGTGCGTTTCAAGGTGTTGGTCATCATCTTTAAAGCGCTCCATGGCACAGGACCTAGCTATTTGCAGGATCGTATCCTGCCCCATACATCCCTTCGGCCAATTTGCTCCCACAGAGAGGGACTTCTCCGGGTGCCGTCGGCTAGGCAATGCCAGCAAGCGACGCCCAGGGGATGGGCCTTCTCTGTGATGGGCCCAACCCTTTGGAACAACCTACGCCCTGATATTAGAACTACCACGGACCTCCGCTCCTTCCGCCAGAAACTTAAAACTAACCTGTTCCATCAAGCCGGCTTGGCATAAATTATGCTTCTTGCCCTAGTCTGCAATTTAAATTATTTTATTCGGTTTTTTGGGTTCAATTATAACTTTTATAAATTTGTACAGTACATTATTTAATTTGATTTTAACTTTGTATGTATTGTCATGTTTTTAGTAGTTTTTAATTTTACCTGTACACCGCCCTGAGTCCCCTCGGGGAGAGGGGGCGGTCTAGAAATCCAATAAAATAAATAAATAATTTAGAGCGATGAAACTATCCACAATCTTTAATATGTCAACATTATCGTTCATGACCTTGTGTCAGAGGGGGAGCCGGACCTGGTGGTAATTGCGGAGACCTGGCTGGGCCACGAGGGTGGACTTCCCGTCGTTGAAATGTGCCCACCAGGTTACCGCGCTTTTCATCAGCCCCGGGCCCTAGGTAGGGGTGGTGGGGTAGCGGTCATTGTAAAGGAAGGTCTTGAGCCGAGAGAGACCATTGTGCCACAGACCACCGGTTGTGAATCCCTCTGTGTGAAGTGGGGCCTAGGGAGGCAGTTGGGCTTGCTGGTTGTATACCTGGCTCCCCGCTATGTAGCAGCAGCCCTGCCCGAGCTCCTGGAGGTGATCGCTACGGTGGCAGTTGAGACCGCCAGACATTTAGTCATGGGGGACTTTAATCTGCCATCGGTGGGCGAATCATCCGAGGTAGCTCGGGAGTTCATGGCTTCCATGACGGCCATGGACCTGACCCAACTAATTCAAGGCCCCACTCACGAGGGTGGACATACACCGGATCTCATCTTTGTCTCAGGCCAATGGAAGAGTGATCTGGGTATAGGGGACATAGTCATCACACCCTTGTCATGGTCAGACCACTCACTTCTCCGGCTCGACTTTCCAACCGCTGCTCCCCTCCGCGGGGAGGCGGAACCTGAATCACCAATCTGGTTCCGCCCCAGGCGCCTGATGGACCCGGATAGGTTCCAAACGGCGCTTGGGCCAGTTCCTGTACCCCTGACCCGCGCCCCGATGGAGGACCTCGTGGCCGCATGGAATATTGCGACCACGGGAGCCTTGGATCGGGTTGCGCCCTTGCGGCCTCTCCTGCGGCGTCGAAACACCCTGGCTCCTTGGTTTACCGAGGAGCTACGGGTGATGAAACGCCGCAAGAGATGCCTAGAGGGAAGATGGAGGTCTACCCATTCTGAATCTGACCGGACACAGGTAAGAGCCCATTTACGGACTTACATTGTGGCGCTGAGAGTAGCCAAACGTCATCATTGTGCTACTCTCATAGCATCCGCAGACAACCGCCCTGCCGCCCTGTTTAGGGTGACCCGCTCCCTCCTTCAACAGAGGGTGCGGGAAGCCCCGTTACAGGGTAGAGCAGAGGAATTTGTGATTTTTCTGCAGGAGAAAATCGCTCAGATACAGAACGAGTTAGCCCCCATTCATGGCCCAGTGGGATGCCACGAGACGGATCTTGTTTGGGAGGAGTTTGACTCCGTTGCTTCCGAGGATATGGACAGGTTACGTGGGCGACTGCGAGCCACCACATGTTTATTGGACCCGTGTCCCTCCTGGCTTGTACTGGCATCCTGGGAGGTGACACGAGGCTGGCTCCAAGAGGTTGTCAACGCATCCTTAAGTGAGGGTGCCTTGCCTGCTTCCCTAAAAGAAGCGATGGTGAGGCCCCTCCTTAAGAAGCCCTCTTTGGATCCAGCTCTTTTGAACAACTACCGTCCAGTCTCCAACCTTCCCTTTTTGGCGAAGGTTATTGAGAGTGTGGTGGCACAACAGTTTCCCCGTCACCTGGAGGAAGTTGATTATCTAGATCCGCGCCAGTCCGGCTTTCGGCCCGGGCATAGCACCGAGACGGCATTGGTCGCGTTGGTTGATTATCTCTGGAGGGCCAGAGATGGGGGTTGTTCCTCCATCCTGGTCCTATTAGACCTCTCGGCGGCTTTTGATACCATCGACCATGGTATCCTATTGCATCGGCTGGGGGGGTTGGGGGTGGGAGGCACCGTTTTGCGGTGGTTCTCCTCCTACCTCTCTGGCCGATCGCAATTTGTGTTGGCAGGAGGGCAGAGGTCGACCGCGAGACCCCTCACATGTGGGGTGCCTCAGGGGTCGGTCCTCTCTCCCCTCCTGTTTAACACATACATGAAGCCGCTGGGTGAGATCATCCGTGGTTTTGGGTAGAGTACCATCTATACGCTGACGACACTCAGTTGTATATATCTACCCCAAACCACCCCAATGATGCCGTAGCGGTGATGTGCCAGTGCCTGGAAGCTGTACGGATCTGGATGGGAAGTAACGGACTCAGGCTCAACCCGACCAAGACCGAGTGGCTGTGGTTTCCGGCTGCCCGATTCAACCAGCTTACTCCATCGCTGGCCATAGGGGGCGAACATCTTGCCCCTGTGGATGGGGTGCGCAATTTGGGTGTCCTGGATGCCCGGCTGTCCATGGAAGATCAAGTGACAGCCGTGGCCAGGAGGGCGTTTTACCAGGTTCGCCTGGTTCGCCAATTGCGCCCCCTATTGGATCGGGACGCCCTTCGCACAGTCACTCATGCGCTCGTGACATCCCGACTGGACTATTGTAACTCCCTCTACATGGGGCTTCCCTTGAGGTGCACCCGGAGACTTCAGCTAGTCCAGAATGCAGCCGCGCGAGCAATTATGGGGACCGCAAGGTCTACCCACGTAACACCACTCTTGCGCAAGCTGCACTGGCTACCTGTCATCTTTCGGGTGTGCTTCAAGGTGTTAATTATCATTTTTAAAGCGCTCCATGGCTCGGGACCTAGCTATCTGCGGGATCGGATTCTGCCTCATACATCCTCACGGCCGATTCGCTCCCACAGAGAGGGACTTCTCCGGGTGCCGTCCACTAGACTTTGTCAGCGGGCGACGCCCAGGGGGAGGCCTCTCTCTGTGGCGGGCCCGGCCCTCTGGAACGACCTTCCCCCCGATATTAGAACGACCACGGACCTCCGCTCCTTCCGTCTTAAATTAAAAACTCACTTTTTCTGTCTGGCCGGCCTGGGATAGTCTCCCTGTCTTGGGGTTTTTATTGGGTAGTTTTTAATATAGTTAGTTTTATGGGAATTTTAGCACAGGTTAAGTTTAATTTGGTTTTAGAACTGTTTGTATATTTTTTATTGTTTTTATTCTACTTGTGCACCGCCCCGAGTCCCCTTGGGGAGAGGGAGCGGTTTATAAGTATTAAAATTATTATTATTATTAAAAAAAATTATTATTATTATAGAAAAATTAGTTGCTATAGTTCATTATCTTATATCCAGAAAGGATCCTGAGATCAATTATATTTCCCCAGAGTCTATCCTTCCTTCTCTGTCCCTCCCTCTCTCTCTCTCTCCCTCTCCCTCTCTCTCTGTCACTCTCTCTCTATCACAGAGAGAGAGAGAGAGAGATAGAGGGAGTGGGGAAGGGAGGGGGAGGGGGAGAGAGAGGGAGGGAGGAAGAGAGAGGGGGAAGGAGGGGGAGAGAGAGACAGAGGGAGGGAGGGAGAGATAAGGTTGAGTCTTGCTTTAATTCTCCGCCATCTCTGAACTGTGAAACGCTGGGGAGTTCTCCCACATGAATGTGCCTGACAGCAACAGATGGACCAGCAGTGGCAGAGCACCCTGTGCTTTCTGAGGGTCCGTCCTCCCAGCCAAATCAACCGCAATGGGGATTTCTGTCCGGAGGCTCCCGGGGGTGGTGTGCTCAATGGCAGGAAGAGCCAGTGCCCGTTCCTTCAAGCGGGACCCAAATTGGCCACAGGGCAGGTGGGAGGCCATCAGAGTCACATTGCAGGTGCCCAGGGCAGCCTCGACCCCTGCCTTCCTGCCGCCTCCAGCCCCCAGCTCTGCTGGGCACCCGCTCCTTGGCGTCCCATTGCAGTTGGCTTTCTCCTGGAGATCCTTCTTGGCTGGGAGGGACCTTCTGTCCCAGAGAGTTCGGCAGTTGCTGTGGCCCAGTTTGGTTAAATGGCCAACCAATCTGCATGTAGATCTACACCTGCACACATATAGGTAGATATGTGAAACAAACAGTTTAGCCAATGCTTTCGCTGATGGTATCTTGGAACAAGGTACAAAGTGAGCTTGTTTAGAGAATAAATCAGTAACCACCCAGATAACAGTGTAATCCAGGCTGTTAGGGAGGTCAACAATGAAATCCATAGATATTTCTTTCCAAGGGGCCTCTGGACATGCAACCGTTTGGAGAAGACCATGAGGCTTGCCCGGTGGACGTTTTGCTGTGGCACAAACAGGGCAACTCGCTATGTACGACTCAATTAACAGCCCAGTAGCCCTCCTTTCCACATTTGAAGCATGCAGATGAGCGAGGCTTGCTTCCGGACCAGGTTTTCTCTCCCCTTGGAGTTGTTTTGTGGGCGGGAGGGGGGGGATTTTTTCCTTTTCACGTACTTCAAGGCATTTATTCCTAAGTAAGTCAATCTCCACGTCAGCAGCCAATTCATACCAACCCTGAAGGGTATGAGGATTCGTCTGTTTACACAACTCTGATATATGTCCTGATTCAATTTTCAATTTCAATTTTATTAGATTTATATCCTGCCCTATCTCCCCGAAGGGACTCAGCCTCTCCCTGTAGTTATCTATTAGGGCTTCTTCAGACCATCCTCTCATATACCGATAATTCTTGAAACTCCTGTGTGTATTCTTCAATGGGGTTTTTCCCTTGTTGCAGGGTCCTCCTTCTCATTCTAGCTTTATGTTCAATGAGAGGGTCATCAAAACATATTCTTAAGGCAGTCATAAATCTATCAAAGTCTCTCAGTGTGGGGGAGTTGTTTTTATGCAAGGAGACCATCCAATCTGCCGCTTTGCCATCCAACATGAGCGTAACTATTCTCAATTTGGCATAATCATTAATGAGGTCTTGTCCCCATTGCCTCATATAATTGCAGACTTGGACTAAAAAGAATCCCAAGCCTTTTGGATCTCCCCCGTATCTCACCCCCAAGGGGGGGCTTTGCCATCCGGTGTCTGCGGGCTGCCCCATCCCCCCGTGGAACGGCTTCCACTGCCATTGCTGCTGCTGCAGCTGGCTGGGCTGGCTGGGCCCCTTCATCTCGGTCTGCTCTGGCCTCTGCCCCCAGGGCCGCCCCTGGACAGTTCCCCTCCTCAGCCCTTCTCACCTCTGGTTCGCGGAATGTTATTTCTCTTTCATACTTGCTTTCTCTGGAGCGGCATTTTTCCCAGGCCTCCTGGAACATCTCCATCACTTGGCCCATCAAAAAATTCTCTTCCTCCTCCTCCTGCCAGGCAGGTGGGGGGGCTGTCTGCATCTCTGTGTTGTAACTCCTGATGGAATCTCCTCCAAAACTTCCTTTTGTCCAAATCCTATCGACCATTGGGGAACGGATTTTTCTTCCAAATTTAGCCCCGCCAAAAGCTCTGTCTCAGGAAGGCATGATGATTCTGCAGCTCCCATGCCTTCCTCTTGATCGCTGCCAGGGGATGACATCTCTTTGAAGTTTAGAAATTTTTTTGTTGCACTCCCTTCAGAAGGTGTTAGCTCTGAGATGAGTGCGTAAGGTGAGACCTTGCTTAATGTCAGTTCTGCTTCATCAATAACCAAGAAAGAAACCCCTCAACTCCATTTTGGATGGAATTAAAAGTACTTTTACTGGTTATGAAATGAATAGCATAGATGCTAAGCAAGGTCTGAAACGTTTAGGTGTGAAAGCATACATATCAATGTATGTCCAACCTCCTTTTCCCAGTAACCCCCGCCCCATTGTCCAATGCGCAAGCCCCTCAGGTGTCATGTGGATGCATTTTCAAGGAGCATCATCAGGATGGCATGTAGGACCATTGACCTTGACCACCGCATGGCCCCAGCCACTGGTATGCGAAGTAGATGACGATAAAGTACTCCCTTCTGCAATTCACTCTCCTGCACCATAGAATCCCAAACCCCAATAGCAAAGTCCCTCCCTCCCTGTTTCACATGACAGCCAAAGCAAACAGGAAAGTGGAGGCTGACAGGCTCCTTAGTTGCCCATGGTGTGTGGAGGAGGGCAAAGTATGTGGGTCAGAGGGAGGCCCACTCCCTCTCCTTATGTAACGAAAGCACCCTCAATGATGGGATGGGAGATTTACCTCACACCCTCTCTTTCTCTTGCCTTATAGTCTCCTTCCTTCCCTTCTTTTTCATCTCCTCTTCATTCTTCCTTTCCCTGTTTTCTTCTTTTCTTCCTTGCTCTCTTCCCCTCTTTCCTTCTTTTTCTTGGTCTTTCCTGTCCCTTTTTGGAGGCTCCAATGCCTTGCCTTGTGATCAAATGCCAATTTTGCTAGTAGTTTGTGGCCACTGAAAAGACTGAGAACAAACCAGGCTCAGGTTATTCCATGCTTGCATTTCATGGGGACAGACTACAGGATAGCCAAACTGTCAAAATGATGGCTCTGGGAGTTGATCAGAGCTCCTCCGTTTTTGATGGGCAACAGCTTCAGCCTTTAAGAGCAGAGCTAAGTTAGTTGCTTTTCTATGAATCCATCATGATCCTTCCAAGAGCTCTTCTGTAGGGACCCTGCCATGGTCTTCTTCAGACTGGAAACAGAGCAAAGGAAACTCTTTCCCCCCACTTGCTTTGTCCTCTCCCCCCCCCCTGGAAAGAGCTGTTTGCAACCCACAAGGAGGGGATCCTTTTCTAAGAGCTCCCAATTGAAGAATCCCAATGTGCCCCTGAGGAATCTGAGGGTGGGGAAGGCCATGGGGGTCCTAGTGATAGAAGAGACCCTAAGCACTATGATTGCCCCCTCCTCAGCCAGCCTTACCTGACCTGCTCCCTGCCTGCAAACCCTCTCCATTCTCCTCCTCCTCTTCTTTGTGTGATTGTCCTGCTCCGGCTCGCTAAATTTCACCAATCGGTTCTTGCAAGCTGGTGCGAGCGGGTAGATACCCACCACTGGTGTGTGTATACATTCCTCCCAATTCAAGCAGGGCCTCTCAATCCCCCCCACCAGCACAGTCGGGGCATGGAGGCTGCTGTCCCCTAAGCACTGTGATTTGCCCCTCCCCCCAGCCATCCGCATCTGACCTGCTCCATGTCGGCTCCTGCAAAGCCTCTTCATTCTCCTCCTCCTCTTCTTCATCATTGTCATTGTCCTTCTTGCCCAAGTGGCAATGGGCTCGGTTGCAAGTCCTCACCTTGCGACTGGTCCTGAAGTCGTCGACTTACGACTGGCTGCAAGTCCTTGACTTGTGACTGACAACTGGCAGCAACCCAGCCTTTCTCTGGTCAAGATGCGCCTGGCTTAGCGTGGCTGCCTGCAGGTTTCTATTGGTTGCCCTGCTTGACAGCTACGGTATAAATAGCTGTCAAGCAGAGAAAGGTGCTGAACTGCCTGCCTGACTTGTTAAACTGCTGTTGTGTTAATAAAAGTTGTTAGCTTACCTCAGCTTGCCTCACGCCTCATCTCTGGTTCAAACTTACAACACTGGTGACGAAGGTGGGATGCTGACGGTCTCTGCCTAACCAACTTGAAGATTCCTCAACTGACTACTTTGGTTTTTTTCGATTTTTTTTCCTGTCTGTGGAAGAACAAAAAATTTACCTCAGGTCCAGCAACTATGGCATCTCTGCCACCCTTCACACCATTCAACTCATTGACTGAGACTTGGGGTGCATTTTTGGAGAGGTTTGAATGCTTCCTCAGAGCCAATAATAACCAGGAACTTTCTAACAATCGAAAATGCAGCTTCTTTTTAAGTTCCTGTGGTCCTGAAATGTTTACCACCACCAGTACACTAGCCTCACCCGTGGCCGTCCATGAGCTAACATGAGAGACGCTCATCCTGCTCCACAGGACTGGCTCTCATTTCTGCCCTAGGGCAGCAAACTCTTGAGGGCTGGAAGTGAGTGTGAAAAGGCTGACACCCCCCCAACCCCCCAACCCCAGTCCTTCCTCGCTGAGTTGGAGGCTTCCTTCAAACAGTTGCAAGGGTTTCATTATTTATTTTTTTTGCTTCCAGGTTGTTGCAGGAGGCTTTCCAGGGCCAAAATGGGGGGGGGGGACCCTGTGCTTTCTTCACTCCATTTTGGCACTGGAAAGCCTCCTGCACGAACTTGGAAGCAAAAATACAACAGGCCATTCACACTCACTTCCAGCCCACCGGAGTTTCCTGCACAATGTGAGCCCCACCTCTCCGCATATCCATGCATCTTCCCCACCCCGGCCCATGGCATAGGCCCAAAAACCAGCTGGCCAGCAGGAGGGGAGCCTGCATGTGGATGCTAGTGGAGCTGGGCTGGGGTGTGTGCCTCAGTTTCCCCATCAGGGCTTTAATCATTTCAATTCCTTTTTCAGATCAATTCTAAAACAGCTTCAGAGGCTCTGAGTGATAAAAGTCGATTCCCTTTTTTCCACCAGATGTTCCCCAAAGAAGGGGTCCATTACCCAGCAATTGTCCAACTGCTCCTCCATTTCAAATGGACCCTGATTGGCCTCTTTGCTTCAGACACAGAGAAGGGAGATAATTTCATGAGGATTTTTCCTCCTGTGCTTGTCAGGAGTGGAATTTGTGTGGTTATATCACAACAATTGTCAACAACTGGACATGCAGAAGCCCTCAGGGATTCCCTCTCTAAGTGGAGAGAAGTTAACGTCTTTGTTCACTTCATGGAATATGAGCCCATTTGGGAGAGAATTCTTCCTTTCCATTTAACATTTATGCGTCTCCCAGGACCCATTGAAGGGAAAGTCTGGATCCTCACAACTTTTGCATCATATGAAATAAACAAGCGCAAAATTTTCAAGTACATCCATAGTATTTGGCACTTTGGTTATCTGGCAAAAGAAAGGCCAAACGATTCTTCCTTTGAACCTTATTTATTTGTGGAAGAAAAGTTTCAAGATCATTATTTCCACTGTTCTCTTTCAAAGAACATCTTTTCTGTCAAAGGCGGCAGAAGATGCACCCAGAAAGCCCCACTGGAGAACCAATGGAAATGGGACAGAAAAGGGATCCAAAATGGCTACCACCCTTACAGTCTCATGAAGACTGTGGCCCAGGCCTTGAATGCTGCCTATTCCTCCAGATCGAGAAGGAGAAGGAAGGAGGGAGAAAAGAGTTTGCGGTCTCCAAGGCTGCAGCCGTGGCAGGTATGGGGGTCCCGATATGGATCCATTAATCTTAGATCCTTTGGCGAAGGAATCCAGAAGAGAAGGAGGGAAACCATCTCCCTTCGGGGAGAGGGGGCGGTTTATAAATATAATAAATTATTATTATTATTAACAGATCTGGCCAATTTAATTACTCAGGGAATTAATGGTTCCAAAGAGTAGATTCCATGGCATTTGTATATAAACACTTTTTAAAAATGAATTCCCCTTATTTGTGGGCTTGTGATCAGCCTGGTGGAATTCCACCTTTCTTCTGTCCCCATTGCAGGTGGGTCTGTGTTCAGCTGGACAGACAGCTAAGCCCCCCTATTCTCTTCCAATGAAAGGGAGCCTGGTGTGGATCTGGATGCTTTATTGGGAGAACAGGGCAGGTTCTGAGGAGATGCAAAGAGTGGAAATCAAATAGAAAGACAAGACAGGCAGCATTCACTAACAGCCAGCAAAGGAGCAATTGGAACCTCCCCAGCGATGCTCTGTGTGAGGGATGGAGGCTGTCTCTGGATGACCAGGGTCTCGGTCACAACGGCTGCTTCCATCTTCTCCAAGGGCTGACAGAAAATGGAGTCTGGCTTCAGACCATAGATTTAGACTTATCTGCCGCCGGCCACTAAATGGGGCTGGAGCAACAACAGCACAAGAGTCCCCTGTTGTGGCATGACAACCTTGATGAATTGGGAGGAGACCCTGAGACCATCTAGCCCAACCCCTCCTCTCTGCAGGAATCCCAGTTGAAGCTTCTCTGATGGCTGCTCAGTCTTTGCATTCAGACAATCCATGAAGAGGAGACTGAACTTCTCTGCTTTCCTGGCTCAGTTCTAAAACAGCTCATCCTTTTCTCCTCTTTTTCTCTCTCATTCAGCTAAAATCTCCTCTCTTGTAACTGGATTCATTTTTCCACCTCTGACACTCTGGAATAATAGTGAGCAGATCTTACACTCGTGTGTAACAGGAGTCAGTGATTGGAAGAGGGCTGGATCCAGTGGGGGGATTTTAAAAAGTTTACTACCAGTACTGTGGGCGTGGCTTTGTGGTCTTGTGACAGGGTGGGTGTGACTTGGTCATGTGACTGGGTGGGCGTATAACAGTGGGCATAGCTTGGTGGTCATGTGACTGGGTGGGTGTGGCCATTTTCACATCACTATCAAAGGGTTACCTTGCCTGGCCCCTCCTCGCCTCAACAAGATACAATTTCTCTGTCTATTTATTTATTACTAACTAGCTGTACCTGCCACGCGTTGCTGTGGCCAAGTTTGGTTAAATGAAAAGGTTTCCCCTCATAGACCCTCTCAGCGACCCACTCCCTCTCCCTCCCCTTCCTCTCTTAACCTACCGACCTACCTACCTACCTACCTACCTATTGTATTTCTCCCCCTCTCCTTCTATCCCTCCACCTACATACCTACCTACCTACTGTATTTCTTCCTCTCTATCCTTCTACCTACTGTATTTCTCCCTCTCTCTATCCATCTCCCTACCTATCTACTGTAAATGTTCCTCTCTCTCTATCCCCCTGCCTACCTACCTATTGTATTTTTCCCTATCTCTCTCTATCCCTCTACCTAACTACCTACCTACTGTATTTCTCCTTCTCGAATTCTATCCCTCTACCTACCTACTTACCTACCTGCCTGCCTACCTACTTCCTATATTTCTCCCTCTCCCTCTCTATCCCTCTACCTACCTACCTCCTGTATTTCTCCCTCTCCCTCTCTATTCCTCTCCCTATCTACCTACCTCCTGTATTTCTCCCTCTCCCTCTCTATCCCTCTACCTAACTACCTACCTCCTGTATTTCTCCCTCTCCCTCTCTATTCCTCCACCTACCTACCTACCTACCGTATTTCTCCCTATCCCTCTCTATCCCTCTACCTACCTACCTTCTGTATTTCTCCCTCTCCCTCTCTATCCCTCTACCTACCTACCTACCTCCTGTATTTCTCCCTCTCCCTCTCTATTCCTCCACCTACCTACCTACCATATTTCTCCCTATCCCTCTCTATCCCTCTACCTACCTACCTTCTGTATTTCTCCCTCTCCCTCTCTATCCACCCATCTACCTATCTAGCTATCTACTGTATTTCTCCCTCTCCCTCGCTCCCTCTAGCTACCTACTTACCTACCTACTTACCTAGAGAGAGAGGAGCGGCCTTGTGGGGGGGGAGGAGTTGGCAGAGGGGGGAGCAGCAGCGGCAGAAAAGAAGCTGCTGACTCAGCAGCGGCCTTGAGGGGGGGAGTTGGTGGAGGGGGGGTGGCGGAAGAGGAAGAGGAGCAGGAGAAATTGGCTGCTGAGGAGGTGACCGTTGTGGATATGACGCAGACTGCACCACCACTTGTGCAAGTGACATGAGCTGAAAAGCAGTCGGGAGGGAAGGACTGCAAAGGGGGGGGGGTCGTGTGAGCGAGTGAGGAAAACTCAGAAGAGCTGCAGTTGTATATTTGTGTGGCATTTACCTGGCACCGGTGTGCCATATCCACACAATCTCTACGTATCATTGGTGCTGCACTTATAAGGAACGTTGTGTGAAAATTTGGTGGCGATTGGTGCAGTAGATCCACAAGATCCAGAGCTGCCAGTCTCCAGTAAGATGTGCATCTTGTGATCCAGCCTTGCCCATCCCCTGCTCCCCCCACCCCCCTCCCCCCCATTGCACTCCACTGTGAGGGTCTCTCAGGCATTGTGTGCAGGGAAAAACCTTCCACAGTAAAGAAAAACTCCCCAAGAGTTTGAGAAATTGTTAATTAACTGACACTCACAAGGAGGTTTTCTTTACTGTGCAAGGTTTTTCCCTGCACACAACGGCTGAGAGACGCTTGCAGTGGGGGGGGGGGGCAATTTGGGCCCATCCCCCACCCCAAGGCAAGGCCCACCAACCACAGTTAGACTGAATAAGCCAGGGGTTGCTCCCACAACAGACTCCACCGAAAATCCCCTTCATCCTTTTGGAGTCGGTCTGCTTTGCCATCCGGGGAACAACCGAGCCAAACCGCTCCTCCCCAGCAGCCTCCCCCAACTCCCTTTGCCCCACCATTAAGCCAACCGAATGTGGGCAATTGGAGTCAACTGGGCACAAAGCTGGGTTGACAATGAGCCTCGGAGGTCCCCCTCCTGCCTGCTTGCCCAGTGCTTGCTCAGAGACCTCCTACCCTACCCCCAACATCCCGTCCACCTAGACACAGCCACTCACCGGATTTTTCTTCTTCTGTTTCCAAACTCAGCCCCGGTTGATTGGTTGGTTGGTTAAAGTGTGGTTGGATCCTAAAGCTCCATCATTGGAGGCTTTTTAGAGGGAGAAGTTTTCAGAATGGGTAATTATGGGGGTGACGCGACGCTCCCATGTAACACCCCTCCTGCGCGAGCTGCACTGGCTTAGGACCTGGATACCTATGAGATCGCCTTCTGCCACTGAGAGCCTCTGACTGGCCCGTACGCTCCCCTAGAGAGGGTTTCCTCATGGTGCCGTCGGCTAGACAATGTCGACTGGCAACACCCAGGGGGAGGGCCTTCTCCATGGGAGCACCTGCCCTCTGGAACGAATGGCCCCCAGAATTAAGAACTATCCCTGACTTATGCACCTTCCGCTGCGGTCTCAAAACCTTTCTCTTTCAATAAGCCGGGCTGGCATAAAGCATGATTTTTAAATTTTTAAATTTAAATTTTTAAATTTAAATTTCTATTATTTTAATTAGGGTTAGTTTGGGTTATTTCCACATTTCGGCCAATATCTTAATTATGTTTTTGAAAAGCTTTTAAAAATATATAACTTTTATATATTTGTTTTTATATATTTATATATTTGTTTTTATTTTGGCTGTATACCGCCCTGAGTCCTTCGGGAGTAGGGTGGTATAAAAAATCAATAAACTCTAAACTCTAAACTCCTGCTCACACACCCCAGCCCCGCTCCCAACATCCCCCTCCCCCGCGTGGGCCCAGCCACTTGCTGGTTCTTGGCCAGGAGAGGCAGGGAGAAAGGCCAATGGGGCTCATGAGTAAACTGAGGCTCCTAAGTGGGATCGAGCCAGGGGTGGGTTCCGGCTTCCCCTACTGCCAGTTGCTCTGCGCATGCACAGAAGGCAAGAACAATATGGCCGAGAGAACCGGTTCAGGGGTGTGGCCAGCCTGGGTCATTGTAGGTTCCAGAAACCCAGGCTGCCAAGTTACTACCAATTCAGCCGAACTGGTCAAAATAGGTAGCAACCCACCTCTGATCTGGAGGAGTTTTCCATCAGGATTACAAGGGAGAAGATTAGCCTAAGATATTTCTTCTTGATCAACCCAGGCTTTCTGGGAATCACCCTGTTGTTTTCAAAGAGTTTATGGATGATCTTTTTTTTCTCTGTTCATTTTATTTGTTATTTGCTCTAGAAGGTTCCCTATAATTGACCAACTGTGTTGATTATATTTTCTCTATATTCTGATAAATTTTTCTCAAACTTTTTTGTTCACTTATGAAGACAATGGCAGTATTTGTATCCTATTTAACCATATTTGGAGATGAGACAATTGTAGAAGAAAGATTCAATGTGGGAAAAGAAACAAAGTTTTCTGTTTTTCAAATTCCTGGATGTTCCCATTCTAGTTTCATTCCTTTCTGGAGAAGAATGAATTTTGGAATATTTCCCACCTTAAACTGTACTTGGACCAAAATGGAGAGAGAAAAGCAGATCTGAGCATTTTGGGCTTCTTGGTTCTCCCCAACGAGGATCCCAGGATGGAGATTCTGGCGCTTTTTGAAAGACAGAGATTTTCTATCAAAAAAAAGGCTCTTTCACAGCTAAAGTTGCTCAATAAGGTGGGAGAAATTTTGCTGTCTTTTCTCTGTTTTCCAAAGCCTGAGATCCCATTTCAAGAGGGGGGTCACGTGCGTGTGGGGGGGAGGGGTTTCCGCACATATAGCATTATGGGTTTTGGCACTTAATGGCAAATAGGTTTCCCATCGCTGGCCTAGAGTCTCCAGGGTGGTTGGCCTTCCATGCCAGTTGGTGTCATCTAATGGAAGTTCTCCAAGACCTGAGTCAAGGGTCTTTGCCATGTTTTCTGGAAACCTTTCAAGATCTCACTGGTCAGAGGTTTCTTTCTTCATCAGTTTCATTCCACATTAAAAATTCCAATGGAATAAAAGTTTCCTAAAAAATTTACAATAAACCTTATTCGCAGTTTTAATATGAATGTATTATCATACTTAAATCTTTTTTTCAATTCAATCTCTGTAGACTATTAAGTAGAAAAATACCTTATTATAATTTTAAACTCCAAAAACAAAAGGGAGGAAGTGAATGAAGAAGCTGCCAGTTGTTCTACCTCCTGCATCTGTTTAGAAGGAGTCAGAGGTTTCCTATCTACCTCAATGAAGACCAGAGGCTCCTTGTCTCCATCCTTTTCTCCCTCCGTTTTCCATGGATGGAGAGTCCTAACATCTTTTCTTTGGCCTTCCTTGTTCTTCTGCTCAGTCCCTGCCTCAGTCCAGATGTGTGGAAAGTTGTCATTCTGGATTTGTCAAGAGGGCTCGAGAAGGAGAGCCAGTTTGCTGCTATGACTGCGTTCCTTGTCCGGAGGGGACCTTCTCCACTCAGGAAGGTGGGTCACACTGGAGGAAAGGAAGTGGAACTGATTTATTACATGCATCAAATAATAAATGTTCCTAGGATGGATATGAACATCACACAGGAAATTATTTGGGTCCCAATTCTTCTCTCACTTTCATAGATGATTAAGCAAAACTTGATTTTTAAGAAAATTCTTATACTTCTTATTGTCTCCCACTAGAGGTACTAATAAATGTGACCTGGACAATATCTCCTGGTCTCACTTGTTGTCCAAATAAGGTATTGCTTGAAAGGTAAAAGGAGAGAATAGTAAGGGAATGTGTTTTTTTCTCAGATGTGGAAAAATGCAACAAGTGTCCGGATAATAAATATCCAAATGAGAAGAGAGTCCAATGTATCCCCAAAGTTATAACCTTCCTGTCTTATGAAGAACATCTGAGCATCATCCTGGTCTCTTTTGCCCTACTCTTGTACTTAATCACAGTCCTTGTTTTAATCATCTTCATTATATACCGAGAAACTCCCCTTGTCAAAGCCAACAACCGGGACCTCTCCTACATCCTCCTGGTCTCCCTCCTGCTTTGCTTCTTGTCTCCTTCTCTCTTCATTGGTCAACCAAGGAAAGCCACCTGCCTTCTCCGACAGACGGTTTTCAGCATCATCTTCTCAGTTGCCGTTTCTTCTCTCTTGGCCAAAACCATCATGGTGGTGCTGGCTTTCCTGGCCACAAAACCAGGAAACCAAGCAAAGAGATGGTTGGGGAAGAACTTGGCCAACTCCATCATCCTCTCTTCTTCTGCTGTCCAAGTGATCATCTGCTCCATCTGGCTGGGAGTTTCTCCCCCCTTCCCTGACTCTGACCTCCACTCCCAGCCTGGAGAGATCATCCTGCAATGCAACGAAGGGGCTGTTGTCATGTTCTACGTCACCCTCAGCTACATGGGCTTCCTGGCTGCCATCTGCTTCATGGTGGCTTTCCTGGCCAGGAATCTGCCTGGGGCCTTCAATGAAGCCAAGCTGATCACCTTCAGCATGCTGGTCTTCTGCAGTGTCTGGGTGACTTTTGTGCCCACCTACCTGAGCACCAAAGGGAAATACATGGTGGCTGTCCAGGTCTTCTCCATCCTGGCCTCCAGTGCTGGTCTGCTGGTCTGCATCTTCATCCCCAAGGGCTACATTATCCTTCTGAGGCCAGACCTGAACACAAAGGAGCATCTCACAGCCAGAACAAATGTAAAAACATGAGATATAACACCATTATGATATTGGAAGAATTGTTAAAGTTTCTTTTATTTGGAAGGAGATATTTTTTACATTTAGATAGTATGCCGGAGTCAAAGAAAATATGTATATGTTTCAAAATAGGAAATTATTGAATAGTTCTAGCTCCTTTCCCTTTCAACTTAATAAACCTTGCTAAAAGGTTTATTAAGTTGAAAGGAAGAAGGAATCAGAGGAATTTGATGTTCAACAGCAGCTACTGAATTTGACACCTTTAAAAAATAATTCAGGCACTGGTTCCTACAGCTAAAAGTCTGTGTATGAGAGGGGAGGGGAGGGGGGGTCAGGAAGAAACTTTGTGAACCAAGCACCAGTCTGGTCCCCTGAGAATGCCAGAATGATGTGAAATGTCCTGTGTGGAGGCAGCCTCTTCCTTGACCAAATGCTCTGGATTGTGGCCTGAGCGTTCAAGGCCGCCTATTCATCCAGGTCCAAGAAGGGAGCGGAGGGGGAGTAATGGGGGGGGGATCCAGGGTTCTAGCAAGAGGAACCCATGGAAGGTCTTCTGCTTTCCAATCACAGAGATGGTGGGTGGATCAGGAGTCAGACTGAGGTCTCAGAATGGATTCTGGTTGCCACTCGGATCCCTTTGCAAATTCCATTTTATTCAAAGAAAAAAGAGTTGCTGGATCAGGCGAAGGTCAGTCTAGAATCCACGCTGACCCCCAGGTGCCTCTGGTCTGCCCACAAGCAGGGGGGAGGGACGTATCACATGGCCCAACATGGAACCAGGTAAGGGAGGGATCCAGCCAGTTCCCACGTGTTCCCTAAAACCGGTTGTGAATTGTAGGAGCAGTTATGAGAACCGGCTGAATTGCCTCGGCCTGCCTCCGCCCCGCCCTCCCCTCCCGAGGGTGTGCCCCCCCACCCCCACGAGAAAACGATACGCTCCCACAGAGAGGGCCTGCTGAGGGTACCAACTGCCGGTCAATGCTGGCTAGCGGTGTCCAGGGGCAGGGCCTTCTCTGGAATGACCTACCCCCCGAACTTCGCACCATCACGGACCTTCCCCTCTTTCACCGTTCACTTAAAACATATTTTTTCCAACAATCTGGTCTTGCATAACAGTTAGACCTTTTTATATAGTATCTGCCAAACATGCAAATGGATTTTAGATTTTTAGGGGGAATTTTTAGTATAGGCTGGGTTTCATTTTAATGTTTTTAGTACAGGGTAATTTAATTCGTTTTTAACTTTATATATATTGTATGTTTTTTGATGTTTTTAATTTTCCTGTACACCGTCCCGAGTCCCTTCGGGGAGAGGGGGTGGTTTATAAATTTGAAATAAATAAATAAATAAATACATCCAACATGCATTGGATGACTGAAGGGGAAGCACAGTCCCACAGCTTGCCAGGGTTGGGGGTCCTTGGGGGAACTCACACACACACACACACACAAACACACACACACACACACACACACACACACTTTTACCCTTGGGAGTGCCCCTCCCACAACCCTGTGGGGTCCCTGCCTTCCCTCCCCCTCCTGGAAGCTTCTGCCTTTGATCCCTTCCTGGCAAAGGGGCTGCTGGAGGGCTTCTTGTACCCGCAGCGCTGTGGGGTTTTCTGAACCTTCACAAATAACAGCTCGGTTTGGGGTTCAAAAATCGTTGTTGTGGATGTCAGATAAGAAGGTGGAGGATGCAAAAATCCCTGGTTGAGAATCATTCAGAGAGCAAATGAAGCGGAGGGTCCCGTCTGGGGCTGCCATGACCCCCCCTTGAGCTGTACCCCCCAAATACCGAATAGACCTCCCCTCCCAATTTTCCCCACTATTCTCTCTGCCATGAATCCCCTCCTCCTTCAGATGAGATTGATTATCTGGACCCGTGCCAATCCGGCTTCCGGCCTGGACACAGCACTGAGATGGCATTGGTCGCGTTGGTTGATGATCTCTGGAGGACCAGGGATGGGGGTTGTTCCTCCATCCTGGTCCTATTAGATCTCTCAGCGGCTTTTGATATCATCGGCCATGGTATCCTATTGCATCGACTGGAGGGGTTGGGGGTGGGAGGCACCATTTTACGGTAGTTCTCCTCCTACCTCTCCGGTCGATCACAATTTGTGTTGGTAGGAGGGCAGAGATCGACCTTGAGGCCTCTCACTTGTGGGGTGCCTCAGGAGTCGGTCCTCTCACCACTTCTGTTCAACACCTATATGAAGCTGCTGGGTGAGATCATCTGTGGTTTCGGTGTAGAGTACCACCTCTACGCTGATGATACGCAGCTGAATATATCTACCCCGAACCACCCCAACGATGCCATTGAAGTGATGTCCCGGTGTCTGGAAGCCGTACGGGTCTGGATGGGAAGAAACAGACTCAGACTCAACCCGTCTAAGACGGCTGTAGCTTCCGGCATCCCGGTACAACCAGTTTTCTCCATCAGTGGCCATAGGGGAGGAACATCTAGCCCTTGTGGATGGGGCACGCAACTTGGGCGTCCTCCTGGATACCCAGCTGTCCATGGAAGATCAAGTGACGGCCGTGACCAGGGGGGCGTTTTACCAGGTTCGCCTGGTACGCCATTTGCATCCCCTATTGCACCGGGATACCCTCCGCACGGTCACTCATGCCCTCGTGACATCCCGTCTAGACTACTGCAACGCTCTCTACATGGGGCTTCCCTTGAGGTGCATCCGAAAACTATAGCTAGTTCAAAATGCGGCTGCGCGGGCAATTCTAGGAGCCCCAGGGTACTCCCACATAACATCGCTCCTGCGCGAGCTGCATTGGCTGCCTGTGGTCTTTCAAGGTGTTGATTACCATCTTTAAAGTGCTCCATGGCACGGGACCTAGCTATCTGCAAGATCGCATCCTCCCCCATACATTCCTGCGGCCGATCCACTCCCACAGAGAGGGACTTCTCCGGGTGCCGTCCACTAGGCAATGCCAGCGGGTGACTCCCAGGGGAAGGGCCTTCTCTGTTGCAGGCCCTATCCTATGGAACAACCTACCCCCCAACCTCAGAACAACTCCGGACCTCCGCTCCTTCCGCCGAAAGCTCAAAACATATTTCTTCCAACAGGCCAGCCTGGCCTAATCTATTTCTCACACCTCCGGTCTGTACATTTAAATTTTTAATTGGGTTTTTAGGGTTTTAGGGTTTTAGGTTTTCTAGGTTTTAGTGCAGGGTCATTGTAATTTAATTTAATTTTAGATATTTATATTGTTGTATGTTTTTATGTTTTATATTCTCTGTTCACCGCCCCGAGTCCCTTCGGGGAGAGGGAGCGGTTTACAAATAAACATTCCATTCCATTCCTTGGAAAGCGGGACCCGGAATAAAGTTCTGCCATTTCTCCTCCGCTCTCCGCTCCTTTCTTGGGAGAACTTCTGGGTAGCTTTGTGAATAAAGGTCTCCTCTGATATCCAGGATTTCCCTCTTCTCCTGATGGGTCTTCTGCCTCCCTTCACCCTCAGCTGTGGCTGACGCGGTCAATGGGGAGGGGAATCTGGCAGCCCCTGTGAGTTTCTCAAACTGATCCCCCCCCCCTTGGATGCCTCCCTTCCCAGGTCCTTCTGGCTGGAGGGGCCGAGAGGAGCCGACACTGTTGCCATGCCTGGTTGAGGCTCTCAGGACAAACCTTATAAAGTATACCCCATCCTCCTTCTGATATCCTGAAGTCTCCTCTCCTCTGTGACCTCAACACAGATAACAAGATTTCTACTGTCCATGGGATGATGAGTCAGATGCACAGAAGGTTAAGCGAGGACATCTGGTTGGCACCAGTTGCTGAATTATGCAAAGCCCCCCTTGCCTCCCCCATCTGCTTTAAAGTAAGGCTTCCCCCTAAAATAAGACCTAACATTGGGGTTTTTACACTTAAAATCGTCATTAGGGCACAGAACCAGTTGTTAAATCATTTGACTCCCACCACTGCTGGCAGTTGGGTGTCCCATCTGAGCAAGTCCAGCACTGGCAGCCCCCCCCCCCGTCCATCTGCATGAAACAGGCCACATTTCCCACCCAAGTGGCACCCACCCTCTGGGCACAATTCTTAGGCAAGCTGTATTTTGGAGGATTGATTTTGTTATTGAAGAACTCCGGTGCTCTCGGTCAATCCAAAATGTTTATAAACCCCAAACCTGAACATTGAAGAAAGTAAAAGTGAGGTTTTAGCTTTCTTAGGAGAGTATCTGTGTAGGCCCAATTATTGGGCAAGTATTAGTATGGACATTTATTACGCAACAAAACGAAAATTTGCCCATCTCACTCTTTTATTTACAGAGTAATAAACAAACAACTCAAAATGTACAAATAGACATTTCTGAAAGTCCATTAAAAGAAATAAGGGACCAATGCAGCCCCCCTTCCCTTCAGGGACAACCATGATCCTTCCGTTCATGGAGTCTCTCTGTTTCTTGATCGCTTGAGGATCCACTGTTTGTGCAGCAGCCACCAGAGCCTCCCAGAGACTCTTCAGAGAGGGGAACTCTTTCCCTTCACCACAATTCTCCCGTTTAAGGAGGGCCCACAAGATCTCAACGGGGTTTAGGCCAGGTGAGGAGGCCACCTCCACCTGGTTGGCGTCTGAGTCAGAGTGGACCTCTGTGCCCGTCACTCATCCAGCCACGGCTCCATCCCTCTGGTCCATCTGCCAGAACTGGTGCGGCCATCCAGTGAGAGTCCTCAGAACTTCCTTGGAGACCCTGGAAAATGACCTTGTTCATACTTGAGGTCCATGTGTGGTTTGGCCTCTGCATTGAAGGTGTTGCAAGTGTCACCAGAACCTCCCGCTGAAGATGAGGAGGAGGCCTCCATCACTGTGGAACCTCTGTACTGGAATCCATCAATCCCAACATCACCATCGTTGATGCGAGACGATGTCAGACGTTCAGCCCTGGTCAAGAATGTGATGGTTGCTGCAATTTGTCCTGGGAAATAGAAACACAGATTGAATATTTTAAGAATAATGAAATAGGAAGCAAGAAACAAAACAAGGAAAAACAGAGCAACCAAATTAAAGGCTCCTGGTTTTCTTTCCTTTCAGTTTCCGTAGTCCAACCATCCCCACCCAAAACCCCAAAGGTAGAAATGCAAAACAACAAAAGGTAGGGGAAGGAGAAGGAGAGGGGAGAGGGAGGGAGGGATAAAAAGAGGGAGGGAGAGAGAGAGGGAGGATAGAAAAAGGAAGATGGAGGGATAGAAAGGGAGAGAGAGGGAGAGAGAGGACTTGGGAGAGAGGGAGGGATAGAAAGGGAGAAGAGAGGGAGGGATCGAAAGAAGGAAAGGGAGAGGGAGATGGGGAGAGGAAGAGAGAGAGGGAGAAAGATGGAGAGAGGGAGGGATAGAAAGATGGAGAGGGAGGGAGAGAGAGGGGGAGGGATAGAAAGGGAGACTTGAGGGATAGAAAGAGGGAGAGAGGAAGAGAGAGAGAGTGAAGAAGGTGGAGAGAGGGAGGGATAGAAAGATGGAGAGGGAGGGAGAGAGGGGGAGGGATAGAAAGGGAGACTGAGGAATAGAAAGAGGGAGAGAGGAAGAGAGGGATCAAGGGAGGGATGGAAAGAGGGAGGCATAGAAAGAAGAAAAGCGAGAATGGGGGATAAAAAGAGGGAGAGAGAGAGAAGGAGGGAGAGGGAGAAAGAGAGTGGGGAGAGAGGGAAGGGGGAGTAAGAGGGAGAGGGAGAGAGAAGGAGGGAGAGGGAGAGAGGGAAGGAGAGAGGGAGAGGGGGGAAAGAAGGAAGGGGGAGCAAGAGAGAGGGGGGAGGGGGAGAAAGGGAGAAAGAGAGAGAGCTCTGCAACAGTTAAATTAGGTAATGCAGATAGTTCTCAACTTACAACAATTCATTTAGTTTGTTTGTTTTGTTTTGTTTTATTAAATTTATACCCTGCCCTTCTCCTTGTTAGGACCCAGGGCGGCGCACAGGGATGTTAAAATACATACAAAATATATAAAATATATGAAATTTAAAATACTTATTCTAATAAGTATTTTAAGACGGCATTGGTCGCGTTGGTAGATGATCTCTGGAGGGCCAGAGATGGGGGATGTTCCTCCATCCTGGTCCTATTAGACCTCTCAGCGGCTTTCGATACCATCGACCATGGTATCCTATTGCATCGGCTGGGGGGGTTGGGGGTGGGAGGCACCGTTTTACGGTGGTTCTCCTCCTACCTCTCTGGCCGATCGCAATTTGTGTTGGCAGGGGAGCAGAGGTCGACCCCGAGACCCCTCACATGCGGGGTGCCTCAGGGGTCGGTCCTCTCGCCTCTCCTGTTCAACACATACATGAAGCCGCTGGGTGAGATCATCCGTGGTTTTGGGGTGGAGTACCATCTGTACGCTGATGATACACAGCTGTACATTTCCACCCCAAACCACCCCAACGATGCCGTAGCGGTGATGTGCCAGTGCCTGGAAGCCGTACGGATCTGGATGGGAAGGAACGGACTCAGACTCAACCCGACCAAGACCGAGTGGCTGTGGTTTCCGGCTGCCCGATTCAACCAGCTCACTCCATCGCTGGCCATAGGGGGCGAACATCTTGCCCCTGTGGATGGGGCGCGCAATTTGGGTGTCCTCCTGGATACCCGGCTGTCCATGGAAGATCAAGTGACAGCCGTGGCCAGGAGGGCGTTTTACCAGGTTCGCCTGGTTCGCCAATTGCGCCCCCTATTGGATCGGGACGCCCTTCGCACAGTCACTCATGCTCTCGTGACATCCCGACTGGACTATTGCAACTCTCTCTACATGGGGCTCCCCTTGAGGTGCACCCGGAGGCTTCAGCTAGTCCAGAATGCAGCCGCGCGAGCAATTATGGGGACCACTAGGTCGACCCACATAACACCGCTCTTGCGCGAGCTGCACTGGCTACCTGTTGTCTTCCGGGTGCGCTTCAAGGTGTTAGTTATCATCTTCAAAGCGCTCCATGGCTCGGGACCTAGCTATCTGCAGGATCGGATCCTGCCCCATACATCCTCACGGCCGATCCGCTCCCACAGAGAGGGACTTCTCCGGGTGCCGTCCACTAGACTCTGTCAGCGGGCGACTCCCAGGGGAAGGGCTCTCTCTGTGGCGGGCCCGGCCCTCTGGAACGACCTTCCCCCCGATATCAGGATGACTACTGACCTCCGCTCCTTCCGTCTCAAGCTAAAAACACACTTCTTCTGTCTGGCCGGCCTAGGATAGTCTCTCTGTCTTTGGGGTTTTTAATGGGGTAGCATATTTTTAGTGAATTTTTAGCACAGGGTTGGTTTAATTGTTTTTTAGAAATGTATGTATTTATTGACTGTTTTTATTCTGCCTGTGCACCGCCCCGGGTCCCTGTGGGGAGAGGGTGCGGTTTAAAAATAAAATTATTATTTATTATTATTATTAATAAATAAACCCTGCGCTAAAAACCGAATTAAAATCCCAAGTTTAAAAACTATCTAATAGTCAGTATGGAGGTTACGCTAGGCCGGCTAGATGAAATAGGTGTGTCTTCAGACACTTGCGGAAGAGGCGGAGGTCGGAGATGGTGCGGAGTTCAGGGGGTAAGTCGTTCCAGAGGGCTGGGCCCGCCTAGTGACTGTCTGAAGTTAAAAAGGCACTGAAAACAGTGATTTATTGTCATTTTCCATACTTTTCCATGCATTCTCCCCATCATGGCTACATCAATGAAATTTAGACGCTTAGCAACCAATGTGTAGTTTTGATGGTTACACAGTGCCCTGTGGATCACACAATGGGGAAAGTCAGATTAACTTCACAACCGGGTTAGAAACTTCACCAACTGCAGTGGTTTACTTAACAACGGTGGAGACTAAGGTTGTAAAATGGGGCAAAAGTCACCAACTGTCTCGTTTAGTGACAGAAATTTGGGGTTCATAACTGAAGGCCATTGTGATGACCCTGGGGGTGGCACAAAGGCAACACAGCTGGAGAACCATTATGAGTCCCTTTCTTATCCCCAGCTGTGCCCCCAACGTCCCTTTCAACTCTCCAGCCTGGAGAAAAACTCTCCCACAAACCTGTAGCAGCCTTTGGCTGACAATTCTCCAGTCCAAATGTTGTAAGCAGAAAACTCCCAACCGTAAATCCAACAAGGGAAGAGAAGGTAATTAATACAAGCAAGATGAGGAGTCCCAGAAGTGAAGGAGGAGGATTCCAGGAACTCAGATAAGCAGTTAACACCAGATGAACTCCGTGTTTGTTCCTGACAACCGCCCCTCCCATTTGCCTCTCCTTTAAACTCCATCCCCAGGTGTGCCTTGTGTAGGGAATTCCTTCCTCGTAAGCCACGCAACCCAGGATGCTCCCTTCTCCGTTCTTCCCTGCATCCCTAAGAGGAGGAAGAGGTCCTTGGTCTTCCTCTGAGCCCCCCTCCCTTCTTCTCCCTCTCCCCTGCTCTGCCCAGCCTGACTTTACCCTTCCCCAGTTTCCTCCACAGCCAATGGAGCCCCTCTCCCGCTCTCTGCCGGCTGTTCATCTCCCATCTGAGAGTCAGACTCCCAACGGGGGCAGGACATTGTCTTTCCCATGGCTTATATCCATTATGGCCATCCTATGACATGTGTGCCACAGATGGCAAGCGGAGCCATTTCTGCCCACATGCGATCCGTCGTCCAGGTCAGTTGCACTGCACATATGCACACGCCTCCCTTTGGCCAGCTGATTTTCAGGTCTCTGCTGGGAGAAGCGTGCGCATGCGCAGGGGCTGGTGGGATGCATCCCCCCCCTGCACTGTTTTTGGTCCCCGGAGGCTTCAGGGAGGCCTGCTAGCACAGAAATGGGGGTCATGCATGCATGTGGGATGTGTGTTCGGGGAATGCAGGGGGATTGGATTATGGGTGTTGGCACGCCCACCAAGCCATGCCACGCCCACCAAGCCACACCCACAGAACCAGTAGAAAAAATGAATCCCACCACTGGTCGCCTTGTGGCTCTGTGTCATAATGGGCTTTAGGAGGAGAATCTTATCTCCCTCACTAGGAAGCAGGAGAGTGAAAAAATTAAATCAATTCCAACCTCGCGAGATCTTTTTCTTTCACAGGAAATTGATTGAGTGGAACACGAGGGAGCTGGGCTGGGTCCCCACAGAGAAGGTTCTGTGTAGCCCTTGTGGCACGAGCGCCATAGGTTCACCCCCACGGCCCCATCCCATTTCAGACAGGTGGCTGCCCAATCTCTTCTCAAAATCCTCCAGTGATGGAGCACCCACGACTTCTGGTGGCAAGCTGTTCCCCTGGTTTCTCCTTCATTCAAGGTTGCTTCTCTCTTGGATTACCTCCTATCAAACCTAAATGTGTTTATATAAGGTCTAAATGCATGCAAGGGCTCGATGGATGATCAGGAAAGAATGTCATGCAGTATTTCTCATAATTAGCAAAGTTATACGTAGAGTTGTTTTTCTTATTATATCTGGCAATTTCTATACATCACCTGCCATATTGAAAATGGCCACAAGGGGGAAGGCTATTGTGATGCAATTTCCCATAGACCAGTGGTAGTCAACAGGCTCTTATTTTCTTTTGACCCCCGAAATAAGCGATTGGCCTTATTTTCGGGAAAGTCTTATTATTTTTGAGGTTACAGGAGGCGGCGATCATGGTCACCTCATGGCTGCTGCTGTGTTGCAATATTTTTTGGGGAGGGCTTATTTTGGGGGAGGGCATGTTTTAGCGCATGCACTCAAAAGCCCGATTGGGCTTATTATCTGGGGAGGTCTCATTTTCAGGTTTAATAGTGTAGAGTTCTCAGTTGAAGTTCTCATTCTGGTCCTCTTTTGAAGTGGGAAAACATTCTCTCCTGATTGGTTGTTCAGGTGATCAGTTTTCTTTAAAAGGAGCAGTGTCAGCCAGAGAGTTCAGCTGCCTCGCTGGTAGGATTGAACTAGCTGTACCCACCCGCCCCGCATTGCTGTGGCCAAGTTTGTTTAAATGAAAAAGTTTCCCCTCATAGACTCTCTCAGCGACCCCCTTCCTTCTCTGCCTCAGTTTTCCCTCCCTCTCCCTCCCTCTCTCTCTCCCTCTACCTACCCACCTACCTACTTACCTACCTACTATATTACTCCCTCTCTAGCTGTCCCTCTACCTACCTACCTACCTACCTACCTACCTACCTACCTACCTACCTAACTACCTACTGTATTTCTCCCTCTCTCCCTCTCTCCCTCTCTCCCTCTCTCCCTCTACCTACCTACCTATGTACCTACTGTATTTCTCCCACTCTCCCTCTCTCTCTCTCTCTACCTACCTACCTACCTACTGTATTTCTCCCTCTCTCCCTCTACCTACCTACTGTATTTCTCCCTTTCTTCCTCTCTCCCTCTCTCCACCTACCTACCTACCGTATTTATCCCTCTCTCCCTCTCGCCCTCTATCTACCTACCTACCTACCTACCTACCTACCTACCTACCTACCTACCTACTGTATTTCTCCCTCTCTCCCTCTACCTACCTACCTACCTACCTACCTACCTACCTACCTACCTACCTACCGCCATTGTTTAGAGTGGCCAGGTGGGGGGTGGGTGGAAAGAGGCAGAAGACGGAGGAGCATTGCGAACTCCGGCATTTCCAGTGGCCAGGTGGGGGTGGGGGTGGAAAGAGGCGGAAGGCGAGGGAGCGTTGCAAGCTCCAGCATTTCCAGGGGCCACAAGAGGGGGGTGGAAAGAGGCCGAGGGTGGGGGAGCATTGCGAACTCCGGCATTTCCGGTGGCCCGGTGGGGGGTGGCAGAAAGAGGCGGAGGGCGGGGGAACATTGCAACTGCTGGTGTTTCGAGTGGCAAGGTGGGAGGGGCAAAAGGAGGCCAGGGGGGGCGACTGAGCGAGTGAGGAAAACTCAGAAGAGCTGCAGTTGTACATTTGTGTGGCATTTACCTGGCACCAGTGTGCCATATCCACACAATCTCTATGTATCATTGGTGTTGCACTTGTTATTTTTATTTATTTTTCAAATTTATACCCCGCCCTTCTCCTTGTTAGGACCCAGGGCGGCGCACAGGCATTATTAAAAAACTATTAAATTATGTCCCGTGCTAAAAAACCTATTTAAAACCCTGAGAATTAAAATGTATAGATAAAAGTCAGAAACAGGGGGCTATGCTAGGCTGGCTTGTTGGAATAAATACGTCGTGATGCTGGCGGAAGAGGCGGAGGTCCGAGGTGGTGCGTTGTGTGAAAATTTGGTGGCGATTAATGTAGTAGTTTCTGAGATTAGCGGTTTTGAACAAATTCATAGTTAACTTTTTATTTATACAGATAAAGGGTTGTTGGAATTCACTCTGGCCTCACCTCCATTCTTCTCCCAGAACATCACAGGAGTCCTTTGAATTCCTCTAATTCTTCTTTAGAAACAGGAAGGGGATTCATTGATTCACCCCATGAATGATGGACCTCCTGCTTCTGCTTCTGATGCTGCTGGTGTCCCATCCAGTCTCTGGGAAGCTGAGGATGAAATGCCCAAAGAGTTTGGAGCACCAGGATGGATACAATCCATGGAGCTTTTCCTGGCCAGGAGAGCTTCTCATTGGGAGAATCCTCAGTTTAACACAGGAAGATCCCATAAAACAAGGACTTCCAACCAGGCTCCTCCTGGTCAGTTTCCTCCCTCAGCCATTCCCTGTGCTGGACTTTCCTTCCCTCTGTTTGGATTCCTCTTAACACTTTCCTCCTTTTCTCTTTATCCCACTTTCTCCTATAGGAAAGGACCTGTCTCTAATTTCCTGCATGCTCTGGATTTCCAAAGCTTCTCCCTTTTTCTCTTATTTTGTGGAAGTCGCTGAAATCCAAAGATGGGATGGAATAAAAACTTATAACAACTCCAGATTATTTTCCTCTCTCCATCCAAACTTCAGTTCATCCCTTGAATGCTAACTTTTGTTTAAAGTAGTGATTTTAACTGGTTATAGTGGCCCCTGCTCAGCCCAATTCCTTATTTTTAAATAATTGTTGAAAGATATTACAATTCCTGATCATTGTAAAAACAATTGAGGATTGGTAAATGTTTCGCACAATAAAAGAATCCTCGTACTTTTATGATGGATCTATTTTAATGATTAAATTATTTTGAATCCCCTTTAGTAGCCAGGTAAAAATTAGTACTTTTACAAATAATGGTGTGTTTGTGACTCTTAATATTTCATGCTTTTACATTTGTTCTGGCTGTGAGATTCTCCTTTGTGTTCAGGTCTGGCCTCAGAAGGATAATGTAGCCCTTGGGGATGAAGATGCAGACCAGCAGACCAGCACTGGAGGCCAGGATGGAGAAGACCTGGACAGCCACCATGTATTTCCCTTTGGTGCTCAGGTAGGTGGGCACAAAAGTCACCCAGACGCTGCAGAAGACCAGCATGCTGAAGGTGATCAGCTTGGCTTCGTTGAAGGCCCCAGGCAGATTCCTGGCCAGGAAAGCCACCGTGAAGCAGATGGCAGCCAGGAAGCCCATGTAGCTGAGGGTGACGTAGAACATGACAACAGCCCCTTCGTTGCATTGCAGGATGATCTCTCCAGGCTGGGAGTGGAGGTCAGAGTCAGGGAAGGGGGGAGAAAGTCCCAGCCAGATGGAGCAGATGATCACTTGAACAGCAGCAGAAGAAAGGATGATGGAGTTGGCCAAGCTCCTCCCCAACCATCTTTTTGCTCGGTTTCCTGGTTTTGTGGCCAGGAAAGCCAGCACCACCGTGATGGTTTTGGCCAAGAGAGAAGAAACGGCAACTGAGAAGATGATGCTGAAGACCGTCTGTCGGAGAAGGCAGGTGGCTTTCCTTGGTTAACCAATGAAGAGAGAAGAAGACAAGAAGCAAAGCAGGAGGGAGACCAGGAGGATGTAGGAGAGGTCCCGGTTGTTGGCTTTGACAAGGGGAGTTTCTCGGTATTTAATGAAGATGATTAAAACAAGGCCTGTGATTAAAAACAAGAGTAGGGCAGAAGAGACCAGGATGATGCTCAGATGTTCTTCATAAGACAGGAAGGTTATAACTTTGGGGATACATTGGATTCTGTCCTCATTTGGATATTTGTCATCTGGACACTTGGTGCATTTTTGTGTATCTGAGAAAAAATAACATATTCCCTTAGTATTCTCTCCTTTAACCTTTCAGAAAGTACCTTATTTGTACAACAAGTGATACCAGGAGATATTGTCCAGGTCACATTTATTAGTACCTCTAGTGATAGATTGGAAGAAGTATAAGACTGCTTGAGCAGAGGGTAGGACTAGAAGACCTCCGAGGTCCCTTCCAGCTCCCTTCTGAATAATTGATTGATCTACATGACTGGCAGAATATTTGTGTAATGAGTTCCCCACCATAACTATCCACAGCACCACATTATGGACCAGTGACTCCTTCTCAGTGATCCTCAAGGGGAGGATCCAATATACAGTGAATTGCAAGGTCTTTCAGAAGGTGGACCTCACATAATTCATCCAGTTCCAAAGAACTCAGATGTTCCTAGAAAGGTGAACTTAACAGCACAAGTCTAAACTAAGAAGCAGGAGAGAGATTTCCTCTGCTGTTAGTAAAGCTTGCTCAGTCTGTCACCCCCTCCTCCCATCTCTTCCCAGCTCCTCCTTCAAAGTCTTTTTGATTTACCGGTACTTCCTTTTAGATAAGAAATTCTGCAGGTTGAAAATAAATATAAAAAACCAGGTGAGCTTTGATCTATCATTTAACTTGCACTTTCATGGAAATCTTCTGGGTGGATCCAGTTCCACAAAGCCTCCCATTTTCCTCAGGGTGACCCACCTTCCTGAGTGGAGAAGGTCCCCTCCGGACAAGGAATGCAGTCATAGCAGCAAACTGGATCTCCTTCTTGAGCCCTCTTGACAAATCCAGCATGACAACTTTCTCCACATCTGGACTGAGGCAGGGACTGAGCAGAAGAACAAGGAAGGCCAAAGAAAAGATGTTAGGACTCTTCGTCCATGGAAAACGGAGGGAGAAATGGATGGAGACAAGGAGCCTCTGGTCTTCATTGGGGTAGATAGGAAACCTCTGACTCCTTCTAAACAGATGCAGGAGGTAGAACAACTGGCAGATTCTCCATTTACTTCCTTCCTTTTGCTTTTGGAATTTAATGTCGCAATAAAGGACTTTTCAACTTAATAGTCTAGAGCAGTGTTGGTGAACCTTTTTCGCACCGAGTGGCAAAACGGGAGCACGCACAAACATTTTTGGCCCCACTAGCAATGCCGTCTTAACGCTTAGGCCTGTTGGGCATTTGCCCGGGGGCCCACGATCATAGGGGCCCCCCTGGGCAAATGATTCTGCCTCTTCGCCACCCACCTGGCTGCTGCTTTTGGCGGGCAGGTTCCTCAGCAGAATCTTGTGCCTGTTGCTCAGCTCCTGCCTTGTGCTCTGCAGCCGGCGGGCGATCTCCTCCGGGGAGAGAGCGTGGGGCTCCCCGCCCGTCCCCAGGTCAGGCTCCCCGGACCCCGCTGATGCCGCCATTTTGCCGGCCCAGAGGCGAACATGTTCTCCCTCCGCCAGGGCAGGGGAAGCCGGTGGGCGGGAGGGGAGCCAGGGCGGGCTGGTCGGAGTGGGAGGAGCAAGGAAAGCTCCACATCCGCCGGCGGCGGCAATGCCGTCTTAACGCATAGGCCCGTTGGGCATTTGCCCGGGGGCCCAACACTATTTCTATGCCCAGGGGCCCAAAATGGTGTAAAGACGGCTCTGCCCACTAGGTGATCATCTGGTTTTCTATATGCGCATGAGTACCAGCCATCTGGTCTGCCGGTTTCTGGCACACATGTGCACACAAAGATTAGCTGCCTGGTGTGCAGGCGCCAGTTCAAGATTTCGGGGGTCCTCGTGCTTCCCTGCCCACCCACTTGATCCCTTTAGGAGTGGCGGGACGTCCCCACTGAGGATCTGGTTCTGCAGCCCTGGACAGGGAGAGAAAGTTGGGTGGGAAATGCCCCCTCCCTCCACTGGAAAGCCAGAATCCCTTCCCGGCCTTGGAAGAAGCCAGCACAGCCCCCCCCTCTCCCCTCACTTCATCCAAGGGAGCGTCTTCATGTGGGAGGAGCTGTGGAGATGGGGGCTGGTAGATGCGAGTCTGATGGTCCCCATGGACGAAGGACCCAGCAGGACCAGCCTATGGGGGGAGGGGAGGACAGCAGCTTTTGATGTAATCTAGAATTGGGGGGGGGGGGGGACTGCCCTGCTTGTGTAATTTAAACCTTGGAGAAGACAAAGACACTACAAGAGCAAGCGCTTGTCCCCAGCCCAGCAGCCCCCGAGCTTCCCCTCCCAATCCCTCCCATCCAAGGACCAATGGAACCAGGATGTTTCCTGAAAGGCTGCAGGGAGCCTCGCTTGGCTTCATAGACCCTCCGAGACCCCTAAGTCCATTTATTACTGGCAATAAAAGCAGCTTGTGTTTTTTTTTCTCTACCTCCCTCCCTCCCTCTCTCTCTCTCTCTCTCTCTCTCTTTCTCTCTCTCCCTTCCTCTCCCCCTCTCTCTCTGCTCCTCCAGATCCCAACTTGAGATTTTCAATTGTTGCTCAGGAGGAAGGCAGAAGCTGCTGGCTCTCCAGGGAAGCCCCTCAGAGGTTCCCCTGTGGGGGTCTGGCAGAGGCGGTCACTGCAGAGCCCCCAACCTGGCTGACCCCACCCCTCCCTCTCAGTCTCCCCACTTCCCAAATCCCCCCAAGTGGAACATTTCTAAGAAGCTCTGCATAATTAGATGAAAGGCGATTGGGATTGTTTTGGCTGCCCCAGTTGAGTTGGGGCTGGTTTATGGAAGGAGAGTGGGGGTTGCCCCCGGGGGAACAAAACTAGAAGAGTCCCCAGGGTTGGTACTTGTGGCTGTGTGTGTGTGCGTGTGAGAGAGAGATGGGGGGAGGGAGGGAGGGAGGGAGGGAAAGAGCAATCCATGGGGAGGGAGCTATGGCGTAGAGGCAAGAGAGAACCAGGTGGAGTGAAGAAAGGTGAACATTCAGAGAAGGGTGTCACTCAAAATCCCCTCCCTTGGAGGAAAGGGTGGGGCTGGGATGGACATGGAGCCCGGAGGTGGGAGGGGGAGGGAGGAACTGCACTCTTCTCCAGCCCTCCTAAGGCACCTCCCATCCCCCATGGGGGCTTTTCCTTCTCCTGGCTGCTCCAGCACCCCAGCCAGAAGCAACACTATGACAGCCACCGGGGGGGGGGGGCAAGGGAGTGGTAGTGGAAAGGACAGGCCAGGGCTTCCCTCCCTCCCCACCTGAGCAGGCCCTCCAGCCCATGGCACCGATGTGGGTACCTCGCCTCCTCACCAGCAGCTCCTCTTCCTGCATCTCAGCTGCTGGGGAAGGAGTAGCAGGCAGGGCAGCCAGACTTCCACCCAGCAAAAGCTGCCCTGCTGCTACGTGTACCTGAACCGGCCAGGTCCTACAGACTGCGGATCCTTATCAGAGCCTCGGGTTGGAGCTGGGCAAGAAATCTGCTTGGGTGGAGAGGGAGGGAGGGAAGCCTGGGCCTGTCCTTGTGCTCTTTTTGTTGATAGTTTTTGCGCGTGTCATGCACGCCAGAAACCAAAACACAAAGTGGCTCATGCGCATGTGTGCACTAGAAACAAAGATCAATTTCCTGGTGCGCACATGCGCTCTGGGTGGCTCCTCTTCCACTTTCTGGCACTCCAATGCACATGAACACCAGCTGATTGCCACTCCTGAACCCGTAAGAGCAACTGGTGATGGCTCCACATGACAGGAGAGATGGTTCTGTGTGCCACTTCTGCCATGCGTGCCATAGGTTCCCCATCACGGCTACAGGCTTTGCCCACTTGAAATGGGACCTCAGGCTTTGGCAAACAGAGAAAAGACACCAAAATTTCTCTCACCTTATTGAGCAACTTTAGCCGTGAAAGAGTGTCTTGTCTGATAGAAAATCTCTGTCTTACAAAATACGCCAGATATTCTTTCCTGGGATCCTCCTTGGGGAGAACCAAGGAGCCTGAAATGAACAGATCTGCTTTTATCGCTCCATTTTGGTCCAAGTACATTTTTACCTCAGAAATATTCCAAAATTCGTTCTTCTCCAGAAAGGGATGAAACTAGAATGGGAAAATCCAGAAATTTGAAAAACATAAAACTTTGTTTCTTATCCCACATTGAATCTTTCTTCTACAATTGTCTCATCTCCAAATATGGTTAAATAGTTTTGAGTTTTAAGTTTTATTTGATTTATATCCTGCCCTTCTCCAAAAGGACCCAGGGCGGCGCACAGAAATTTAAAATAAATTTCTTGATGAAGTAGGTACGTTGACTAGATGGGCTGTATATAGTGTAAATATTGGTGTTAAATATTAGGCCTATTATTATGATGGTAATGTTAAGTTTGGTTATTTAAATGTTATGCCTTCTCGCGCTGTGACGGCAATAGGTTTAAAATTATGTTTGTATGATTTTATTTTTTTATAAGAATAAATAAAAAATTTATATATATAAAATTTTTTTAAAATAACATATAAATATACAAAATACAAAATTTAAAAAGCTATTAAATATTTAGACCTGCGCTAAAACCAATTAAAATCCCCAATTTAAAACTATCTAATACTAGTCACAGCGGAGGCTATGTTAGGCCGGCTTGATGAAACAAATGTGTTTTTAAACACTGGGAGAAGAGGCGGAGGTCGGTGATGGTGCGGAGTTCAGGGGGTAGGTCGTTCCACAGGGCAGTGCCCGCCACAGAGAAGGCCCTTCCCCTAGGTGTCGCCAGTCGGCATTGTCCGGCCAACAGCACCCTGAGAAGGCCCTCTCTGTGGCAGCGGATCGGTCTAAGGGATGTATGGGGCAGGAGACTGTCTCGCATGTAACTAGGTCCCGAGCCATGGAACGCTTTGAAGATGGTCGTCAAAACCTTGAAGCGCACCCAAAAGACCACAGGAAGCCAGTGCAGCTCACGCAGGAGAGGTGTTATATGGGAGCATCTAGAGGCTCCTGTAATCACCCGCACGACTGCATTCTGCACTAACTGTAGCTTTCGAGTGCACCACAAGGGAAGCCCCATGTAGAGAGCATTGCAGTAGTCGAGTCGGGATGTCACGAGGGCCTGAGTGACTGTGCGAAGGGCAGACCGCTCCAGTAAGGGGAGCAATTGGAGCATCAGGCGTACTTGATGAAACGCCCCCCTGGCCACGGCCGCCACATGGTCTTCCATGGACAGCCGGGAATCCAGGAGGACACCCAAATTGCGCACCCTCTCCACGGGGGCCGGTGTTTCGCCCCTAATGGCCAGAGTTGGAGTAAACTGGCTGAACCGGGGTGCCGGAAGCCACATCCACTCAGTCTTGGACGGGTTGAGCTTGAGTTTGTTACTACCCATCCAGATCCGTACGGCTTCCAAACACCGGGACATCACTTCAACGGCATCGTTGGGGTGGTCTGGGGTGGATATGTACAGCTGAGTATCATCAGCGTACAGATGATATCCCACCCCAAAACCACAGATGATCTCACCCAGCGGCTTCATGTATGTGTTGAATAGGAGGGGCGAGAGGACCGACCCCTGAGGAACCCCGCATAAGAGAGGCCTCGAGGCCGACGTCTGCCCCCCTGCCAACACATATTGCGACCGACCAGAGAGGTAGGACGAGAACCACCGTAAAACGGTGCCTCCCAGCCCCAACCCCCCTCCCCCCCAGTCGGTGCAATAAGATACCATGGTCGATGGTATCAAAAGCCACTGAGAGGTCTAACAGGACTAGGATAGAGGAATATCCTCTATCCCGCGCCCTCCAGAGATCATCAACCAACGCGACCAATGCCGTCTCGGTGCTGTGACCGGGTCGGAAGCCGGACTGGCGCGGGTCTAGATAATCAATTTCCTCCAGGTGTCGCGGAAACTGTTGGGTCACCACACTCTCAACAACCTTCGCTAAAATTGAAGGTTGGAGACTGGACAAAAGTTCTCTAATAATGCTGGGTCCAGGGACAGCTTCTTGAGGAGAGGCCTTACTACCGCCTCTTTCAAGACGGTAGGCAAGGACCCCTCACTCAAAGATGCGTTGACAATGCCCTGGAGCCAGCCTCGTGTCATCTCCCAGGATGCCAGTACAAGCCAGGAGGGACACGGGTCCAATAAACATGTGGTCGCCCTAAGTTTCCTTGACAACCTGTCCATATCCTCGGTGGTAACAAAGTCAAACTCCTCCCAAGAAGGAGCCTCAAGACTAGTCTCGGACAGTCCCACAGGACCACTGTCGATGGAGGGTAGCTCATTCCGAATCTGAGTGATTTTCTCCTGCAGATAAATCCCAAATTCCTCTGCACGCCCTTGTAGAGGGGCTTCCCGCGGCCTCTGGTGAAGGAGGGAGCGGGTCACCCCAAACAGGGTGGCAGGGCGGTTATCTGCGGATGCAATAAGGGTGGCACAATACTCACGTTTGGCCACCCTTATCGCCACTAGGTAAGTCCTAATATGGATTCTCACTAGTGTTCGGTCGCTCTCGGAGCAAGAGGATCTCCATCTGCTCTCTAGGCATCTCTTGTGGCATTTCATCTCCCTCAGTTCCTCGGTGAACCAAGGAGCCAGGGTGACTCGTCGCCACAAGAGGCCGCAAGGGCGCGACTCGGTCCAAGGCCCCCGTGGCCGCACTTAACCATGCGGCCACTAGGTCCTCAGTCGAGTCACGGGGCAAGTCCACAGGCATTGGCCCAAGCTCGCTCTGGAACCTTACCGGGTCCATCAGGAGCATGGGGCGGAACCATATGGGAATATTCAGCTACAAATACTGGATACAAATACTACCATTATCTTCATAAGTGAATGAAAAAGTTTCAGAAAAATTCATCAAAATATAGAGAAAATATAATTTACACAGTTGGTCAATTATAGGGAACATTCTAGAGCAGATGACAAATAAAATGAACAGAGAAAAAAAGATGATCCAGAAACTCTTTGAAAACAACAGGGTGATTCCCAGAAAGCCTGGGTTGATCAAGAAGAAATCTTCTCCCTTGTAATCCTGATGGAAAACTCCTCCAGATCAGAGCTGGGTTCCTACCTATGTGGACCAGTTTGGCTGAACCGGTAGCAACTTGGCGGCCTCGGTCACTGGAACCTACAATGACCCAGGCTGGTTCTCTCAGCCATATTGTTCTTGCCTTCTGCACATGCGCAGAGCAACCGGCAGTAGAGGCAGCAGGAACCCACCCCTGGCTCAATCCCACTTAGGAGCCTCAGTTTACTCCTGAGCCCCATTGGCCTTTCTCCCTGCCTCTCCCGGCCAATGTTGCTCACGAGGAAACTGCAGCTAGGATCTCCCGCGTGTTGCACGCCCGAAAACGGCATGGAGGCCTGGGCGAAAGCTGGGAGGGGGACACAACACATGAGATGGGACCTGGCCAGCCTTACTGTCACAGCAGTAGCCACTCCCCACATCCCCAGACCGAGGCCACAGCCCCCACCAGCTCCCTTTGTCCACGCAGCCTGTGGGAGCCACAGCAGCACCAGTCATGGCTGAGAGCTTCCTTTGCCATCTGGCAGCCGAAAAGTTCTCCCTCTTAAAAGTTTCCAGTGATGGAGCTTTAGGATCCAAACACACTTTAACCAACCAACTGAGGCTTAGTTTCGAAACACAAGAAGAAAGAACCGGTGAGTGGCTGTGCCCAGCAGGGATGAGGGAGATGATGAGGGTGAGTGGGAGGGAGGGAAGGAGATCTCTGAGAAAGTGCTGGACAAGAAGGCAGGTGGAGGACCTCCCTTTCCAGTCTCCGCTGAGTGGCTGCATCCAGCCGGGGGATCGCAGGGGGCAGCTGAGCAAGCGCTGGGCAAGCAGGCAGGAGGGAGACCTCGGAGGCTCATTGTCATCCCAGCTTTGTGCCCAGTTGGCTTTGGTTGGCTTAACAGTGGGGCAAGGGGAGTTGGGGAAGGCTGCCGGGCAGGAGTAGGGTAGGGGGTGGCCGGGACTGGCCACATGATGCACATCTTACTGGAGAATGGCAGCTCCAGATCTTGAGGCTTTGGGGGGTGGGGTTCTTTTTGATAAATGGCTCTGCAGAGGAGCTGAAAACCTTCGAGGTTTCTTTGGGGGAAGGAAGAGGGGCAGCATCCCCCCCTCCCTGGGTGCCTGCAGCCTTGGAGCAACTCTGGGCCTTTGCGCAGTAAAGAAAACCTTCTTGTGAGTGTGAGAAGTTGTTAATTTCCTCCACTGTGCAAGGGCTGGGAGTTGCTGCAGGCTCTGAGGCTGCAGGCACCCAGGGAGGGGGGAATGCTGCCCATCTGCCTGCCCCCTCCAGAAGCAACCTTTTTTGGGGGGAGGAGATCCCCCCCCCCATCTAGCCACAACCACTGAAGTGGTAGTAAAATATTTTAAACCCCCTCTGCTCCAGATGTTCTCATTCTACTCGATTGTAATGGGAGATTAAGACATTTTGGAAAGCCTGAAAGAAGAAATCTCCCCCCAGCTCTTTTCTCAGCCTGAGAAGTCAGTGAGGATCCTTCCTGGGTTTCTCTCTCTCCCCTTATGCAGCTGCCGGATTCTGGCTCCAAGGCCTTTGGGAGCTGCCCCCTCCCTCCCCCTCCCCTCTGCAGAAACTCCCCTGGCTGCAGAATTGGGATCCCTCCGTCTTTCTTGGCTTTCAGATCTTCTCCTCTTGTCCCAGGATCTTTTCCTGCTTCCTCCCCCTTCTCTCCCCCCTGTACAGTCTCAGTGGCTGCTTGGAGGGGGGGGGGGAGATTTCTGGTTTTGCAGGGCTGAGAGAAAAAGGGGAAGGATGAAAAGGCCCTCCAAGGCTGCCTCCCCCCCTTGGCCTTTCTGCAACCAAATTCTCTCCCCCAGACAGAGGAACACCCCCCCACCTGAATACTGCAGGGCAGAGGAGGCTGGGCCCATAACTGGGCAGCGTGTGGGAGGAGAGGCTGCAGGAGCTCTGCTGTGAACGGAGGGAGAGAGAAAAGTGGGGATTCTCTCTGCTGCAGCCCTTGAAGGCTTGAATGGCAGAGAGAAGCCAAACTTTCCCCCCTCCATTCACAGCAGAGCTCCTGCTCCCTTTATGCCCCCCCCCTGGCCCCCTCTTCTTGGGGGATGGAAGGGCCTGGAAGGGAGAGGCAGGCGGCTGCAGCTCCCTTCCCATCAGGCTCCCCATCCCTTCCCTTTGCTGCGGAGGGAGGGAGGGAAGTCCAGCCAAGGGATTTCAACCGTCCCTCCTGGCTTTCCTGAGCTGCCCCAATTCCCCCCCTGGCCAGAGGAGCCTCCAGCTAAACACCCCTCAGCAGACCCTCCACGCAATGCGCTCTGCCCATGGGGGGGCATCTGGAAAGCAGTGCAGGGCTCAGAGTGAAGCTTCTCCCAAAGAAGTTCTGGGGAGCCCAAACACCCCAACACCCCCTCCCCCCACTGCCCCTTCGAGAGCCCAGAAAACTTCCAGGCAAAGCAGCTCCATCTCTCTCTCAGGAGGGGGGAGAAAGAATGGATGGGAGGAAAGGCAACCTGGGGGGGAGAGAGGAAGGGGGATCAAGAGGAAATGGGGAGAGGGTCTCTATCCCCTCCTCCTCCCAGGCGCCCCACAAGGTTTAACAGCTTCTGATTCCTCTCTCTCTCTCTCTCTTTCCTCCCATTCCAACGTGCAGTGCAAGGAAGCTGCCCACCCTTCCAACTCCCCATAAATCCCCCTCCTGTGGCTGCTCCAGAGAGAGAAGCTTGCGTGGAAGAGGCGAGAGGAAGACTGCTGCCTGCACAGTTAATCTACTTAGTCAGCCGGACTTTCCTGGGAGGCGAGCGATGCTGCCGGGCGCTTGGAAAGGACTTTGGCGATTGACCCACCACTAAAAGCAAACAATGAATCGAGGAGCAGAGCTGGTTGGAGGAGTGTGTGTGTGTGTGTGTGTGTGTGTGTGTGTGTGTGTGTGTGTGTGTGTGTGTAAAATGGTCAGTTTCATACAAGGAGTTTTTGTTTCAGGTGGGTCTCCTGGCTTTGGAAGGAGGAAAGGAAGGGATACAAAGAGAGAGAAAGTGAGAGACAAGGGAGAGACAAGAATGAAAAGAAAAAAGAAAGAAAAAGGGATGAAAGAAAAAGGGAGAGAAAGAAAGAGGGAGAGATGGAAAGAAAGGAAAATGAATCCAGTTACAAGAGAGGAGATTTTAGCCGAATGAGAGAGAAAAAGAGGAGAAAAGGATGAGCTGTTTTAGAGCTGAGCCAGGAAAGCAGAGAAGTTCAGTCTCCTCTTCATGGATTCTCTGAATGCAAAGACTGAGCAGCCATCAGTCAGAGAAGCTTCAACTGGGATTCCTGCAGAGAGGTGGGGTTGGGCTAGATGGTCTCAGGGTCTCCTCCAAATTCATCAAGGTTGTCATGCCACAACATGTTGTGCTGTTGTTGCTCCAGCTCCACTTAGTGGCCGGGGGCAGAGAAGCCTAACTCTATGGTCTGAAGCCAGACTCCGTTTTCTGTCGGCCTTTGGAGAAGACGGAAGCAGCCGTTGTGACCGAGACCCCTGGTCATCCGGAGACGGCCTCCGTCCCTCACATGGAGCATCGCTGGGGGAGGTTCCAGCTGCTCCTTTGCTGGCTGTTAGTGAATGCTGCCTATCTCGTCTTTCTATTTGATTTCCACTCTTTGCGTCTCCTCAGTTTCACCTGCCCTGTTTTCCCAATAAACCATCCAGATCCACCCCAGGCTCCCTTTCATTGGAGGAGAATAGGGGAGCTTAGCTGCCTGTCCAGCTGCACACAGACCCACCTGCAATGGGGACGGAAGAAAGGTGGAATTCCACCAGGCTCATCACAAACCCACAAATAAATGGATTTATTTAAGAAACAATGCAGCATTTTCCAATTAGCAGTGTTTAATATAAAATTGCCTTGGAATCTACTCTTTGGAACCATTAATTCCCTGAGTAATTAAATTGGCCAGATCTGATGAGAAGGTTCCCCTCCTTCTCCTCTGGATTCCTTCTCCAAAGGATCTAAGATTAATGGATCTATATCGGGACCCCCATACCAGTAGTGGGTTTCTGCAGGCTCGCACCTACTCACAAGAGTCGGATGGTGAAATTTAGAGAACCGGTGAGAGGGGGTTCCATCGACGGACCCAGAAGTAAGTCTGGCCTGCCGCTGCCAGTAACCCAATGGGAAGGAAAGGAAAGGAAGGCAGAAAGTAAGAAAGGAAAGAAAGGAAAGAAAGAAAGAAAGAAAGAAAAAAGAAAGAAAGAAAGAAAGAAAGAAAGAAAGAAAGAAAGAAAGAAAGAAAGAAAGAAAGAAAGAAAGAAAGAAAGAAAGAATTTATCATCACAATTGAGCCCAAAATTTTGGTTGCTAAGCAAGAGCGTTGTTAAATGAGTTTCACCACATTTTACAAGTTGGTCACTCCCACCCTGTCACATGACTGCCAAACCACACCCACAAAATAGGCCACACCTAGACAGTAGGTTCCAAAAAAATTGGAAACCCACCACTGCCCCATACCTGCCATGGCTGCAGCCTTGGAGACCCCAACCTCTTTTCTCCCTCCTTCCTTCCCCTCCTCGATCTGGAGGAATAGGCGGCATTCATCGCATGGGCCAAAGTCTTTATGTAACTGTAAGGTAGGTATTCATTTTGGCCCCTTAATCTCCCCCGTTTCCTTTGGGTCTCCAGTGGGGCTTTCTGGGTGCATCTTCTGCGGCCTTTGACAGAAAAGATGTTCTTTGAAAGAGAACAGTGGAAATAAGGATCTTGAAACTTTTCTTCCACAAAGAATAAGAGTTCAAAGGCAGAATCTCTTGGCCTTTCTTTTCCCAGATAACCAAAGTTCCAAATACTATGGATGTATGTGAGAAGTCTGCGCTTGTCCATTCCATACCCTGCAAAAGTTGTGAGGATCCAGACTTTCCCTTCAATGGGTCCTGGGAGACGCCTAAGTGTTAAATGGAAAGGAAGAATTCTGTCCCAAATGGAATCTTCTTCCATGAAGTGAACAAAGACGTTGACTTGTCTCCACTTAGAGAGGGAATCCCTGAGGGCTTCTGCATGTCCAGTTGTTGAGAATCGTTGTGATATAACCACACAAATTCCACTCCTGACAAGCACAGGAGGGAAAATCCTCATGAAATTCTCTCCCTTCTCTGTGTCTGAAGGAAAGAGGCCAATCAGGGTCCATCTGAAATGGAGGAGCAGCTGGACAATTGCTGGGTATAGGATACCTTCTTTGAGATTCATCTGGTGGAAAAAGGGGAATCGACTTTTATCACTCAGAGCCTCTGAAGCTGTGAAATAATTGATCTGAAAAAGGAATTGAAAGGATTAGAGCCCTGATGGGGAAACTGAGGCATGCAGAGCCCTCTCTCCCGGCACACAGGCCGCCCCAGCCCAGCTCCACTAGCATCCACATGCAGGTCCACCTCCTGCTGGCCAGCTGGTTTTTGGGCCTCTGCCGAGGGCCAGGATCGGGAGACCTGTGAGTATGCTGTGTGTGGGATAGGGATGGGGGTGGCGCTTGCATTGCACAGGAAACTCCAGTGGGCTGGAAGTGAGTGTGAATCGCCTGGACCCCCCCCCCCCCCAGTGCTTCCTCCCTCAGTTGGAGGCTTCCTTCGGCCTTCAAACAGTTGCAAGGGCTTTATTTTTTATTTCTGCTTCCAGGTTGGTGCAGGAGGCTTTCCAGGGCCAAAATGGGTACAAAAAGTCCAGGTTTTCCTGTTTTGGACCAGGCCATTCACACTTACTTCCAGCCCACCAGAGTTCACTGCTTCAGGGCAGAAATGAGAGCCTGTCCTGTGGAACCCACTGCCACTTGGGCAGGAAGGACAATGACAATGATGAAGAAGAGGAGGAGGAGAATGAAGAGGCTTTGCAGGAGCAGGCAGGGAGCAGGTCAGGTGAGGCTGGTTGGGGAGGGGCAATCATGGTGCTTAGGGGGCAGCAGCCTCCATGCTCCAACTGTGCTGGGGGGTGAATGAGAGGCCCTGCTTGAATGGGGAGGAATGTACCCACACACCCTGCCTCTCTGCTCAGGTGTCGCCCACACCATTGGCAGCAGTTTTGGTGCCCTCACACACACACAAAGACACACACACAATTGGATTGCTCTCTTACCCTCCCTGTCTCTCTCTTGCCCCATTTACTTGGAAGCTGCTCCATGAGACAAGAAGCCGAGAAACAAGAGAGGAGAGAGAGGTTTGCAAAGTCAGGGAGTCCTTGTTGCAGGAAGGGAGGGAGAAGCAGGAGGGATCTGAGTGGGTTGGGGAGGCCTTGAGGGTCTCTTCTATCACCAGGACCCCCTTGGCCTTCCCCATCCTGAGATTCCTCAGAGACACATTGGTATCCTTCAATTGGGAGCTCTTAGGAAAGGATCCCCTCCTTGTGGGTTGCAAACAGCTCTTTCCAGTGGGGGAAACAGGACAAAGCAAGTGGGGGGAAAGAGTTTCCTTTGCTCTATTTCCAGTCTGAAGGAGACCCTGTCCCACGTGGGACCACAAGGCTGCCCTTCCCATATCATTCCACCACCACCACGGCTCCCACCCACTGGCTGAGCCCAGGCCTTTCCTTCGCAAGCCCCATGGACTGGAACTGCAAAGTAAGACCAAAGTTTTTGGGGAGCAGAGGGCTTCTGGAGGGTCAAAAACAGGATGCATGGAGGCCCCAGGAGGGGAAAATGGCGCCCTCTGCCTCAGCTTCTCAGTTCAGGCTAAGTGGCATGCAGACCCATGTCACCTGGCATGCAAGGTCTTGCCTATTTCTCTTCTGGGTTTCTGGTGCGCATGTGCATGTAAGAATCAGCTGGCCTTTGTGGGCACTGCAGTGCCAGAAGTGGAAGAGCTGCTCTTCTTGTTTCTGTGAGCGCATGTGTTCCAGCAGCTGATTGTCGCATGCATGCATGACAGAAACCGGAAGAGGAGCTGCCTGGTGTGCATATACGCACTGACAGGCACCCTGGGCAACTCCTCTTCCAGATTGCATCCCTGACAAGAGGACTCAGTGCTGAAAAGGTTCTCCCTCCATGCCCTCTTCCAAGGGAGGTTTTTCCAAGGCTTTATAAAGTGGTACCAAGACTTCCCGTGATTTGGATTCTCTCCTTCTGTTGATGCAGCCTAGGATTGCAATGGCTTTTTTTGGCTGCTGCCACACATTGTTGGCTCACATTTGAGAGATTCTCCCCTAAGACTCCCAGATCCCTCTCCCAGTTCCTGCTATTGAGCCAGGCTTCACCTGATCTGTACCTGCACATTTGGTTCTTCTAGCCTCAGTGTAAGAAAATGGAGAAAAACTCACACAAACCTGTGGGACTTTGTAGGTGCCTCCTAATGTTGACATCTGGATGGAGATTTCCCTGTCAGCTGCATCAAGAAGAGCCAGAAGGTTCTCCTTCCTTCCACAGCTGTAGTTGGGGACATTGGCTTCTCCAGTGGAGAGAATGTCCAGCAAGGCATCTGAAGTGCGGAAAGTGCTCCTATAGTTGTCATGGATGTTGGAGCCGAGTGTGAGATTGTGCAGGAGATGAGAATTCTTGTTGACCGTTTGGATGTTGAAAAAGAATTGTAAGCCATAAACGAACCCATTGCAATTCCTATTGTAAAAAAAATGTTATAATCAACAGCAACAAGAAATAGCCAATTTTTATGCTCCAAATGTTAACCAAAAGCAATTTTATGGAAAATTATTAGATAAACTAAATCAATTAAATTATGACCACATCTATGTAATTGGTGATTTCAATGCAATTGTAGATATAGAAAAGGACTACAAACCAGGTGTCAAGACCCCAAAACATAAACTAAAACGGAAAAAAATTATCCCTAAAATATGGGGGGATTTAAAAGACCAAGTAGGATTAAAAGATGTATGGCGGGACTTGCACCCCTCTGAGAGACAATTTACATATTACTCTCCTAGACGCAGATCATGGTCAAGAATAGATATGGTTTGGGCATCGTTAACAGCAGCTGAGGAAATTGAATCCCTGGAAATTGGGCCAAACATTTGGGCAGACCACCACCCACTATTAATAAAATGGGCAGTAAGGCAGGCCAAGACAAGATGGTCCATGAGAGCCAATATTATGAAGGAAGATAATTTTGTAAGGACGATCCAAAAAGAGCTCCAATATTTTTTCACTGAAAATAAAAGACAGGATACCTCATTACAAAATATATGGGATACAGCAAAGGCAGTGATAAGGGGGGTGGTAATAAAATACACAGCTAGACAATGGAAAATGGAGAGAGAGAGAAAAATGGAACTAGTAACAATACTACAAAATCAGGAAAGGGAAGCCCAGAAAGATCCACAAAATATAAGGGTAAGGGAAAGTATTAACCTCCTAAGACACAAAATTTCATTACTTGACCAGAAACAACTGGCGGATAAAATAAAGAAAGCTAGACAGTCATATTTCGAACATGCTAACAAACCTGGAAGATGGTTGACATATAGGTTAAGAAAAGAAACTGAAATGAGGAAAATAGAAGCCCTCCAAGATAACAAAGGGGAAATAACAAATATTATGGAACAAAAGCTAAAAATAGTACAAGATTTTTTTTTACCTCACTTTATGCAGAAGAGACACAACATAAGGATAAGATTCACCCCTATCTCATAAAACACCAAATTGGAATAGTACCAGATACATATAAAAACACATTAGGGGGACTTCCGGTTGCAGTTGCTGTCGGTAGGCTTTTTTCAAGCCTGCCATCCCACTCGTCTGTAGAGGCGTTTTTTATAACATCAAATGCCTCGGAAACCCCAAGCTCTATTATGAGCTTGTGGGAGAGTTTTTGCTGCCAGGGAAGAGTCCCCTTGCGAAGCCCTCAGAGGGTTAGTTTTCCTCTGAGGAGCGAGTAAGGAGAGACCCTCCCCTCTTTAGGCCGCGATCTTCTCCGGATGGGTGTGGAGACCGTGTTAATTGGCTAATTAACATGGCAAAGCAAACTGCTTTTAACTTCTAATCTACATTCCAAGGCAACTTTATACTTCAAAGGGAACTTCTTGGCTACTCATCGTAAACGCAAGTAATTAAAGTTTGTGATTTTGCCAGAATATAGTAGATCTTAGACACAGCCTTTAGAACGAAGGAATCAAGATGGCGTTAATTACCAGATGAGACGAAATGAAAGTTAGTTGTTCTGGCTTGTACCCAATCCTGATTGACATGCAATCCATCAAGAAGGACTATATTTCAAGCCTTCGTACTTCAAAGGAAACTAAACGCAAGTAATTAAAGTTTGTGAACTGTTTTAAAGAACAAAGGATTCAAGATGGCGTTAACTACCGGATGAATGAAATGAAACTTAGTTGCCTTGTCTAATTATTGATTTGTGGATTTTGGTCTCTGCTTAACCCCTGGCTGATAGCGGACAGCTGTAGGCGGAAAGGGGGAGCAAGCTATAAAGCCAAATGCACTATCTGATTTATTGAGCGTTAAGCTAAACGTATTACTTATTACTGACTTATTTTGATATTTTGAAGAGGTTTTTTTTTTTTTTCTCTTCCTGAAAACTTGGAAAGCTTAAAAGCAAGGCAATGGAACAAACTCGTGTAGTAACTCCCCAGGACTTTAAAGATTTGATGAACTTTATAGTTAATGAAAGCAGAGACCTCAAAAGAATGATCCAGGAGAAATATGAACAATTGGAAAAAAAAATGCTTGCAATGGCCAAGAGTCTGTCTGAAGTTATCATTAAAATTGATGGGAAAATCGAAAAGCTGTCTTCAGAGGTGGAAGTCAAAGCAAAGGAAACGGATTTGAAATTGGTGGAAATGGAGGGGAATATGCACAAATTGGACAAACAGGTTATTATGTTACAATTTTTGTTAATGGAAAACGCCATTAGACTGAGGGGATTATCAGAAAATCCTAGAGAAGACTTAAGAAAAGTTTCTGCCGATGCTTTGGCTATATTAGTAAAAATGGATCCTGGTGAAATTTATGCTAAGATTGATAAAATTTACAGAGCAAACTCACGTATAGCATTACAAAGGCAACTACCGAGAGATGTTGTGATATATTTTACTGAGAGAAACCTCAGAAATGATATTCTGCAGAAGTCTTTTCACTCCTCTCTCCACATAGCTGGAAAACGGATTGGTGTCTTTAAGGAACTTCCATCAACTATCCTGAAGCTCAGAAGGGATTTTGGTTTTTTGGTGGAGGAGCTGAAGAAAAGAGGGATACAGTACAGGTGGGATGCTCCAATGGGTGTTATATTCAGATATGAAGGGGCGCGGTATTGTTTGAATACTATAGACAAGGCAAGAGATTTTTATTATGAAATACTGAAGAAAAGTGCAACGCCCCCACGTATATCTATACCAACACTAGTAGATCTGGATGGTTCAGAGCAAGATATTGAGATGGAGCAGAAACAATTTGGAAAAGAGATGGAAGAACATACTCAGTTGGATTCCCCTGGGCTTTTTTTAAGCCCTACTCTGGAGGAAATGTCGAAGACTGCTATAGGGGGATCTGTTGGAATGCCAATACGTAAATCAGATGAGCAATGTGAAGCCAGGTCTAGCACCAGACAAATTCAGAAACCGCAGAAGCAGAGGAGGTCTCAATCTCGGCGAGTTAAGAAAGACAAAAGGATTAAAGGATGAAGCAATTAATCAATCTAGATAAAAATATACAGATCTCTGCAATGCTGGTTCTCTTGGATGTGGAAACTTTTTCAGGGTTGAAAACTGGAACCGGAGCATTTGCAGTGGATCTGGTTGTTACCCTATCACGATCTTGAAACTTTATAATCCTGATGAAAAGTCACTCGGGGGTTACCTAGGTAAAGGTTTTTTTTTTTGTTATTTATGGGGGCAGCTGCTTAAACTGGTATTACAAACAGCTATGGATGGAATGGAAGGAGACCTGAAGAGTTGGACTTATGAACATTGACGCGGAAAGGACTAATATTATGTTAGTGTTCTGGGAAAAAACTTGGGTCGAACTTTGAAATTTTCTTGCAATTTACTGTATCCTTCATGTGATAGGATCTGAAATTTTCCTATACTATTTCTGTTTCCTTTGTGAAGAGAGAAGTAACTTTGCTTTTTTCAAATATTAGAGTAATCTTTACATTTTTTTGTGTTGTTAAGTGGGCAATTAAGCAAATGGAGAGGGGAAAAATAGTAAACCTTTTGAATCAGGAAGGATGTAAACTTAAGCTAGGATATATGGTTTAAGTTTTATAAGTGTTAGGTTATATGATATGGTATTTAGATCTTAAGAATTATTTTCTATGTATTTTAATGTTCAACTAAAAGGGGGTGTTTATGTTGAGTTTGTTATAAGGTTTCTAATGGATTGATTATATACAGAATAAATATCAGATTAGGAAGTATTATGTAGCTTTTAGGTAAGAATGCTTTGATTGATAGGTGAATAGAGTAAATAATATTTGGGATGCTTGGAATTATTAGAGTGGTGTATAGCGGAAGTCAGGGGGGTGGGTTTGAATGGGAGGTGGGGGAGGGCTAGGGTGGAGGGCGGGGTAATATATATGTATGATTAATCTAGAGAGGGGAATAATGGGATATGCCTTTTTTTTCTTAAAGAGAAATTTATATTATGTTTTTTATATCTTTAATTAACTTAGAAGATGGTGTTAATGGGATATTAATATACTAAGAGAAACTTATATTGTGTCTGCTGGGAGGCGAGGGGGTATAATATCTGAATGAGAAACTTATTTTAAGATGGGGTGAGGGGGGGTATAGTATTTGTATGTGATTTATATTACATGTCGGGGGGGGGTAAAAAGGGGGAAAATTTGTGTGAATAAAACTTTTTCAATTTAAAAAAAAAACACATTAAATGCAGAAATAACAACCGAAGAGATAGAAAATGCAATTAAGAAACAACCAGGTGGGAAAACTCCAGGCCCAGATGGTCTACCAGGGGAATTGTACAAAGGGCTAGGGGAGATCTTAGTCCCACAAATGAAAGACCTATTTAATGAAGTTTTAGTAAAAGGGGAAATACCCCAGTCATGGACTGAGGCCTACATCTCCTTAATCCCCAAATCTGGTGCAGACCTAACCCAAATCCAAAATTACAGACCCATTTCATTGCTAAACGTTGACTATAACATATTCACGACAATTTTAGCTGGAAGACTGAAACTATTTTTGTCCAATTACATACATCAAGATCAAAATGGGTTTTTACCAGGAAGATATTTGAGGGATAATGTAAGGATAATAATTGATTGTTTAGAGTATTATGAGGCACATCCAGAGAAACAAATGAGCATGATCTTCCTGGACGCACAAAAAGCATTCGATAGGGTTAATTGGACATTTATTACTCAACAATTGCAAAGTATGGATTTCGGCCCCAAATTTACTAAAGCAGTCCAGGCTATATACAAAACACAATCGGCAAGATTATTATTTAACAAAGTGCTATCAGATCGGATCCCAATATGTAGGGGTACTAGACAAGGCTGCCCGCTATCACCCCTTTTGTAACACCGCTCTTGCGGGAGCTGCACTGGCTGCCTGTCGTCTTCCGGGTGCACTTCAAGGTTCTAGTTATCATCTTTAAAGCGCTCCATGGCTCGGGACCTAGCTATTTGCAGGATCGGATCCTGCCGCACACATCCACACGGCCGATTCGCTCCCACAGAGAGGGACTTCTCCGGGTGCCGTCCACTAGACTTTGTCAGCGGGCGACGCCCAGGGGAAGGGCTCTCTCTATGGCGGGCCCAGCCCTCTGGAACGACCTTCCCCCCGACATTAGAACTACCACGGACCTCCGCTCCTTCCGTCTAAAACTAAAAACATATCTGTTCTGCTTGGCCGGCCTAGGATAGTCTCTTTTCGATGGGCTTGCCAGAAATTTTAGATGGGGATTTTAGTTTTTTAATTGGAATTTTTAGCGCAGGGAAATATTTAATTTGTTTTTAACTATATGTATGTATTTATTGTTTTATTAGCCCTGTGCACCGCTCCAAGTCCCTTCGGGGAGAGGGAGCGGTCAACAAATTTAATAAATTATTATTATTATTATTATTATTATTATTATTATTATTATTATTATTATTATTATTATTATTATTATTATTATTATTATTATTATTATTATTATTATTATTATTATTATTATTATCTTGGTATTGGAACCCTTACTAAATATAATCACACAAGAAAAAAATATTAGAGGCCTGCAAGTCAGAGGAGAAGAATACAAAATACAAGCATTCGCAGATGACCTGGTCTTCATAATAGAGGAACCTCTGACTTCAGGACCCAAACTAATCACAGCAATAGAAGAATATGGTGAGGTGGCCGGTTTAAAAATTAACAAACAAAAAACTAAAATGTTAACCAAAAATATAACAGGGAAACAAAAGGAACAAATACAAGAATTAATGGGAATTGAAATTGTTAAAAAAGTGAAATACTTGGGAATTTGGCTAACCAATAGGTGTTCCGCGATTAAAGAGTTAAATTACAATAAATTAATAGGAGAAATCGCTTGGGAACTTGAAAATTGGAGCAAAATCCCAATATCTTTATTAGGAAGGATAGCTGCTATTAAGGCATATATTTTACCAAAATGGACATACTTATTTCAAACAGCACCTGTAAAACTAAACAAAGAATTTTTCCAAAAATTAGATCGGATTACTCTTAAATTTGTCTGGCAGGGAAAAAAAGCACGCATTAAAAAAAAAATGCTCCAAGAACACAAACTGAAAGGAGGCTTGGGATTACCAAATTGGGAGCTTTATTATCACGCGTCATCATTAACTTGGGTCAAAGACTGGGTTACTCTCACAAGAAGTCGAATACTAGCAATTGAAGGCCATGATCTGCCCCAGGGTTGGCATTCATATCTTTGGCCCAAAGACAACAAACAATCCAAAAGTTTCACAATCCATCATATTAGGGCGACCCTTTTTGCGTCATGGTTGAAAATTAAACAACTATATAACCAAATCCCAAGATGGCTAGCACCAATCGAAGCAGTGACTTATCCAACGGTTCATAATTCAAAAAGAAAGTTAACTTATGAAGATTTGACAGACGAAATGGGTAATATCAGAACACGGGCAGATTTAGAGTTAAGGGGTTGGAAAATAGACTGGTGGTCCTACACGCAAGCAGTATCTAAATTCAATAAGGATAAAAAACAATTTGGAATTTACCCGTCAAAACAAGATATGGATAAGATCTTATGGGATTCACCGATTAAATTCATTTCTAAAGCATATAAATTGCTTTTACAAGGATACATTGGTGAGGAAATAATCAAAGGTGCTATGATCGCCTGGGGGAGGAATATAGGAAGGAATATTACACTCGACGAATGGCAAACAATTTGGGGCAAATCTATTAAAATGACCCTGGCCGCCTCATTCAAGGAGAATCTATACAAAATGCTTTACAGGTGGCATTTACCACCATCCCGAATAGCACATATATTTCCAAATACTTCCGATAGATGTTGGAAATGTAAAATGGCCAGGGGTACATTCTTCCACCAATGGTGGACTTGTCCAAAAATTAACCAACTCTGGAAGAAAATACAAATCTGGCTGCTGGAAATAGTAGGCATCAATTTCCCTCTTAAGCCTGAATCTTACTTACTCGGCATCAAATCAAACCAAACTCAGAACCAGGATTGGTACCTTTTTATACACATTACAACAGCAACAAGGATGGCCATTGTGCAACAATGGAAAGATAGTAATGTACCAACAGATCACCTAGTCATATCCAAAATTTTCAACTGTGCTGAATCCGATAGGTTAACATATACCTTAAAAGACAAATCAGAGTCAATGTATGCTCAAACATGGGAAAAATGGTACATATGGTACGACAAGAGAACAAAAGGATACCAAAGTAAACAACCAAATAATATAAATGTTAAATAAATACAAGGAACAAGTGAGACGATAATGAACTTAAGATAATTATAGAGATATATATGCAGATAGTTAAGTTAAATGTATATAATAATGAATAGAACAGACTGGGACAAACAAAAACTTTTGAATTAGGGGAATAGCTATATCCCCGGTATGTCCACCCTTCTCTTCTCTTTCTTCTACCTTCCCCCTCTTCTCTCCCCCTACCTTCCTTTCCGCCTTAATAATGTATGTCGATTTTCCTTTATATTTGTTAAATGTTATATTTTATATTTATATTAATAAAGATTATTTTTTTAAAAAAAGAAATACTTTTGTTATATATAATACATATAATCCTCCAGAAGCCTCCTGAGCCTTAGGCCAACATTGATCCAAAAGCAATAATCAGTTACAGAAATATGGAAATTGGCTGAGGTACAGCAAGAACAAGTGGTCCAACCACCACTTCAAATAAAATCCATGATTCAAGTGAGAAATGAAGGATTGAACTGAGAGAGGAAAATAATCTCACAAAAGAGCTAAAAGACAAAGAGGAATCCGAGGGCTACTTAGTTTGGGACTGAGGCTACAATGGGCGAGAGGAAGGAGGGGGAAAAGGAAAGCAATAAAGGGAAGAAAAAAGATCAAAGTATAGAATAGATTGTATACACAAGTAGTCCAAAATAAGAAACATAAGAGAATCAAATATATATGAAAGATGTAATGTATGGAATTAATAGAGATAAAAGATATTGATAGATAGATAGATAGATAGATAGATAGATAGATAGATAGATAGATAGATAGATAGATAGATAGATAGATAGATAGATAGATGAAACACAACGTAAATGTAAAAGATGTAGAATTGTTGCAAAGATTATATAAATATATAACAAAAAAAAGAGAGAGAAGAAAATAATCTGCAGCCCTTTCAACTTTTTTTTCAGGCCCATTTTTGGATTTGAGTCTCTTCCACCAAACGAGACAAAAGAGAGAAGCCATGGAAATCAAAATCATTCAGGAAATTAGACATATCCTCCAATATAGGAACAAATAAGAAATAAAGTAGAGTGTCAGAATGGAGGGAGGGCAACTCCATCACCCTGAATGACTTACAGATCACGGAAAACAAACTGAAGAGAAGGAGCCATGTTGAAAAGCAACTTTGTGTGCAATGTTTCTTCTCCACTGAGGACTATAGCAATGAGATGGTCTCCTGGGCTGTAAAAGCTCTGTGGTCCTTTTCCATCCTGGTGCTCCAAACTCTGTGGGCATTTCATCCTCAACTTCCCAGAGACTGGATGGGACACCAGCAGCATCAGAAGCAGAAGCAGGAGCTCCATCATTCATTGGGTGAATCAATCGATCCCCTTCCTGTTTCTAAAGAAGAATTAGGAGGATTCAAAGGATTCTCACAGGGTGGAAAATGATCCAGTGTCTTTCCTGATTGAAACACAGAAAAACACTCAGCTTCACCTGCAAAGGAGAGAGACGGACATTCAAGAGCACAGACCCTGCCTGTCCCTAAACTCCCTATTTCTCTGCCCAAAGTCTCCCCTGGAGGATTCGGCCAAAGAGCAGAGCTGAACCTTTGATCATAATTCTCCCTCTCAGGAGGGTTCCCTGGAGAATCCAACCAGTTCTTGGACTCAAAGGTTGTTGGGAAATTCTCTGGAGAGAAATGAAAGGGAAATAATCCCCATGTGGCTCATAATAACAGGGGCAGAGATGGGATTAAATCCATCATCTACCTTTGAGAGGTTTGAGGGTCTCCATGCTTGGAATTAGCCCCAGAGGGAATAAACGGCACCTCTGGCTGAAGAAACAAATAAATCTGAGATTTGTGTGCGTAAAGATAAAACGAGGGGAGGGGCACTTAATAACAGAGCATGTCATAGATCTGAAATAGCTGCCTGTTGAGTTGGAATCAAATGTTGGTTATGTTATTTTGGAAGCTAATCCTCAAGGGCACCACCACAAAAGGGCTGATGAAACAGTGCAGCCAGTTTCTAAGAACAAATCAACTTTAGTGAAAAACTAGTTACCAGAAGTTTGCAAAGTTTAAAAAAACCCATAAAGAGAGAAACACAGAGAGAAGTTGGAAAAAAACCCAAGTGAAAATAGATGATGAAATCAAGGCTGCCTCTTACCCCATGGAAGAAAGGAAGGAAGGAAGGGAGGAAGGGAGGGAGAGAGGGAAGGGAGAAGAGATGGGTTGCTCCTGGTATGGACTGGTATGGGCGTACCAGTAGCAGAAATCGCCCATACGTTTGCATACTGGTAGATACCCCCCCATACTGGCAAGGTCCCCTGGTCTGCCCCCATTTGCAAGGCCCTTCTCAAAGAGGAGGAAGCAGCTGTGGGGCTTCTTCAGAGGAATGGAGGCTGGAGGGAAGGGAGGCTCTCCACTCAGTCTTTCCAAGAGAATGGCCATAAACAAGGTTGGAAAATGTACAGCAGGCGGACTTCTGACAGCAACATCTCATCTTAGGGACTAGCATCAAGGGGAAGATGATTTTGAAAAGGCTTCCTCTCCCACCATAGCATGCAAGGTGATGCGAGGACTGGCTGGGAGGGAAGGGGCAAGGAGAAGCCAGGCCAGGTGCCCCTCCAGGTGAGTGACATTGAGTTGGCCACGGCCACCCAGTTACATGACCGCCAAACCACTCCCACAGAATAGGTAGTAAAAGAATTTGAAACCCACCCCTGGCTCCGCCCCTAAGGCCAGGGATGGGCAGGAGGCCAGCATTGGGCCAGGACTGGTGGGGGGACTTCCAGGCAGCCTCCAGGAGCAACCTGGCCAAGGAGAGGAAGCCCTGCAGCAGCTGCCCACAAGGAAGAGCTCAGTGAGGCTGGGCTGGGCTGTTGGGTCCTCGGGAGCTTGTGGGCTGGGCTGGACACTCGCCCTTAACTGCCTGGTGCTCTGGACAGCCTGTGCTGCCGTTCTCCAAGTGGCCTGGCAGGGATGGTGAGGCTCCTCTGTTGGACGAGACTTTGGGGCTCACCCTGATTTCCCCTTCCTCCCCTGGAGACTTCTGGATCCCTCCTCAAAGACTTGCCTGCCCCCCCTGCCCCAAGGAAGTGAAGGAGGACATGGCTGGATGTGGAAGCCTGGAGGAGAAAGATTGCTTCTGCCTCGAGGGATCTCTGGAGGGGAGGAGAGGGTGGGAGGGGGGAGCTGCATGAGGGGAAGCTGCCCCAACAAGCCATCATCCTTTCTACCCATGATTGGAAACAGGGATTCTCTCTCAAGAAGGCCCAGCCTCCCTCCTGCTCCTCCTCTTCCTCCTCCTCCTCCTCCTCTTCCTCCTCCTCCTCCTCTTCCTCTCCAGAGACTCTCAAGGCAGAAGTTGGACTCAAGGGCTTCCTGCAAACTTTCTCCTCTGGGCTTACAGGTGCATCAGCCTCGTCCTCTGCCTCCCAAATGCCAAGGAGGTCTGGGATTGGGAGAAGAACGTCTCTTTGGCTAGCTGTGACACACACACACACACACACACGCACAAACACACACACAGACACACTGTTCCAAGCATGGAGACTTTTTTCCAGATCGCAGCTTACAAACTGCCAATCATATCCTGGGCTTGGGGAGAAGGACCCCTTCTTTCCTTTTTGTTTAACAGCCTCCAAACATGGAATGTGGTGTGTGTGTGTGTGTGTGTGTGTGCTTGGCAACCAGCAGTTTGGGGAGCGGAGGAGCTTGTGGGGCACTGAATTGTCCCCACGTGGAGTCAGCTGGTGCAACTTATTCCATCCTGACCCAGCTGCCCCGAGACAGCCATGCCCAGTGGGGGTGTCGAGCTGGCCACCCCCACTCAGCCACCCCTACCCAGCCATGCTCCCCAATGGTGGGATCCCAAGTCTTTTCCTAGTGGTTCCATGAGAGGGGGCTTCCCTTGTGGGCATGCAGCCCCCCAAGAGCCCTCGGAGTCAGAGTCAGTGCTGGGGAGCTGAGCTTTTTCTTTAACTCAGCTGAGGCACAGCAATGCCCTCCGCCACGCAAATGAGCTCAGCTGAGAAACAAGGGAATCCAGGAGCCTGATATCCCTATATGGTTCTGCTCCAGGCTCCTGATGGACCCGGTAAAGTTCCAGAGGGAGCTTGGGCCAATTCCTGTGGACTTGCCCCGTGACTTGACTGAGGACCTAGTGGCCGCATGGTTAAGTGCGGCCATGGGGGCCTTGGACCGAGTCGCGCCCTTGCGGCCTCTCTTGCGGCGATGAATCACCCAGGCTCCTTGGTTCACTGAGGAGCTGAGGGAGATGAAGCGCCACAAGAGACGCCTAGAGAGCAGATGGAGATCTTCTCACTCCGAAGCCGACCGAACACTAGTGAGAGACCATATTAGGACTTACTTAGTGGCGATAAGGGTGGCCAAACGCGAGTATTGTGCCACCCTCATTGCATCCGCAGATAACTATCCTGCTGCCCTGTTTGGGGTGACCCGCTCCCTCCTTCATCAGAGGCCGTGGGAAGCCCCTTTGCAGGGTCGCGCAGAGGAATTTGCGATTTATCTGCAGGATAAAATCACTCAGATTCAGAATGAGCTACCCTTCATCGACAGTGGTCCAGTCGAGCGGTCCGAGGCTGTTCTTGAGACACCATCTTGCGAGGAGTTTGACTTTGTTAATACCGAGGATATGGACAAGTTGTCAAAGAGACTTAGGGCTACCACATGTTTATTGGACCCGTGTCCCTCCTGGCTTGTACTGGCATCCTGGGAGACGACACGAGGCTAGCCCCAGGGCATTGTCAACGCATCTTTGAGTGAGGGGTCCTTGCCTGCCGTCTTGAAAGAGGCGGTAGTAAGGCCCCTCCTCAAGAAGCCGTCCCTGGATCCAACATTATTAGAGAACTATCGTCCCGTCTCCAACCTTCACTTTTTAGTGAATGTTGTAGAGAGTGTGGTGGCTCAACAGTTTCCGCGACACTTGGAGGAAGTTGATTATCTAGACGCGCCAGTCCGGCTTCCGACCCGGCCACAGCACCAAGACGGCATTGGTCGCATTGGTTGATGATCTCTGGAGGGCGCGGGATAGAGGATATTCCTCTATCCTAGTCCTATTAGACCTCTCAGCGGCTTTTGATACCATCGACCATGGTATCCTATTGCGCCGACTGGGGGGGTTGGGGCTGGGAGGCAGCGTTTTGCGGTGGTTCTCGTCCTACCTCTCTGGTCGGTCGCAATCTGTTTTGGCAGGGGGGCAGAGGTCGGCCTCGAGGCCCCTCGTATGCGGGGTTCCTCAGGGGTCGGTCCTCTCGCCCCTCCTATTCAACACATATATGAAGCCGCTGGGCGAGATCATCCGTGGTTTTGGGGTGGGATATCATCTGTACGCTGATGATACTCAGCTGTACATATCCACCCCAGACCACCCCAACGATGCCGTCGAGGTCATGTCCCGGTGTTTGGAGGCCGTACGGATCTGGATGGGTAGTAACAAACTCAGGCTCAACCCGTCCAAGACTGAGTGGCTGTGGCTTCCGGCATCCCGGTTCAGCCAGATTATTCCAACTCTGGCCATTGGGGGTGAAACACCGGCCCCCGTGGAGAGGGCGCGCAATTTGGGTGTCTCCTGGATTTCCGGCTGTCCATGGAGGACCATGTGGCGGCCGTGGCCAGGGGGGCGTTTCATCAGGTATGCCTGATGCGCCAATTGCGCCCCTTACTGGACCGGGATGCCTTACGCATAGTCACTCAAGCACTCGTGATGTCTCGACTCGACTACTGTAATGCTCTCTACATGGGGCTTCCCTTGAGGTGCACTCGAAAACTGCAGTTAGTCCAGAATGCCGCCGCGCGGTTGATCACGGGAGCGCCTAGACACTCCCACATAGCACCAATCCTGCACGAGTTGCACTGGCTTCCTGTGGTCTTTCTGGTGTGCTTCAAGGTTCTAACGACCATTTTTAAAGCGCTCCATGGCTCGGGACCTAGTTATATGCGAGACCGTCTCCTGCCCCATACATCCCTGAGACCGATACACTCCCACAGAGAGGGCCTTCTCAGGGTACCGTCGGCCGGACAATGCCGACTGGCGACACCCAGGGGAAGAGCCTTCTCTGTGCCGGGCCCTGCCCTTTGGAACGACCTACCCCCTGAACTTCGCACCATCTCTGACCGCCGCATCTTCTGCAAGTGTCTAAAGACACATTTGTTCCATCTAGCCGGCCTAGCGTAACCTCCATAACTGACTTTTAGATAGTTTTAAATTTGGGGATTTTAATTTGGTTTTTAGCGCAGGATTTTATTGAATAAATGTTTTAAATTTTATATGGTTTTTGTATGTACTTTTAATATTCCTGTGCGCCGCCCTGGGTCCATTTGGAGAAGGGCGGGGTATAAATTTAATAAATGAATGAAATGAAATGAGGTCAGGGAACTGCATGGGTGGGAGGGCAGAGTCAGCCAGAGGTGGTGTTTGCTGGTTCTCCCAACTTCTCCCAACTTCATGTCAGAACCGGTCTGAACCAGCTGAATACGACCTCTGATGCCCACCCAGCCATGCTCACCTAGTCCTGGCGACCAGACTGTGACCCCCCCAGTCAGGCCCATCTCGCCACTGTGACTCTTCATGGTCTCACCTCCTTCTGGCCCTTTGAGGGCAACCATGAGGCTGATGGGATCCTCAATGAAGTGGAGTTTAACCCCCCTGCCTTAAGACCCTCCGTGAAGGGGAGACTGAGCTTCTCTGCTTGACTGGCTCAGCTCTCCAAGGGCTCCTCCTCCTTTCAGGGTCTCCCCTCCTCCTTCGGCCAGAATCTCCTCTCTTGTCCTGAGTTCATGTTCCCAGGACAGACTCTCTGGAACAACCCAGGGAAGATTCTGAACTTCTGTCTGAGCCTCTTTCAGTTCGGCTGAATCCTCCCTTCTCCCTCTGGGAGGTTTTGTCGGTTGGAGAAGCTGCTCCCAGACTCCTCTCCTTCCACTTCCATAGAGCAAAGTGGCTCTTCTCTCCAGTGGTGGGATTCAAAGTTTTTAACTACCGGTTCTGTGGGCGTGGCTTGGTTGCTCATGCACTCCTTTCTGTTAGGACAGTGGTCGGCAAACCGCGGCACTTTGGCCCCTTGCATGTGGCTCTTCAGCCTCCCTCTGATTCCCTCCCTTCCTCCCTCTGTCTCTCTCGCTCTGTGCCTCTCTCTGTCTGTCACTGTCTGTCCACATAATACCACGTGAAGCAGCGGCGAGGCCATCCACGAGGCCTGCCTCACGTTGCGCGTCTTCCCCGATGGCGTCTGGAGTGATCAGCGGCCGTGCAGAAACTCGCCGCTTTTCCACACCATGGAAAAGATAGGCGCATGCACGTCCCACAGAATTACAACACAACTTCCCACTGCTACGAAGTCTCTGAGACTGTAATTGGGCGGAGCATGCGTGCGCCTATCTTTTCCACAGAAAAGATAGGCGCGTGCATGTCCCGCGGAATTATAGTCTCGGAGACTTCTTAGCGGTGGGAAATTGCGCTGTAATTCGGCGGGATGTGCATGCGCCTATCTTTTCCTGCGTGTGGAAAAGCGGTGAGCTGCTTCACTGCTGCTGCTCCTGCTACCCCCGAGCCTTGCGACACGCAGCTCTCGTCGCCCAGCAGGTCGCCCGGCAGGGACGTTGGGCAGGGAAGCTGGGCGCATCTCCACCGGCTCCCTCCGACAGCCACCACGGTACACGTTCTGGGGCTGCGTGGCTGGAAGGGAGGTGGACGCGCGGCCCCAGAATGTGCGCCGTGGCGCCTGTCGGAGGGAGCCGATGGAGACGCGACCAGCTTCCCTGCCCGACGCCCCTGCCGGGCGACCTGCCAGGCGACAACCTCGGTGGTGCTTAAGATGATGGTAGCCTTGGGTGCTCGCCCCGCCTGCTTGTTCTCTCTTTTTTTTTACATCCCTGCGACTGATTCGCTCCCACAGAGAGGGACTTCTCCGGGTGCCGTCCACTAGGCTGTGCCAGCGGGCGACGTCCAGGGGAAGGGCCTTCTCTGTGGCGGGCCCGACCCTCTGGAACGACCTTCCCCCCGAAATTAGAACAACTACAGACCTTCGCTCCTTCCAACAGCTTTTAAAAACTAATTTCTTCCGTTTGGCTGGCCTAGGGTAATTTTAATTAAGTTATAGTGTTAAGGGGTTTTAGGGACAGTTTTTAGTTTTTATAGATGTTTTTAGCGCAGGATATGTTTAATTGTGATTTTAAATTTTGTACTCTGTTTGTGTTTATTGTTTTTAATTCTCCTGTGCCCCGCCTCGAGTCCCTTTGGGGAGAGAGAGCGGGTTATAAATAAAATTTATTATTATTATTATTATTATTATTATTATTATTATTATTATTATTATTATTATTATTATTATTATTATTATTATTGTTGTTGTTGTTCGCCTGCTGCAGGAGGAGGCGTCCCTAACCTCTGGCATGCCGGCCCTTTCACTGCTTCCTGGGGTGGGGGGGGGAGAGGGGAGAGAGGGAGTGACTGACAGACACAGAGAGAGACAGAGGGGGAGGGAGGGAAAAACTGAGAGACAGACAGAGACAGAGAGAAAGAGCGGGAGGGAGAGACGGAGAGAGACACTGATAGAGAATGACACGGAGGGATTGAATCGGAGACAGACAGGGGGAAAGAAACAGACATACAGAGACAGAGAGAGAGAGGGAGGGAGGGAGAGAATCAGAGAGAGTGACACACACAGAGACAGGGAGAGACAGCGAGAGGGAGGGAGGGAAAGACAGATAGATAGAGATTGATTAAGTGAGCGAGAGACAGACAGACAGACACACACACAGAGTGACAGAGATGGGCAGACAAAGGAGAGAGAGACAGAGAGAAAGAGAGAAAGAAAGTAAGAAAGAGAAAGAACAAGAGAGAGAAAGAAAGAAAGAAAGAGAGAAAGAGGGAAAGAAAGAAAGAAAGAGAAAGAGAGAGAACGAAAGAGAGAGAACGAAAGAGAGAAAGAGAGAGAGAGAGAAAGAAAGAGAAAAAGAGAGAGAGAGAGAAAGAGAGAGAGAAAGAGAGAGAAAGAGGGAAAGAAAGAAAGAGAGAGAGAAATGGAGAGAGAGAGAGAGAGAAAGAAAGAGAGAGAGAGAAAGAAAGAAAGAACTTATGACCACAATTGAGCCTAAAAGTTTGGTTGTTAACCAAGACCATTAAATGAGTTTCACATTTTCCAAATTAGCCACGCCCAACCAGTCACATGACCACTGAGCCACTCCCACAAAATAGGCCACACCTTCCAGCTCTCAAAAGAAATTTCAATCATGGTATTGTTGATATTTGGCTCTGTTGACTAATGAGTTTGCACACCACTGTGTTAGGAGATCACAAATAATTCTCAGAAAATGGATATTCTTTAAAACGCATCAAATTAGCTTTGTCTGAGAATTGGTATAAACATTGCATCGAATCTTGAATTATGGAGATTTATCAAATTCTCTGTATTGACAGCATAGAAAAATTGATCACCCAGGACAGGTTATGATTCATAACCACCCGGTGTTATGAGAAATATTAAAAACATTAAAAGTTATTTGACATTTTTTATCCACTTAATGGTCCCATCAATCCCTCACTTAACTAAGTTTCTAGTCACATCACAAAATTGTTTATACTTTACTGAAATCAATTTATATTACAATCGTTGCCATAATCTGGGAGATTTGCAGCTTCAGATGTCGAAACTTCTGTTAAAGTAGCATTAGAATAAATTTGAATTAGTTCATCTGGTGATGTTTCCTGTCTGGTCTATCAGGGAGAAGATTAGCCTGATAACTTTCTCATTGACTAATCCATGTTTTCTGATAATCAACCTGTGGTTTCCAAGGAGTGTATGAATAATCTTTTTTTATCTGTTATTCATTTTATTTGTCACTTGCTCTAGAAGGTTCACTATAATTGACCAACTGTGTCAATTGTATTTTCTCAATATGTGCTATATTTTCTCAGTATATGATTGACAAATCTTGTTGAACATTTTTTCTTTGCTTATGAAGAGAATGTACTCCTAACTAAGCATATTTGAAAGTTAGAAAATTGTAGAAGAAATATTCAAAACTGTGACAAGAAACAAAGTTTTCTGCGTTTCAAATTCTTGGATGTTTCAATACCAGTTTCATCCCTTTCTGGACAAGAACGAGTTTTGCAATCTTTCCCACTTTAAACTCTACTTGGACCAAAATGGAGAAAGAGCAGAAGGTCTGTTCATCTTGGGCTCCTTGGTTCTCCCGAAGGAGGCTTCCAGGCAAGAGACTCTGGGGATTATTCATGAATTCTCTTCAGCCAGAGCGGCTCCCTCTGAAGGGGGAACCCTCGGTCGCCCAGAGAGGTTGGGGAGCCCCAGGTTCTGCCCCTTCTCAGGGGGTGGAGTCCAGATCGGGAGTCTTGTCCCTTTGATCTGGAATCTGGTATTAGAGATCCAGGGAATCCATGTTTTCCTGCACCTGCCCAGATGATGAAAGGGAAATATATGCACAAAATGTTAGACATTATTAAAAAGGCCTTGTGGGAAAGTGCCTGAAGAAACAGTGGATCCAATGATATACAGTCCCTAACCAAGTATCCCACACATAGTCCTCCATTTACATCCATTCATTTAGTGACAGTTCCAAGTTCCACGGCCATTGAATAAAGCTCTTTATGATGGGTCCTCATACTTACGCCTAGTGCAGCACATAGCCGCCAATTGAGACCCCCAGACTTTTAGTCATGGGGGACTTTAATCTGCCATCGGTGGGCGAATCATCCGAGGTAGCTCGGGAGTTCATGGCTTCCATGACGGCCATGGACCTGACCCAATTAATTCAAGGCCCCACCCACGAGGGTGGACATACACCGGATCTCATCTTTGTCTCAGGCCAATGGAAGAGTGATCTGGGTATAGGGGATATAGTCATCACGCCCGTCATAGTCAGACCACTCACTTCTCCGGCTCAACTTTCCAACCGCTACTCCCCACCGCGGCGAGGCGGAACCTGAGTCACCTATTTGGTTCCGCCCCAGGTGCCTGATGGACCCCGATGGGTTCCAAGTGGTGCTTGGGCCACTTCCTGTACCCCTGACCCGCGCCCCGATGGAGGACCTCGTGGCCGCATGGAATACTGCGACCACGGGAGCCTTGGATCGGGCCGCGCCCTTGCGGCCTCTCTTGCGGCGGCGAGCCACCCTGGCTCCTTGGTTCACCGAGGAGCTAAGGGTGATGAAACGCTACAAGAGATGCCTAGAGAGAAGATGGAGGTCTACTCGATCTGAATCTGACCGGACACAGGTAAGAGCCCATTTACAGACTTACATTGTGATGCTGAGAGTGGCCAAACGCCATCATTGTGCCACTCTCATAGCATCCGCAGATAACCGCCCTGCCGCCCTGTTTAGGGTGACCCGCTCCCTCCTACAACAGAGGGTGCGGGAAGCCCCATTACAGGGTAGAGCAGAGGAATTTGGGATTTATCTGCAGGAGAAAATCGCTCAGATACAGAACGAGCTAGTCTCCATTGATGGCCCAGTGGGATTGCACGAGGCGGATCTTGGTTGGGAGGAGTCTGACTCCGTTGCTTCCGAGGATATGGACAGGTTACGTGGGCGACTGCGAGCCACCACATGTTTATTGGACCCGTGTCCTTCCTGGCCTGTACTGGCATCCTGGGAGGTGACACGAGGCTGGCTCCAGGAGGTTGTCAACGCTTCTCTGAGCGAGGGTATCTTGCCTGCCTAGACCCGCGCCAGTCCGACTTCCGGCCCGGGCATAGCACCGAGACGGCATTGGTCGCGTTGGTAGATGATCTCTGGAGGGCCAGAGATGGGGGTTGTTCCTCCATCCTGGTCCTATTAGACCTCTCGGCGGCTTTCGATACCATCGACCATGGTATCCTATTGCATCGGCTGGGGGGGTTGGGGGTGGAAGGCACCGTTTTACGGTGGTTCTCCTCCTACCTCTCCGGTCGATCGCAATTTGTGTTGGCAGGAGAGCAGAGGTCGACCTCGAGACCCCTCACATGTTGGGTGCCTCAGGGGTCGGTCCTCTCGCCTCTCCTGTTCAACACATATATGAAGTCGCTGGGCGAGATCATCCGTGGTTTTGGGGTAGAGTACCACTTCTACGCTGACGATACGCAGTTGTATATATCTACCCCAAACCACCCCAACAATCCGTAGCGGTGATGTGCCAGTGCCTGGAAGCCGTGCAGGTTTGGATGGGAAGTAACAGACTCAGACTCAACCCATCCAAGACCGAGTGGCTGTGGTTTCCGGCCGCCCGATTCAACCAGTTGACTCCATCACTGGCCATAGGGGGCGAACACCTTACCCCTGTGGATGGGGCGTACAACTTGGGTGTCCTCCTGGATACCCGGCTGTCCATGGAAGATCAAGTGACAGCCGTGGCCAGGAGGGCGTTCTACCAGGTTCGCCTGGTACGCCAGTTGCGCCCCCTATTGGATCGGGATGCCCTTTGCACAGTCACTCATGCCCTCGTGACATCCCGTCTGGACTATTGTAACTCTCTCTACATGGGGCTCCCCCTGAGGTGCACCCGAAGACTTCAGCTGGTCCAGAATGCAGCCGCGCGAGCAATAATGGGGATCTCTAGGTTCACCCATATAACACCACTCTTGCGCAAGCTGCACTGGCTGCCTGTCATCTTTCGGGTGCGCTTCAAGGTGCTAGTTGTCATCTTTAAAGCGCTCCATGGCTCGGGACCTAGCTATTTGCAGGATCGGATCCTGCCGCACACATCCACACGGCCGATTCGCTCCCACAGAGAGGGACTTCTCCGGGTGCCGTCCACTAGACTTTGTCAGCGGGCGACGCCCAGGGGAAGGGCCTTCTCTGTGGCGGGCCCAGCCCTCTGAAACGACCTTCCCCCCGACATCAGAACAACTACGGACCTCCGCTCCTTCCGTCAAAAACTTAAAACATACTTTTTCTGCTTGGCCGGCCTAGGTTAGTCTCTACCTTTTAGGATGTTAGGGAATTTTAGTGTATAACTTGGGAATTTTAGCGCAGGGACATTTCTAATTTAATTCGTTTTTATCTATTGTATTTATTGTATGTATTCTTTTATAGTATTTTAATTTTTTCCCTGTGCACCGCTCCGAGTCCCCTTGGGGAGAGGATGCGGTATATAAAATAAATTTATTATTATTTTTATTATTATTATTATTATTATTATTATTATTATTATTATTATTATTATTATTATTATTATTATTATTATTATTATTATTATTATTATTATTATTAATTGAGTGCAATCAACATGGATTAATGACAAGGAAAATCAGTGGGCAAAATGGTGTTTGTTTCATGACTGCAGGATTCACTTAACAACTGTGGCAATAAAAATTTTAAAATTCAGCACAACTCACTTAATGACCACCTAGCTTAGCATTGGCATTCCTGGTCCCAATTCTAGTCATAGGTCAAGAGGTAGTTGTAAGGTGTAGCAGCAGGCTGGTTTGGAAAAGCTTAAGCAGGGATGGATTTAATCAGGGATGGGAGACCACCAGGAAAGCCAGGGTTAGATTGAAAAGAAGGCAGGGGCCAATCTATCTTTCTTTGAAGAAAATGAGGTGGGTCCCCTTAGTGACTTTGAGCCAATCAGAGAGTGACTCTGAGTTCTAGTCCCACCTGAGGCATCAGAGGCAGCTGCGGACTTTCGGCCAATCACCAGGAGGCTCTGATTTCAATTCCCATGCATAGAGTGCCACCCTGACTATTTTTAGTGATATTAACTTTTGTGATTTCTTGTCCCACCTGCCATACGCAAAATGGCCACCAGATGGCAGGGTGTTGTTGCTAATGAATTTTCCCATAGACTTTGAAAACTGCTGTTTTCATTTAACTTGAGGTTTATTTCACCCTGTTTTCCCCTCAAGAGAGATTGGGGGCTCAGAAGTGGAACCCAAGTCGGATTTTGCCTGATCTCCACTCTGATAATTTTTATTTATATTACCTTTTGCGATTTCTTGTCTAAGAGAGAGCGGGGGCTTCAGAGCACGATCCCACTCGGACATCGCAAGATCTGTACCCTCATTATTTTTATTTCTATTAATTTTTGTGATTACCAGTCTTCACCTGCCATACCATAAATGACCATGGGGTGGCAGTCTGTTATTGGTATCTTTAATGGCCTTCATTTAATTTGAAGAGACTTGGCACCTCATTTCGGCCACTAAAGTAATTAGCTCTCTCAGAATACAATCCCATATCAGATTTACCTTGCTCTGTTCCCTGATTATTTTTATTTATATTATTTATTGTGATTTTTCTTCCCAACCTGCAATGTAAGAAATGACCACTAGAGGCAGGGTTTCCTGCCCCTTGCAATTTTCCAGACCTTTTCAACTATGTTTTAGCTTAATTTCAGGGGGGGTTGCACCTCCAAGACATAAGAGTCCTCAGACAACTATCTGACATGCATCTTCCTGATTATGATTATAAATGTTGTTTCCTGCAAATTCTCCTCATTTACTGGCAGTTGAATATATGAAGGGGCGTGGTGGCTCAGTGGCTGAGCTTGTCGATCATAAAGGTCCATAGCACTGCATAATAGTGAGCTCCCCTTACTTGTCCCAGCTTCTGCCATCTATCTGAGCACCAAAGGGAAATACATGGTGGCTGTGCAGGTCTTCTCCATCCTGGCCTCCAGTGCTGGTCTGCTGGGCTGTATCTTCATCCCCAAGTGCTACATTATCCTTCTGAGGCCAGACCTGAACACAAAGGAGCATCTCACCCCTAGAACTAATGTAAAAGCATGAAGCTCAACACCAGTATGATAGTTAAAGAATTGTAAAATTTCTTTTTATTTGAAATAAGACATTAATTAATTTCTCCCCCCTTCCCTGACTCTGACATCCACTCCCAGCATGGAGAGATCATCCTGCAATGCAACGAAGGGGCTGTTGTCATGTTCTACGTCACCCTCAGCTACATGGGCTTCCTGGCTGCCATCTGCTTCACGGTGGCTTTCCTGGCCAGGAATCTGCCTGGGGCCTTCAACGAAGCCAAGCTGATCACCTTCAGCATGCTGGTCTTCTGCAGCGTCTGGGTGACTTTTGTGCCCACCTACCTGAGCACCAAAGGGAAATACATGGTGGCTGTCCAGGTCTTCTCCATCCTGGCCTCCAGTGCTGGTCTGCTGGGCTGCATCTTCATCCCCAAGTGCTACATTCTCCTTCTGAGGCCGGACCTCAACACAAAGGAGCATCTCACAGCCAGAACAAATGTAAAATCATGAGATATAATGTTGTGTTATTTAAAAAGTTGCATCCTCTTATGCAAATGCTTTCATTATTGAGGTAGACTGGCTGGCTGCATTTTATCCTTTTATTTGAAAGAAGATATCATTTGCTTCCACTTAGATAGCATGCAGGAATCAAAGAAAATCACGTATTGGAAATGTTTCTAAATGGGAAATGGTTGAATGACTGGAATTCTTGCATTTTTAAAAAATTACTGTAATTTGTCAAACAGAAACAAAACTAGGAATAATATAAAGACACAATGACAGGGATGGTAGCCGTGTTAGTGCCCTTATGCACACCCCCTCTAGGGACCTCTTAAGTAAAAGGAGTCCATGGAGGTCAATTTGGGTCTAAAACTGTGAACATTTGTAGCTGAGACAACTGAATCAAGCAGAGCAGTCCAGACTTTGACAACTCTATTACAGAAATCATATTTCTTACAGTCAAGTGTAGAGTTTGAAGCGGTTGTTCGCACATTTATTACTGCAATTAAAAGAGGAAAAGGTCATTTGCAGGTAAAGCATAACTACGTATAATTTTCTATGCAATACCTGAGTCTGACCACAACATTCTTTCCTGTGGGGGCCAAGGACCTCTTGCCAGCCCCTGGGGAAACGGGCCTGAAAGTTACCTGGAGACCGACCGGTGACCAGATTGGACCATTCAGACACAGAGTCCATTTGTCGCGCTGGTGGATGATCTCTGAAGGGCTCGGGATAGAGGTTACTCCTCTATCCTGGTCCTGTTAGATCTCTCAGCGGCTTTTGATACCATCGACCATAGTATCCTATTGCGCCGACTGGAGGGGTTAGGAGTGGGAGGCACCGTGTTGCAGTGGTTCTCCTCCTTCCTCTCCGGTCGGCCACAATTTGTGTTGGCAGGGGGGCAGAGGTCGACGTCGAGGCCCCTCACTTGTGGGGTGCCCCAGAGGTCGGTCCTCTCGCCCCTCCTGTTTAACACCTATATGAAGCCGCTGGGCGAGATCATCTGCGGTTGTGGGGTGGAGTACCATCTCTATGCTGATGATACTCAGCTATACATATCCACCCCCAACCATCCCAGTGATACGCTCCAAGCGCTCCATGGCTCGGGGCCTAGTTACATGCGAGACCATCTCCTGCCCCATACATCCCTTAGACCAATATGCTCCCACAGAGAGGGCGTTCTCCGGGTACCGTTGGCCGGACAATGCCGACTGGCGACACCCAGGGGAAGAGCCTTCTCTGTGGCGGGCCCTGCCCTTTGGAACGACCTACCCCCTGAAATCCGGACCATCACCAACCTCCGCTCTTCCACCAATGTTTAAAGACATACTTTTTTCATCAAGCCGGCCTAGCCTAACCTCCCATGGGGACTTTTAGAAAAGTTTTAAATTTAATAATAATAATAATAATTTTAATACTTATAAACCGCACCCTCTCCCCACAGGGACTCGGGGCGGTGCACAGGGAGAATAAAAACAATAACTATATACAACATTTCATATTAAAAATAAATTACCCATTAAAACTAACTAAACTAAAAATCCCCAATAAACCCAAAAACAGAGGAGTAACTATCCCAGGCCGGCAAGGCAGAAGAAGTGTGTTTTAAGTTTAAGACGGAAGGAGCGGAGGTCCGTGGTGGTCCTAATGTCGGGGGGGAGTCGTTCCAGAGGGCTGGGCCCGCCACAGAGAGAGCCCTTCCCCTGGGTGTCGCCCGCTGACAGAGTCTAGTGGACGGCACCCGGAGAAGTCCCTCTCTGTGGGAGCGAATCGGCCGTGAGGATGTATGAGGCAGGATCCGATCCCGCAGATAGCTAGGTCCCGAGCCATGGAGCGCTTTAAAGATGATAATTAATACCTTGAAGCGCACCCGGAAGACAACAGGCAGCCAGTGCAGCTCGCGCAAGAGCGGTGTTACATGGGTATACCTTGTGGTACCCATAATTGCTCGCGCGGCTGCGTTCTGGACTAGCTGAAGTCTCCGGGTGCACCTCAAGGGAAGCCCCATGTAGAGAGAGTTACAATAGTCCAGTCGGGATGTCACGAGCGCGTGAGTGACTGTGCGAAGGGCGTCCCGATCCAATAGGGGGCGCAATTGGCGAACCAGGCGAACCTGGTAAAACGCCCTCCTGGCCATGGCTGTCACTTGATCTTCCATGGACAGCCGGGTATCCAGGAGGACACCCAAATTGCGCGCCCCATCCACAGGGGCAAGATGTTCGCCCCCTATGGCCAGCGTTGGAGTGAGCTGGTTGAAACGGGCAGCCGGAAACCACAGCCACTCGGTCTTGGTCGGGTTGAGCCTGAGTCCGTTACTTCCCATCCAGATCCGCACGGCTTCCAGGCACTGGCACATCACCACTACGGCATCATTGGGGTGGTTTGGGGTAGATATATACAGCTGGGTGTCGTCAGCATAAAGGTAGTACTCTACCCCAAAACCACGGATGATCTCACCCAGCGGCTTCATGTATGCATTAAACAGGAGAGGCGAGAGGACCGACCCCTGAGGCACCCCGCATGTGAGGGGTCTCGGGGTCGACCTCTGCTCTCCTGCCAACACAAATTGCGATCGGCCAGAGAGGTAGGAGGAGAACCACCGCAAAACGGTGCCTCCCAACCCCAACCCCCCCCCAGCCGATGCAATAGGATACCATGGTCGATGGTATCGAAAGCCGCCGAGAGGTCTAATAGGACCAGGATGGAGGAACACCCCCCATCTCTGGCCCTCCAGAGATCATCCACCAATGCGACCAATGCCGTCTCGGTGCTGTGCCCGGGCCGAAAGCCGGACTGGCGCGGGTCTAGATAATCAACTTCCTCCAGGTGACGGGGAAACTGTTGTGCCACCACACTCTCAACAACCTTCGCCAAAAAGGGAAGGTTGGAGACTGGACGATAGTTATTTAATAGAGCTGGATCCAAAGAGGGCTTCTTAAGGAGGGGCCTCACCATCGCTTCTTTTAGGGAAGCAGGCAAGGAACCCTCACTTAAGGATGCGTTGACAACCTCTTGGAGCCAGCCTCGTGTCACCTCCCAGGATGCCAGTACAAGCCAGGAGGGACACGGGTCCAATAAACATGTGGTGGCTCGCAGTCGCCCACGTAACCTGTCCATATCCTCGGAAGTAACGGAGTCAAACTCCTCCCAAACAAGATCTGTCTCGTGGCATCCCACTGGGCCATGAACGGGGGCAAACTCGTTTTGTATCTGAGCGATTTTCTCCTGCAGAAAAATCACAAATTCCTCTGCTCTACCCTGTAACGGGGCTTCCCGCACCCTCTGTTGAAGGAGGGAGCGGGTCACCCTAAACAGGGCGGCAGGGCGGTTGTCTGCGGATGCTATGAGAGTAGCACAATGATGGCGTTTGGCCACTCTCAGCGCCACAATGTATGTCCGTAAATGGGCTCTTATCTGTGTCCGGTCAGATTCAGAACGGGTAGACCTCCATCTTCCCTCTAGGCATCGCTTGCGGCGTTTCATCACCCGTAGCTCCTCGGTAAACCAAGGAGCCAGGGTGTTTCGGCGCCGCAAGAGAGGCCGCAAGGGCGCGACCCGATCCAGGGCTCCCGTGGTCGCAATATTCCATGCGGCCACGAGGTCCTCCATCGGGGCGCGGGTCAGGGGTACAGGAACTGGCCCAAACGCCGTTTGGAACCCATCCGGGTCCATCAGGTGCCTGGGGCGGAACCAGATTGGTGACTCAGGTTCCGCCTCCCCGCGGAGGGGAGCAGCGGTCGGAAAGTCGAGCCGGAGAAGTGAGTGGTCTGACCACGACAAGGGTGTGATGACTATATCCCCTATACCCAGATCACTCTTCCATTGGCCTGAGACAAAGATGAGATCCGGTGTATGTCCACCCTCGTGAGTGGGGCCTTGAATTAGTTGGGTCAGGAAGCCATGAACTCCCGAGCTACCTTGGATGATTCGCCCACCGATGGCAGATTAAAGTCCCCCATGACTAAAAGTCTGGGGGTCTCAACTGCCACCGTAGCGATCACCTCCAGGAGCTCGGACAGGGCTGCTGCTACATAGCGGGGAGCCAGGTATACAACCAGCAAGCCCAACTGCCTCCCTAGGCCCCACTTCACACAGAGGGACTCACAACCGGTGGTCTGTGGCACAATGGTCTCTCTCGGCTCAAGACCTTCCTTTACAATGACCGCTACCCCACCACCCCTACCTAGGGCCCGGGGCTGATGAAAAGCGCGGTAACCTGGTGGGCACATTTCAACGAGGGGGAGTCCTCCCTCGTAGCCCAACCAGGTCTCCGCAATTCCAGCCAGGTCCGGCTCCCCCTCTGACAGGAGGTCACTGATGAGGGGTTTTTTAATAATTGGTTATAGCATAGGATCGGGATAATTTAATATATATTTTAAATTATTTATTTATTTTCTATTTTGTATATCTTTTAAATTTCCTGTGCGCCGCCCTGGGTCCTCTGCGGAGAAGGGCGGGAGATAAATGTAATAAGATAAATAAATAAATAAAAATGCCGTTGAAGTGATGACCCAGTGTTTGGAGGCCGTGCGGGTCTGGATGGGGAGTAACAAACTCAGACTCAACCCGTCCAAGATCAACGCTGCCCATCGGGGGCGAGTCAATAGCCCCTGTGGAGAGGGCTCGCAACTTAGGCGTCCTCTTGGATTCACGGCTCTCCTTGGATGACCATGTGATGGCCGTGACCAGGGGGGCGTTTTACCTTGTTCGCCTGGTCCGCCAGTTGCACCCTTTCCTTGGACCGTCTCCTACCACATACCTCCCTTCGACTGGTCCGCTCCCACAGAGTGGGCCTCCTCAGGGTGCCATCAGCTGGTCAATGCTGGCTGGCGATGCCCAGGGGAAGAGCCTTCTCTGTGGTGGGTCCCACCCTCTGGAATGAGCTGCCCCCCGAACTTCGTACTATCACGGACCTTCGCCTTTTCCGCCACTCTTTAAAAACGCATTTGTTCCCTCTCGCTGGCCTTGCTTAGAGTTAGTTTATGCCTATATTTTAGTCTAGATTTTAACATTGGGATTTTTAGGGGACTGGTTGAGATTTTAATATTTTTAGTTTAATTTTTATCACAGGAGATTCTAATTTTATTTTATTTTATTATTCTATTGTATGTATTGTTGCTTGTTGATATTTTAATTCCCTGTGCACCGCCCTGAGTCCATCTGGAGACAGGAGCTGTATATAAATCTAATAAACCGTAAATCGTAAGTAAGTTGCTCCTGTTAAAGGGAGCATCGTCACCACAACCCAGGGAGCCCTGGGGCACTGAAAGCCCCCCCCCAAATATTGGTGGAACTAACAGGAGAAAGGATAGAATCCTTCAGGGTTGGAAGGGACCTTGGAGGTCTTCTAGTCCAACCTGTCTGAGACCTCTCAGGATCTCTCTTTTAGCGTGTAACCCTCCATACTGAAAGGTCCACAGTTGCTGGAGGGAGACCCCTGGCATCTCCCCATAGCTGCCCCAAAGATTATGACATCACAGCACATGTCATAAAACATTTCCTCCAAAGGATGGGGACGGCAGCTAAAGCCCACAAATAGAGGTAGGAGAGAATTAAAAATAAGAGACTTATTATCTACTTAACTTTAGGAGAAAGCATGATGAGTAGATGCCAGAAATATCAATTGGCACCTAATATTTGAGAATAAAGAACCAGATAAAACTTGCTGTAAAAATGAAAGTTTGTGGAATAAAAAGAGGAAATTGGGATGGGGGTTAAAAGTGTCCATTTCCAATCTTTTCTTGAAAAGTTCCAGTAATGGAGCCTCCATTAAGATTAAGCTTTATTATCACTGTTAAGAAAACAATGTACCAGTCAATTATATTTGATTCCTTTCTTCTTCTTCAATGCCCAGAAAAAGGTTTCTGCAAGTGTCACCAGAAAAACGAAATGAAGATGTGGAGGCTGCCATAATCCCTGTGAAACCATACATACCAGAACCCATCTACCCCAACGTCCCGATCATTGATGAGCAAGGACCTCAACGCATCCTTAAGTGAGGGTTCCTTGCCTGCCTCTCTAAAAGAGGCTATGGTGAGGCCCCTCCTTAAGAAGCCCTCTTTGGATCCAGCTTTATTAACCAACTATCGTCCAGTCTCCAACCTTCCCTTTTTGGCGAAGGTTGTTGAGAGTGTGGTGGCACAACAGTTTCCCCGTCACCTGGAGGAAGTTGACTATCTAGACCCGCGCCAGTCCGGCTTTCGGCCCGGGCATAGCACCGAGACGGCATTGGTCGCGTTGGTCGATGATCTCTGGAGGGCCAGAGATGGGGGTTGTTCCTCCATCCTGGTCCTATTAGACCTCTCGGCGGCTTTTGATACCATCGACCATGGTATCCTATTGCATCGGCTGGGGGGGGTTGGGGGTGGGAGGCACCATTTTACGGTGGTTCTCCTCCTACCTCTCTGGCCGATCGCAATTTGTGTTGACAGGAGAGCAGAGGTCGACCTCGAGACCCCTCACATGTGGGGTGCCTCAGGGGTCGGTCCTCTCGCCTCTCCTGTTTAACACATATATGAAGCCGCTGGGTGAGATCATCCGTGGTTTTGGGGTAGAGTACCATCTTTACGCTGATGATACTCAGCTGTATATATCTACCCCAAACCACCCCAACGATGCCGTAGCGGTGATGTGCCAGTGCCTGGAAGCCGTACGGATCTGGATGGGAAGAAACGGACTCAAGCTCAACCCGACCAAGACCGAGTGGCTGTGGTTTCCGGCTGCCCGATTCAACCAGCTGACTCCATCGCTGGCCATTGGGGGCGAACATCTTGCCCCAGTGGATGGGGCGCGCAACTTGGGTGTCCTCCTGGATGCCCGGCTGTCCATGGAAGATCAAGTGACAGCCGTGGCCAGGAGGGCGTTTTACCAGGTTCGCCTGGTTCGCCAGTTGCGCCCCCTATTGGATCGGGACGCCCTTCGCACAGTCACTCATGCTCTCGTGACATCCCGACTGGAGTATTGTAACTCTCTCTACATGGGGCTCCCCTTGAGGTGCACTCGGAGACTTCAGCTAGTCCAGAATGCAGCCGCGCGAGCAATTATGGGAACCGCACGGTGTACCCACGTAACACCGCTCTTGCCCGAGCTGCACTGGCTGCCTGTCGTCTTCCGGGTGCACTTCAAGGTTCTAGTCATCATCTTTAAAGCGCTCCATGGCTCGGGACCTAGCTATTTGCAGGATCGGATCCTGCCGCACACATCCACACGGCCGATTCGCTCCCACAGAGAGGGACTTCTCCGGGTGCCGTCCACTAGACTTTGTCAGCGGGCGACACCCAGGGGAAGGGCTCTCTCTGTGGCGGGCCCAGCCCTCTGGAACGACCTTCCCCCCGACATTAGAACTACCACGGACCTCCGCTCCTTCCGTCTAAAATTAAAAACATATCTGTTCTGCTTGGCCGGCCTAGGATAGTCTCTCTTCGATGGGGCTGCTAGAAATTTTAGATGGGGATTTTAGTTTTTAATTGGATTTTTAGCGATGGGAAATATTTAATTTGTTTTTTAACTATATGTATGTATTTATTGTTTTATTAGCCCTGTGCACCGCTCCGAGTCCCTTCGGGGAGAGGGAGCGGTCAACAAGTTTAATAAATTATTATTATTATTATTAGACGTTCTACCTTGCACCACAATGTGATGGTTGGTAAGTGTTTGTCCGTTTTTCTTTATTTTTCTATTTTAAAGGCATTTTGTTATTTTTGTTGTTTTTATTCAATTCTTAACGCCTTTTGTTCTTTTGCATTTCCTGCTTTGGGGTTTGGGAGGGGGTGGTTGGACTATGAATTTGGTTGCTCAGTTTTACTAATTGTTTTGTTCCTTGCTTCCTATTTCATTATTCTTAATATACTAAATCTGTCCTTCTTTTGCCCCAGGACAAATCGTGGCCATGGGTGAAATTCCAGCCATCACATTGTTGACCAGGGCTGAACATCTGACATCATCTCCCATCAATGATGGTGATGTTGGGATGGATGGATTCCGCTTCCTCATCTTCAGTTGGTGGTTCTGGTGACATTTGCAACACCTTCAATGCAGAGTCCAAACAACACATGGACCCCAAAGATGACCAGTCATTTTCCAGGGTCTCCAAGGAACTTTGGTGGTCTCTCCCTGGATGGCCACACCAGTTCTGTATTGGCTTATATAAATATGTATTATACATCTGTATATTAAACAATGTAATAAATATTTTATTGTTTTTTGTTTTATTTGGGGGTCTATGTATTTTTGGCCTCTGCGTTTTTTTCCACCAGTGCAAGTAAGTTGCTCCTGTTAAAGGGAGTATCATCAGCATAACTTGGGGAGCCCTGGGCCACTGAAAGCCCCCGGCCCCCAAATGTTGGTGGAACTAATAGAAGAAAGTATAGAATCCCCCAGGGCTGGAAGGAACCTTGGAGGTCTTCTAGTCCAACCCCCAATCTTGAAAATCTGGAGCCCCCATTAAGAATTATTTTTGTTATCATTGTTAAGAAAACAACGTACCAGTCAGTTATATTTGATTCTTTTCTTCTTCAATGCCCAGAAAAAGGTTTCTGTAAGTGTCACCAGAACAACGAAACGAAGATGTGGAGGCTGCCATAATCACTGTGGAACCATACATACCAGAACCCATCTACCCCAACATCACCATTGATGAGCGAAGGATGTCAGATGTTCTATCTTGCATGACAATGTGATGGTTGTTAAGTGTTTGGACTAATTTGGTTGTCAGTTTTTTCCCTCATTATGATGATATTGTTTTTTCATCCTTAAGAGGGATTCCATTCGAGAGGCAGAAAAACCCAGGTGACTGCAGTCAGTGGGCAACTTGGAGGCTGGAAGAAGTGAGTGGCCGGAGGACTTGCCCAAGAGAAGAGTCCTAGCTGAAGGGAGAGGATTTGGGGTCTCTTGAGGTCACCTGGGGTCCTTGGTTGCTTTGCATTTCCTGCTTTGGGTTTTTGGGTGGGGATGGCTGACTTTGGAAGCTAAAAAGGAAGAAAAGTGGGAGCCTGGTAGTTTTAAATGTTAATTTGGTTGCTAAGTTTTATTTATTTATTGTATCTTGCTTACTTATTATTTTTTTATTAAAATATTAAATCGGTGCTTCTTTTGCCCCAGGATGAATAGCTGCCATGGGTGAAATCCCAAAACAACTGGAGCCCCATTTGAACCTCCAACAGCATTGACAACCTCACCATCGGTCAGTTGCCAAAGGCCAATTTCTGGCTGACTGTGTGAAGAGCCACAATCCCCCCGTGAGGCAGGACCTTGACGTGGTTGTGGGGCTTGTGTGCTCTGAGGAAGGTGAGGGCTACACCTGAGGATCAACCATGCTGGACAGGACTCATGAGAGGAATCGGACAAAGAGTCTCTCTCCCATAAACAACAGGGGAAAACACACAGGACAGAAGCCCAGATTGGCTCTCTAGTTGCCCAGGTCAAGAAGGACCGTGCCAGGGGTTCCAATTCCTGAACATCTGGTGGGAAATGACCTGCAGGACTCAGGGATGATGGCTGAGTACCCAGGCCAGCAACTGCTGAACAACTGGAAGGAAAGTGCTTTTCTGACTCTCCCCAAGATGCCATTCAGACTCAGCAAGGGTTTTTCCCCCCTGCTCCTGGTTTCCTCACCTGAACTGGTTCTCTTTTTTTTTAATGTACTTTTTAATGTAGATTTATTTAGCTTTGAGGGCTTTTTTGTATTTCCCCCCATTTTTGGAGGTTTTAAATAAAATAAAAAAATGATTAAAAGGAAGAAATGATATGAGAAAAAGTACAAATGAAATCTTAATTCACATTGTAGCTGCCATTCATTTGTTTTTATATGAAATAGGCGAGCTTGTTAAGTCCCACTGCTAAAAATGATCTATTTTACTTATGCACTCTATTAGGAAATCTTGGATATTGTTCTAAAAGCTGGATGGTATTTTTTAAAACAACATCAAAGTAGCTTTGTCTAAGAATTGGTATAAATGTTGCATCACAAAATCCTATTTCTTCAACTATCCCGCCTGTATTAATGACAATATAGAAGAATAGATGAGCAAGGACTAATTGTTGTTCATACCTCCTCAGTTCTATGAGGCATTAGTTATCTTAATTAATTAACTTAATTATCATGAAATAGTTAACACTTTTCTGGGTCAAGGTGTATCACTAGCATTCCCACAATGAAGAGGAAGGAAGTGCAAATATTAAGGAAGTGTAAATAAAATATGGCACCAGGCTAGAAAGTGGGAGATCCTGAGTTCAAGTCTCACCTTAGTCATCAAAGCCAGCTGGGTGACTTTGGGTCAGTCACTATACCTTCTACCTCACAGGGTTGTTGTTGCGAGGGGAAATAGGAGAAGGAAGGTGTGGTTGATAAGGGAGGATAGAAACAAATAAATAAAAATCAACAAATGACCTTGGGGGAGAGAGGGAGAAGATGCTGCATAGGGAATGATCAGATAAGGTGGGGGAGCCCCCAGGTGCATAACTGGCAAAGAAAGAACCTCAGAAAGGACCCTCCCTCACTTTTCAGGCTTTCAAAAGAGTTGGTGGGAGATTTGTACTTTCAGACATGCAAGATTCTCTTATGTACCTTTCCAATAAAGTAGAGTTACATCGTGTTTCCCATCTGGTGTACCTGGGAGAAGATGGGGGGACTTGCTACCTAGTGTGCCAGGTGAATCTGGCCAGAGCTGGATCTGGGAGGTTGGATGTGGCTACTGCAGACTTTTGAGATGCTTCTTCTTGTTTTCCCTCATATTCTGAAGAGGGGTGACTTTCTCAGTTGGCTGTAGTGGCTTTTCTGCACATGGTAACTCTAGTCCATTTCAGCCAGTTCATGCTGCAGGCTTTCGAGGTACTTCTTAACATCTGAAAGAAGGTTCCTCACCTCTTTGAGGTGTTTATCAGTCATCCTTCTCTTGGTTGAGATGAACACTTGGCTAGTGACCTCACACAGTTCTTTGTGGAGTTCTTCAATGTATTTCACCAAACACATCTAGCTTTATCTCTAACTGGTGGCATGATCTTCTGCAGGTTTTCTGTTGTGCTCTAAAGTTGATCGAGTTTCTCCTGGAGACAGCCGTGCTGCTCTTTCATCCATTGATTGTCTTTCTGGAATTTCTGGGTCTGAAAGTCAAGGAGCCTCTCAATTCATCAATGTGGAGGTTGGGACCATCAATGGTTACTAAGAGATCATCCAAGGATATTGACCCTTTCATCATTTCTTCGTTGTGGTTGACCTGTTTGAAAAATGGAGAGACACAGTCACGTCCTCTCCCAGTTCAGGGATAATTTTGCTAACCTCCCTTGTCCACTCTGGCTTTTTCCTAGAGTTTTGGAGTTTTTCTCTAGCATGAGATGCAGTGGGAGTGAAGAACCAGTGGACAATCTGCAGAGCTGGCTGGCTGGAGAATTCTAGGAGTTGAAGGCCCCCCCCCCCATATCTTAAAGGGGCCTAGTTTGAGAAACACCAACATAATCCCTCAATACTGATCTCTCTGAAAACTGTCCTGACTTCCCATTTGATTCCGCGTCCAACTCAAGGCATCTCACGGCTTAAAAACCTCCAAAGGAGTCAGTATGGGCTCTCCATCAATTTGGCCCTCTTTGTATTGCTATGATTTCTGATAACAGGAAAAGGTGATGACCATCGGAATTAAGACAGACACCCCCCCCCCCAAGTACTTACGAGTCCTATCTCAACCACGAAAGCCAGGTGGGTGACCTCGAGCCCGTCCCTCTCTCAGCCTTCACAAGGTTGTTTTGGTGGGGATGAAGGAATCTTGGATATGTTCACTATACAATACAATACAATACAATACAATACAATAGCAGAGTTGGAAGGGACCTTGTAGATCTTCTAGTCCAACCCCCTGCATGGGCAGGAATCTTATACCATTTCAGACAAATGGCTGTCTAACATCTTTTTAAAGACTTCCAGGGTTGGGGCATTCACAACTGCTGGAGGCAAGCTGTTCCAGAGGTTAATTGTTCTTACTGTTAGGAAATTTCTCCTTAGTTCTAAGTTGCTTCTCTCCTTGGTTAGTTTCCACCCATTGCTCCTTGTCCTGCCCCCAGGTGCCTTGGAGAAAAGTTTGACTCCCTCTTCTTTGTGGCACCCTCTGAGATATCGGAACACTGCTATCAGTGTTATCACTGCTATCGGAACACTGCTATCACTGCCTTAAGCTATTATGAGAAACAATAAAGGTGGTGTGAAAGTCTAAGTAATAAAAAGTGAAAATAAATGAATATTTCAGTCACTAGGCCAAGTGTTTTATTGAGAAATAACTTCTCTCTGGCCAAGGGAATCACAGTTTAGATTAATTTCCCCAAATCATTAAGCAGGTCAATCTCTAGCTTTGGGGTCACAATGCCCAACCAACTGCAACAGCCTAAAGCCAGTTTTTGCTCCCCTAAACCTGAAGTGCAAAAGGTTTTTCCTCTAGTGCACTTCACTGCCAGCCAGCCCCAGCCCCTTTCTGGAGACGGGAGCCTTCGACCTGTTGGATGAGGAGTTTGATGCCAGGTAAGGAGGATGCTAACATGGCAGGAATCAGCATGTCTGTCGTGTTTGGTTGAACCCCATTTCTCTCATCTCCCCCCCCCCTAATTCTGCCTTAAAGGGTCTCTCTGTCCCTCCTGAGGAGCCCAGGCGAGGGAGACCCTGCGATGCCCCCAGTGCCATCCATCCAATCCAGCCACTTTCCAGGGAGGTTGAGCTGAGCCTCCATTATGTGGTCCAGACTCCCCAAGGATGCTGCAGGTTGCCATGGAGAGCTCCAGCCAATGAGCTCAGGAGGAGCCTCTGACGTCACAAGCCAAGGCTCTGAGTGGCCTGGAGCGAAGATTTGAACAATAACCGCCAACTGTCTGCCTTCCCCTGGGGGCGTGGCTTATCTGTGAATGAGCCAATCCTGAAGGGGCTTCGAGCCTTGAATTCTCTTCAGCCAGAGAGGCTCTGTGTGAAGGGGGAACCTTTGGTCGCCTGGAGAGGTTGTGGAGCCCCAGATTCCGTCCCTTCTCTGGGGGTGAAATTTAAATCTTGTCCCTTGGAGTGTAATCTGGCACTAGAGATCCAGAGGATCCAGGCTTCCCTCTCCAGGCCCAGATGATGACAGGGAAATATATCCATAAAATATCAGATATGATTGACATTTGAAAGGCCTTGTGAGAAGGGGCCTGAAGAAGCACATGGGTCTTTGCCAGCTTTAGCTGCCCTGCTCACTGCCTGCGGAGGCCAGGTGTGGCTTAAAGGCCAGACTGTAGACTTCCCCCCACAGGCAGTAAAAGAGGCAGCTAAATCATGGAAAGACCCAGCGGAGGAAGGACCCTGATTGCTGACTGGGGAATTCTGGGAGTTGAAGTCCGCTCTTCTTCAGGTTGCTAAGGATGAGAAACCTGCTCTAGTGGACCCAGCACTGGGCAGTTGGACAGATGACCTCTGAGGCCTGGATGGAGGGGCTGCTAAAGGAAGGTCATGGCACACAGACTTGGAAGTGAATCAGGAAGACTGTAATGGGGGGGGGGGGTCTGTCTGTCCCACAAGGACGAAGGATGCTTATCCACAGGAAAGATGCATGTGGGAAGCTTGTAGCAATGATGGGAAGGCTGATAAAAGGCAACAAGAATTAGGCCACTTGCAGAGCTCAGCTAAAAGTTAGGAATAGAGATGGAGGCAGCAAATGAAACGCCTCTGAGAGAACTCCTGGGGCCTCCATTAGCCAAGGCTGAGGAATGGGGCAGCTAGAGACCAAGAGAACAAATGGTAGAATTAGTGCTAAAATCTTTATTAGAGGATCTTTCTTATTGTTTCCCCTTCTCCCGCCTTCTCCTTTAGTGAAAGTGTATAAAGCTTTCTTAATCCTTTGTTCTGGGTTCTTCTGGGCCTTTTGACCAGGAACCTTTTTCCTTGGAGGACTCCCATAAAAAGCAACCAGAAAACCTCCTGTCTGGCCTCCATCCTTGGCTTCGGCCCCAGGCTCAGACCCCCATTGGGGACAACACAGAAGGAAAGGAAGGTTCCCCCTCAATGCATGCTAGAAGCTGTTCCTCAACAGAGGATCCCTCTGATTTTGGGGGAGGTGAAGAGGCCCGAAGCCCATCGGGGGCAGGGAGGGAGCCCCGGAAGCCCCCAGAGGGTCTCCTCAGAAGACCCAGCTGCCTCTTGCTGGATCCAGATCAGATCTGGGTGCTGGGAGGCCCTGGAGGAGGAGGAGGAGGGGGACCCCAGGTGTCCTCAGGTGACCCCCGGCTTCCCTTCAGCAGGAGCCCCCTAAGAAGCTCGGGGGAGGCTGGCCCAAGGCAGCCCCTTCTCTGCCTTCTTGGAGCCCCCCATGCCAGCCTGGGAGAAGCTCTGGTGGAGGGGATAGGCCTCCATCGGCCACAGGGGACCCAGCTCAGCCCCACTGAAATTGGGGGAGTGGCCCCCTCACTCCCTCCCCCCCCCCTCTCTGGGCTGGCAGCTCCCTTGGCGGGGGAGGAGAGGCTCTCAGGGGGGCCTTTGGGGGGATTTCAGGGGGGTTTCTGGTGTTGGGGGGGCTTCTGACAGAAGGGGAGGGGCTGCCCTTCATTTAGTCGGTCATGACTAAAGCCCGGCCTTCTTGTTCTTATGACACGAGAGGCAGGTGGTTAGAATGATGGGGAAATGGGGTCGGAAGGGGCCTTAGAGATCATCTGTCCGACTGCCCAGTGAAGGGCCTCCTAGGGCAGGTTGCTCAACCTCAGCCACCTGAAGATGTCCGGACTTCAACTCCCAGAATCCCCCATTCAGCACTCAGGGTCCTTATTTCTCTTTCCATGCTTTAGGTGTCCCTCACACTGCCTGTAGGGGGCAGCCTAAAGTCCGGCCTTTCGGTCCCAGGAAGTCCCACAGGCAGCGAGCAGGACAGCTAAAGCGAGGAAAGACCCCTGCAGCACCCTCCATTTTGTGGCCTTTTTTTCCCCCTGAGGCGATTCTCCTTCCCTCCATTTTGAGGGGAATAAAAGCTGAGGGGAGATTTCCTCTCCTCCCCAGCCGGGATTCAGGGAGGGTCCCCCAAAGGGAGGGAGGGAGGGGGGAGGTTGGGGGGCAGAGGGGGGGGGGAGGGGAGAGCAGGGGGGCTAATGGAAAGAACGACGTGGCTTTAGAGCATGGAGGCTCTTCGTCTTTTCTGAACTTTCCACTGGAAATGAAAAGCCGGGAGAGCCGCTGTGCTTGGGGGCACCCAGAGATCCTCCAACCCTGATTAAAGGAGCATAAAGGCAGAAGGGGAAGAAAAGTGACTCTGTGCAATGATGATTCAGGGCAGAAACACCCCAGGTGGAAGGTCCATAGAGTTCAAGGCCTCGTTCTTCCCCCCCCCCCCCCCTGATGTTTGGGGGCTTTAATATCAGGACTTCCTATCCATCCCATCCCTGCTTATCCCAGGCTGAAGCCTCTTTCACCCCTTCTTTATCCCGGGGAAGAAAAATGCTGGAACAAGGCCTGATTTCCACACTGAAGGCCAACGTCTCCATCGGCCCTTAGAGGTTCCCATTCAGCCTTTGGTAGAACGTCTTCCATCCCTTTTTCCCTCTCAGAAATGGACCCAAAGGAGCCGTTGTGGCCATCCAGGGAAAGAGCCCAGAAGGTCCTTGGGGACCCCTGGAAGGAGACCTTTCTTTGTCCTCTGGGGTCTCTTTGTTCATTGGCCTCTGTGTTGCTATTCTCCACCATTGCAAGTCAGTTGCTCCTGTGAAAGGGAGGATCCTCACCACCACCTGGGGAGCCCTGGGGCACTGAAAGCCCCCCAAAATGCTGGTGGAACTAACGGCAGGAAGGATAGAATCCCCCAGGGCTGGAAGGGACCTTGGAGGTCTTCTAGTCCAGCCCCCCAATCTTTTCTTGAAAACCTGGAGCCCCCATTTAGAATAAGCTTCATTATCATTGTTAATGTACCAGTCATTTATATTGGATTCTTTTCTTCTTCCTCAAAGGTTTCTGCAGGTGTCCCCAGAACAACGAAAGGAAGATGTGGAGGGTTATCATCACTGGGAAGCCCTACACACCTGAACCCATCTTCCCCAACACCCCCACCACTGATGACAGAAGGAGGATGTCGAAGGTTCTTCCTTGGTCTATAATGGGAGGGTTAGTCAGTGTTTGAATTGATTTGGTTCTCCGTTCTTATTTTTCCATTTTAAAGATTTTGCAGTATTATTGTTGTTGTTATTTAATTGTTAGACCGTCTGCAAAGTTAGCCATAGCCCCATGGGACTCTGACAGCAACTAATAAAATACATTTCTTGCACAGGAACAGGAAGCTCAAGGGAAAGACCCAAGAGAGGGTATTAATCCCCCCCCCCACACTTCTCTCTCTCTCCTCCATGTGGTCAGCTGCCCAGGACTTCAAACCCATCTTGTCCTGTTCATCAGTAAACCATCTTTCCAAGCAGCATCCATGTTTCCAGTGTCTTTTCCCCCACTTGGAACTGAACCCACAACGACATTTCTTCCAACAGTGTGCTGCACTTTCTTCTTGCAAAGATGTACTTTCAATAGCCCCGAAGTCTTTCAAATGCTTATGATTCTGTTCCACAAAAGCTGATTTATGTCACACAGACATAATAGTTTCGTGACAAATATTGGTTTAAGTTAAAGAGGCTAAAACTTAAACACTTTAACTTTTAAGTTGAAGTAGCTTAACTCAGAAATATATCTATTTCATAACCTAAATATTTTAATTCCCAAAAAACTCATATAGCAAAAACTAATTTAGTAAGCAGAGACTTGCGACTAAAAACAGTTTAATTCTGGTTTAATTCAGGTATAGATTATTTTATATAACCTATGTCACATTTCTTACCTCCATCAAAGTTCTCCTTGTCGGAGTCATTTATGGCCTGATAACTAGATTAAATCCAAGCTAAACTGAATTAGTTGATATACCAAAAGGGAATTTTTTAATTAATTAATTCAAATGTAAGGCTAGCAAACAAAATACCAGGTATTTTTTAATTAGTTTTAATTCTAAACAAGACTGAAGATTCAAATAAAAAGGGGCTAATTTTACTCTGGCCTTGATATTTCAGATGAGCATATGGACCAGCTCAAAAAGGAGAATCAAGATCGGAGTTTCAGGGTTCAAAAACGAGATGGGGTGAAGGCGGAATTCCTCAGAGGACAAAACGGTATTAAAGAAGAACAGAAATATTGAGATAGCAATTCTGATTTTTTCTTTCAGATGCAAATATTTTTATTAGAGCCCTGAGGCCAGATATAACAAGTTACTCAATACAAGAAATATTCCATTGTGTCACATATCTATATGTGTAGAAGAGAAAAGCCATAAGTATAATGGAGTGTAAAACTAATTAAAAACATAGTTATGCTTGTTGATTCAAGTAAAAAACTAAGAGAACTAATTTCTCTCTATTCATAATTTATGGGAAGACAATGGAAATTTCAAGGCTGGAAAAAGGTGGGAAAATCAGGTAAAAATAACAGCCTCTGGGGCCATCTGAGGTTTCCCATAACTCCCAGTCCACACCTGGTCCCAACAAGGAAATGGAGCATGCTCTGCACTTTGTCCATGCTCAGGAGTTATCAGCACACAACCATGAGTCAATGTGTTGAATCACTATTTACGAACAAAATCTCTCTTGGATTTAGGGGAAAAAAATCTTGTAAATCAATAATAATAATAATAGGACTTCCGCTTCTGCCCTCCAACGGCGACGGATGGGTCCCTGACTCGTCCGCCGCTTTGTCCTTTTTTCTGCCCCCCGACGGGGGCGAGACGCCCCACCCTGGGCGTCTTCCGTAGGGTTGGCTTGCTGGGGTCGTTCTCTTCCCATGGCGGTGGGAAAGCGACCCTTGTCTTCAGCCTAGGTGAGGAAAGGCTGGCTGCGGGGGGGAGACGCCTGTCTCCGCCTTCGCCAATGGAGATCAGAACTGTTTTTTCATTGTGAAGAGAACCGGACGTTCAGGTCGAAAGGCTCTCCCGAGGCTCGACTGCAAGGCGAAGAGTGAGTGTATTTCTATTTGCTATTTCTCTCCGATGGCAGCGCTGGACTAAAAAGCTTGGAGGGGGGTGTTTTTTTTGTTAAACCCCCCCTCGGATTTAAAGCGGCGCTTTGAAATGGCTCCTCGTTCTGAGGAACGGTTTTTTTTTCTATGCGGTTTGCCTGGAACTTAGTGAAAGCGAGTGAAAGTGACTTGCGGCTTGCAACAATGTTTCTAAGTTCGATTGGCTTGCTACAATTTTTTTTTTCTTTGTTACTCTCTCCGGCTGACTCCCAGCTTGGGCGGTGGAAGATGGCTTCTCTCTGCTCCTGATTGACTATTGTATTTATGGAAAATTACCAGCATCTCCTTGTGATTTGGACTTCCTCTTGCTATCAATGAAGAATTTTTTTGGATTAATTGATTCCTTCTCTGGAGTGCCTTTTTTACTATAACTATTGATTTGGAAAAGTGTTTCTCTTCTGGTTTCTGAACTTTTTTACAACCCTGATTTGAAACTTTTACCTCCTGATTTGCCTCAGCTGCCCCACCCAAAAAATGCCATCTTAGTGACACTGACTTTAACAGCCAACCATGGCACAAAAATTAGAATTGGCAGGTTTGGAACAAAGATTGTCTTCTCTGGAATCTGTTATACAAACTTTGGTGCTTGAAATTAAGGCCCAGAGAGAAGAAAACAACAACTTTAAGAAGGAACTTTTGGAAACTCGGAAACAAATGCAGGAGAATACACAGAAGACTGAAGATTTGGAAGGGGGGCTAATTGAGGCAAAAGGAGAGCTTAAAAATGTTAACAGTGAGGTGGGGGAATTAACTGGGCATATGTCTAGGATGGACTTCGAAAGGATGTCATATTTTTTAAGATTTCAGAATATTTCTGAAGAATCTGGTGAATGCCTGCCTGAACTCATGAGCACAATTTTAGCAGACTATTTACATAAACCTAAAGATGAGATCAGGGGGGACATTGACCTAGTCTACAGAATAAACTCAGCATATGACAGGATAAATGAGGTACCCAGAGAGATACACATTAAATTTGTTAAAAGGTCAACCAGGGAGGGAATTTTGGGAGCGCAGAGAGGGGGTCCTTTAATTTACCAACAAAAGGTGGTCGTCATCTTGAAGCAGGTCCCAAAAAAAATTAGAGAGATGAGAAGGAAATTTTCCTTCTTATCCAAAAAATTGTTTGACCACGGGATTTGGTTCAAGTGGGCGATGCCCGAAGGGATGCTGGTGTTCTGGGAAGGAGGAAGAGTGAAGATTAAAACAGTTGTTGAGGCGGAAGCCTTTCTTAAAAAACATTCCTCTGTCCTGGGGGAAGATCCAGGGGGGGCGGAGGGGGCCATGGCCCTGCCCACTGGGGGCCAGGCGGGAGAAAAAGAAGATACAATTGCCAAAAGACTTAGATCCAAAAAATGATTTTGCTTGTTTTTCTTTTTTTTACTAATTTTTTTTCTTTTATTATTCTTTTGTACCAGGATGTTTGTACATGTCTGCCATCTGAGAATTGGAAATGTACTAGGTATTCACTTGCCTTTATCTTGTAGTATTTTTTCGGATAAATTTCTTTACTATTGTTTTATTATGTAGCCCGGGATGGGCCAAAGACTCTGACGCAAAGGTTTTCAAAATGTTTCTGTAACCCTTACCTTACCCTCTAGAAAATTGTTAAAACTCAATAAAACTTTTTCAAAAAATAAAATAAAATAATAAATAAATAATAATAATAATAATTAATAATAATAATAATAATAATAATAATAATAATAATAATAATAATAATAATAATAATAATAATAATAATAATAATAATAATAATAATAATAATAATAATAATAATAATAATAATAATAATATGTTTATTTTATATACCGCGTCGTCTCCCCTAGGGGACTCGGAGCGGTGCACAGGGAAAACTAAAACACATAAAATATATACATCCATAAATACAAAAGATAAAAATAAATTAAACTAACTGTCCCTGCACTAAAATACCCATTTAAACTAACAAGCCCTAAAAACCCCAAGGAAGAGACGACCCTAGGCCGGCCAAGCAGAAAAAGTGTGTTTTTAATTTTTGACGGAAGGAGCGGAGGTCCGTGGTTGTTCTAATGTCGGGGGGAAGGTCGTTCCAGAGGGCTGGGCCCGCCACAGAGAAGGCCCTTCCCCTGGGCGTCGCCCGCTGACAAAGTCTAGTGGATGGCACCCGGAGAAGTCCCTCTCTGTGGGAGAGAATCGGCCGTGAGGATGTATGGGGCAGAATCCGATCCCGCAGATAGCTAGGTCCCGAGCCATGGAGCGCTTTAAAGATGACAACTAGCACCTTGAAGCGCACCCGAAAGATGACAGGCAGCCAGTGCAGCTCGCGCAAGAGAGGTGTTATGTGAGTATACCTTGCGGTCCCCATTATAGCTCGCGCGGCTGCATTCTGGACCAGCTGAAGTCTTCGGGTGCACCTCAAGGGGAGCCCCATGTAGAGAGAGTTACAATAGTCCAGTCGGGATGTCACGAGGGCATGAGTGACTGTGCAAAGGGCATCCCGATCCAATAGCAACTGGCGTACCAGGCGGACCTGGTAAAATGCCCTCCTGGCCACGGCTGTCACTTGATCTTCCATGGACAGCCGGGTATCCAGGAGGACACCCAAGTTGTGCGCCCCATCCACAGGGGCAAGGTGATTGCCCCCTATGGCCAGTGATGGAGTCAACTGGTTGAATCGGGCGGCCGGAAACCACAGCCACTCGGTCTTGGCCGTGTTGAGCCTGAGTCTGTTACTTCCCATCCAGATCCACACGGCTTCCAGGCACTGGCACATCACCGCTACGGCATCGTTGGGGTGGTTTGGGGTAGATATATACAACTGCGTATCATCAGCGTAGAGGTGATACTCTACCCCAAAACCACGGATGATCTCACCCAGCGGCTTCATATATGCATTAAACAGGAGAGGCGAGAGGACCGACCCCTGAGGCACCCCACATGTGAGGGGTCTCGAGGTCGACCTCTGCTCTCCTGTCAACACAAATTGCGATTGACCAGAGAGGTAGGAGGAGAACCACCATAAAACGGTGCCTCCCACCCCCAACCCCCCCAGCCGATGCAATAGGATACCATGGTCGATGGTATCGAAAGCTGCTGAGAGATCTAATAGGACCAGGATGGAGGAGCAACCCCCATCTCTGGGCCTCCAGAGATCATCTACCAACGCGACCAATGCCGTCTCGGTGCTATGCCCGGGCCGAAAGCCGGACTGGCGCGGGTCTAGATAATCAACTTCCTCCAGGTGACGGGGAAACTGTTGTGCCACCACACTCTATACAACCTTCGCCAAAAAGGGAAGGTTGGAGACTGGACGATAGTTGGCTAATAAAGCTGGGTCCAAAGAGGGCTTCTTCAGGAGGGGCCTCACCATGGCCTCTTTAAGGGAGGCAGGCAAGAAACCCTCACTTAAGGAAGCGTTGACAACCTCTTGGAGCCAGCCTCGTGTCACTTCCCAGGATGCCAGTACAAGCCAGGAAGGACACGGGTCCAGTAAACATGTGGTGGCACGCAGTCGCCCACGTAACCTCTCCATATCCTCGGAAGTAACAGAGTCAAACTCCTCCCAACCAAGATCCGCCTCGTGCAATACCACTGGGCCATCAATGGAGACTAACTCGTTCTGGATCTGAGCGATTTTCTCCTGCAGATAAATCACAAATTCCTCTGCTCTACCCTGTAATGGGGCTTCCCGCACCCTCTGTTGAAGAAGGGAACGGGTCACCCTAAACAGGGCGGCAGGGCGGTTATCTGTGGATGCTATGAGAGTGGCGCAATGATGACGTTTGGCCACTCTCAGCGCCACAATGTAAGTCCGTAAATGTGCTCTTACCTGTGTCCGGTCAGATTCAGATCGCGTAGACCTCCATCTTCTCTCTAGGCATCTCTTGTGGTGTTTCATCACCCCTAGCTCCTCGGTAAACCAAGGAGCCAGGGTGGCTCGCCGCCGCAAGAGAGGCCGCAAGGGCACGACCCGATCCAAGGCTCCCGTGGTCGCAGTATTCCATGTGGCCACGAGGTCCTCCATCGGGGCGCGGGTCAGGGGTACAGGAAGTGGCCCAAGCGCTGCCTGGAACCCATCGGGGTCCATCAGGCGCCTGGGGCGGAACCAAATAGGTGACTCAGGTTCCGCCTCCCCGCGGTGAGGCGTAGCGGTCGGAAAGTCGAGCCGGAGAAGTGAGTGGTCTGACCATGACAAGGGCGTGATGTCTATATCCCCTGTACCCAGATCACTCTTCCATTGGCCTGAGACAAAGATGTGATCCGGTGTATGTCCACCCTCGTGGGTAGGGCCTTGAATTACTTGGGTCAGGTCCATGGCCATGAACTCCCGAGCTACCACGGATGACTCGCCCACCGATGGCAGATTAAAGTCCCCCATGACTAAAAGTCTGGGGGTCTCAACTGCCACCGTAGCGATCACCTCAAGGAGCTCGGGCAGGGCTGCTGTTACATAGCGGGGAGCCAGGTATACAACCAGCAAGCCCAACTGATTCCCTAGGCCCCACTTCACGCAGAGGGACTCACAACCGGTAGTCTGTGACACAGTGGTATCTCTCGGCTCAAGGGCTTCCCTAATAATGACCGCTACCCCACCACCCTTACCTAGAGCCCGGGGCTGATGAAAAGCGCGGTAACCTGGCGGGCACATTTCAACAAGGGGGAGTCCACCCTCGTGGCCCAGCCAGGTCTCTGCAATTCCTGCCAGGTCCGGCTCCCCCTCTGACACAAGGTCATGGATGAGGGGGGCTTTGTTGACCACGGACCTGGCATTGCAGAACATCAGCCGCAGGCCCTGGCTCTGTATTCCCTGACCACCTAGCCTGCGGGGGTTGTGACACCTGACCGTTTGCAACCAACGGCTACGTGCCCCCAACCGGGAGGATAGAACTTGCCTCCCCTCGGACCTGCCACTCCCCACGACCCTCTGGATGGGTATGCCCTCCATCGAGACGACTCGTGTTTCCCCCCTCCTAACGGACCCTTCCGCTTCCCTCCGCCGTCTGCTGGACCGGCCCTTTCTTTCGTCAAGAGTTATAAGGCAACTCTTCATGGTCTTAAAAGCTGAATTTCGGCTTCAATTCAACTTAGTAAGTGGAACTTCCTTTTTGGTGTGTTGTGTTCCGAGTGGAGGTTTTTCACTCTCCTTTGTATAGCAACATTTTTCTCAAAACAGGATCGGTGGACAAAAGCTTCTGGATCCAGAGTCTTCCTCTCCCGTTTTAAGCAGGGCTCCGAGGGGGGAAGGGGCTCCCCTCCCGCCTGGCCTCCCCCCTTTCTGAGCCCCTCGTCTCCGTTGCCCTCAATGGGACCATTCGCCTTTTCCCTTAAAGAGGCTTTGAGCTCCTTTCCCCTTTTCTTCCCATCAGCCCTTCAGGGAGCCTCTCGTCTGACGCCATGAAGAACCTGTAAGCTCCCCTTTCCCCTCCTAGGAATACAGGCCATCCCTGACTTACAGCCATTCATTTAGTGACCGTTCAAAGTTGCAACTGCATTGAAAAAAGTAGCATAGAACCGGTCCTCGCACTTACAACCAACGGAGCATCCCCACCCCCACCGGTTGCAAATTTGGGCTCAGGACAATCTCCGTGTATCCAGAAGAGTTGGGGAGTCCAGGGATCCCCCGAGCACCACTTGCGACCTTCCCAGATGGCTTCCGGCAAGCAAAGTCAATGGGGGAGGTCTGATTCACTTAATGACTGCATGCAGTGATTCGCTTAACAACCATGGCCAAAAGGTTGTAAAATTGAGCACCATTCACTTAACAACAGAAATTCTGGTCTCAACAGTCGAGGCCTATCTCTATGCTGTTTCCACCAAGCAGTTCCATAGGAAACAAGTTAATATTTTAGAAAGTAGCCCTAAGAAAATGGTACTTTTGCAAAGTGGCCCTCTGAGACTGCAGGCTTTGCACTCTGCACATGCACAGATGCTCCGTGAACTCCTGGTGCAGATGCAGAGGGTGGAATTTGAGGTGTGGATGGAAGGATTGCAAAAAGTGAAGAATGGAGGGTCTCCTGGAGAAGCCTTGCCTTGCATCTCCTTTGCCACCTCTTCCTCTTTGGGACCTCCAATGAAGGCATCAAAGAGACAATAGACGGAAACAGTAAAGATAGTCCTCAACTTACAACAGTTCAGTTAGTGACCGTTCAAAGTTACAACGTCAATGAAAAAACTGACTTGTGAATGTTTTTCACGCTTAACGACAGTGGCAGCATCCACATGGGCCCATGATCAAAATCGGGATGCTGGGTAAGTGGTTCCTATTTATGACGGTCAGAGTGTCCTGGGGTCACGTGACCCCCTTTCGCGATCTTCTGACAAGCAGATTCTGAGAAGCCAGATTCACTTAACAACCCTGTTACTAACTTCAGAACTGCAGTCATTCACTTAACAACTGTGGCAAGGAAAGTCATAAAATGGTGCAAAATTTGCCTCACTCAGCAGCAGAAATTTTGGACTCGATTGTGGTCATAAGTGGAGGATTCCCTGTAAAAGCCAATCTTAGAAAATCCACCGAGGAGTGGGCCTGGCCACTGGGGAAGGCTAAAGCAAAAAGAACAGTGAGAGAAAGAAAAAACTCTCACAGACTTCAAAGAATGGAAAATAATTAGTAGAAAAGAAAATTTCTCCACTTTCTGGACTTATCACAACATTCACACATAGGAAGTGCTGGATGTGGACATTCGCACTCGGCACCAAACCTAATTCAGCTTTTTAAAGGGACAAACTTACAACTTCCAAACTCTTCCTATGTAACCCAACCGGTTTTCAACCTGACGTTTTCTGCACACCCAAATTCACACGAACAAATAAACAGCAGAGCAAAACCCACAATCCTTCACATTAGCAGAGCAGCAAAGACACCTGCCTGCTTCTGTTTGCATGGGATCCACCACAACCCTGCAGGTGGTTTGTGTGGAATCCATTTGATGGGGAGGCAGATGAATAAAAAAAAACCCACCTTGTGTTTCTAATGGCATGATAGTATTTGCCCAGATATTCAGATAACAGCCTTGCAATACAGGAGCAGATGAATTCATAAACAGAAACCTTCTGAAGCACGAGGGTCCCGGACCGCCTCCCAGTCCTGGGCCACAGAGGGTTTATCTAATTCTATGGGAAAGGTTCCTTCCCTTACCAGAGCCTGCCTGAGCCCCATCATCCACTGCCCTCCCTGCTCAGGCAATCCCTCCATTCAGACAAAGGAAGAAGGGAGTTTGGACAGAGTCTCTGGGTGAGTCTCCGTTCTTTGACACAGAGGGTCAGACAGACACCTCCAAAGCCAAATCCCCCCTGGCTTCCTGGACACCTCCGGCCATCACTCAGCTGAGGTCGCAACAGGGTCAGGGTGGCTGAGGAGAGGGGTGCAAGGGACCACATGCACCCCACAAACCTCCCCAGCCGCAACAGACCCTCAGACACACCGTGGCCTCCCACACTCTCCTCAGTGGTGCCTTTATGTGGCCATGGGAAGGGACGAGGGATCCATCTCACAAAAACATCAAATTATCCTATATAGGGTTGCCCCAGCTGCTGTCCCTGGTGGCAGATTGAAGATTGGGGATCCCTCTCCTGACACCAGTTTCTGTGGAATCAAAGACAAAAACCCAACAATCCAGGCTCACTGCAGTTGCTGCTTATTCAATATTCGTGGGAGGAATTTCCTTTCAGAAAATAGTTGAAGGAAATCCCACAGACAAAAGGATGCACTATATTTATACATTTCAGGAAAGGACAGAAAGACAATCATATATATCATATTTAATAGATAATATAAGCATAACTATTCATAATTAGCAAGCTTCGAGTCACTTCCCTGACCATTTACTGTTACTATTCTCAGGAAAGTGTCATTGTGTAAATAAAAATAATCAGTTGTGTTGCCATAGAAGTTTGGATCAAATGTATGGAGAAATGAGGGCGTAAGGGTTGCTCCATGCATTTCTTCTATATTTCTATCTTGTTAACATACAAGTTCCTCCAACAAACTGGTTTCCTTACAATCTTCCACCAACTCTTTAATTATTTCAAGAAAATAATTATCTCTTTCATGTATGGAGAACAGCTTGGACCATTTTCTAAGTTTCAAAAAATTTGAATGTAACAAAAATATTCTCTCATATTTCCACATTTCTTCTGCTTGTAAGATGCTCCTTTGTGTTCAGGTCAGGCCTCAGAAGGATAATGTAACCCTTGGGGATGAAGATGCAGCCCAGCAGACCAGCACTGGAGGCCAGGATGGAGAAGACCTGGACAGCCACCATGTATTTCCCTTTGGTGCTCAGGTAGGTGGGCACAAAAGTCACCCAGACGCTGCAGAAGACCAGCATGCTGAAGGTGATCAGTTTGGCTTCGTTGAAGGCCCCAGGCAGATTCCTGGCCAGGAAAGCCACCATGAAGCAGATGGCAGCCAGGAAGCCCATGTAGCTGAGGGTGACGTAGAACATGACAACGGCCCCTTCGTTGCATTGCAGGATGATCTCTCCAGGCTGGGAGTGGAGGTCAGAGTCAGGGAAGGGGGGAGAAACTCCCAGCCAGATGGAGCAGATGATCACTTGGACAGCAGAAGAAGAGAGGATGATGGAGTTGGCCAAGCTCTTCCCCAACCATCTCTTCGCTCGGTTTCCTGGTTTTGTGGCCAGAAAAGCCAGCACCACCGTGATGGTTTTGGCCAAGAGAGAAGAAACGGCAACTGAGAAGATGATGCTGAAGACAGTTTGTCGGAGAAGGCAGGTGGCTTTCCTTGGTTGACCAGTGAAGAGAGAAGAAGACAAGAAGCAAAGCAGGAGGGAGACCAGGAGGATGTAGGAGAGGTCCCGGTTGTTGGCTTTGACAAGGGGAGTTTCTCGGTATTTAATGAAGAGGATTAAAACAAGGCCTGTGATTAAAAACAATAGTAGGGCAGAAGAGACCAGGATGATGCCCAGAATTTCTTCATAAGACAGGAAAGTTACAACTTTGGGGATACATTGGACTCTGTTCTCATTTGGATATTTGTCATCTGGACACTTGGTGCATTTTTTTGTATCTGAGAAAAAGAAAACATTCTCTTATAATTCTCTCCTTTTACCTTTCAAGAAATTCCATATTTGGAAAACGTAATACCAGGACCATTATCCAGGTCACATTTATTAGTACTTATAGTGAGAGAAGATATGAATCATAAAACCTTTTTTTTAAGTCAATTTTTGTTTAATCGTCTATGAAAGTGAGAGAAGAATTGGGACCCAAATAATTTCCTGTGTGACGTTCAGAACCATCATGGGATCCTTTATTATTTCATGTATGTAATTAATCAGTTCCACTTCATTTCCTCCAGTCTCACCCACCTTCCTGAGTGGAGAAGGTCCCCTCCGGACAAGGAACGCAGTCATAGCAGCAAACTGGATCTCCTTCTCGAGCCCTCTTGACAAATCCAGGATGACAAGTTTCTGCACATCTGGACTGAGGCAGGGACTGAGCAGAGAAACAAGGAAGGCCAAAGAAAAGATGTTAGGACTCTCCGTCCATTGAAAATGGAGGGAGAAATGGATGGAGACAAGGAACCTCTGGTCTTCACTGAGGTAGATAGGAAACCTCTGACTCCTTCTAAACAGATGCAGGAGGTAGAACAACTGGCAGATTCTTCATTTACTTCCTCCCTTTTGCTTTTGGAAGTTAACATTATAATAAAGGACTTTTCTACTTAATAAAGTCTAGAGGGATGGAATTTAAAAAAGATTTAAGTATGATGTTATATTCTTATTAAGTGATAACAGTTTACTGTAAAAAACTAGGAAACTTAAATATAGAATAAAACTGTGATGAAGAGAGAAACCTCTGACCAGTAAGATCTTGAAAGGTTTCCATAAAACATGGCAAAGCCCCTCCACTTAGGCCCCATCTGTTGAAGAACTTCCATTAGATGATACCAACTGGCATGGGAGGCCAACCACCCTGGAGACTATGGGCTTTGCCCACTTGAAATGGGACCTCAGGCTTTTGCGAACAGAGAAAGGCACCAGAATTTCTCCCACCTTATTGAGCAACTTTAGCTGTGAAAGAGCATCTTGTCTGATATAAAGTGTCTGTCTTTGAAAAAGCACCAGAATTTCCATCCTGGGATCCTCCTTGGGGAGAAACAAGAAGCCCTGAATGGCCAGATCTGCTGTTATCTCTCCATTTTGGTCCAAGTACAGTTTCCTGTCAGAAATATTCCAAAATTCATTCTTCTCCAGAAAGGAATGAAACTAGAATGGGAACATCCAGGAATTTGAAAAACAGAAAACTTTGTTTCTTATCCCACATTGCATCTTTCTTCTACAATTGTCTCATCTCCAAATATGGTTAAATAGGATACAAATACTGCCAATATCTTCATAAGTGAATGAAAAAGTTCGAGAAAAATTTATCAAAATATAATCAACCCAGTTGGTCAATTATAGGAAACATTCTAGAGCAGATGGCAAATAAAGTGAACAGAGAAAAAAAGATAATCCATAAACTCTTTGAAAACTGTTGAGTCCTCAGCCCAGACAGCAAGTCTGGTAACCTTTGAGTCACCGCATTCCGGAACAGATCAGGCAGCTGTGTTAATTGACTGAGACGAGCTGTCTGGAATCTGTCTGGAAAGGAGTTACAATGTTGCAATTGCTTGCTAGGAGTTTCCTGCCTGGTAACTCTATATAAGAGGTTGCCAGAGAAGAAACCTTGCCAGTTGAATTCTTGTGCTGTTGTAAGAGTGTGAATAAACGTTCCTGTTGTTTTGACCATGCCTGAGTCGGAATCCTTTGTCTGATCTAACACTGGCGACGAAGGTGGGATTCAGGCCGTGGCCTTAGAACGCAACGGGTAACGAATACTTCAACAACAGAGCGCAGCGCAACGCACAGCCTCACCATGGCTACGGCGACAATGCCTCCGTTTGCACCGTTCGACCCGATGAAGGAACAATGGGCTTCCTTCTTAGCCCGGTTCGAGTGCTTCTTGATAGCCAGCGACTACGGCGAACTCGCGCCTGCCAGGAAGCTGAGCCTATTCCTCCAGTGCGGCGGCCCTGAATTGTTCGCTACCGCCCGAACCATAGCAGCACCCGCAGCGGTGCACGAAGTGTCGTGGGACGATCTCCTGGGCCGCCTGAGAGCACACTACGCGCCGGCACCTTCCCGCATAGCGCATCGCTATGCATTCAGGCAATGTGTGCAACAGCCGCAACAGTCGGTAGCCGAGTTCCTGCAGAAATTGAGAGCGACCGCAATTCCCTGCGAGTTCCCTGCTGGCTTCCTGGAGGAATCCCTACTGGAGCAGTTTGTATGCGGCGTAAGAGACATCCGCCTAAAGCGCCGCTTGCTTTCAAAAACTGTCCTGACTCTCGAGCAAGCGGTGGAAGAAGCACGCGCGACAGAATTGTCGGAGATCTCCACATCCGACATGGGCCGCGCGCGCCCTCCTCTTTTCCCCACTCCGCGAGCGTGTCTGGTAGACGAAATAGCGCCGCTGGATGAGCTGGAGGAGGACGACCGTGGGGACTGCATGAGGGTGACCGGGCGCGTGCCGAATCGCGCATTCACACCGCAGCAGAAGTCCGGGAACTGCCTAGGCTGCGGAGGGGCCCTCCAGAGACCAGAGTGCCCATTCAAGGCATCGGTGTGCCGCAGATGTGGCAGGAAAGGACACCTAGCAGCTGTGTGCCATGCTGCCGCTCCAGCGACAATGCCAGCTGCCGCCTCCAGAACCGTTCCACCAGGACAACGAGGGTCGCAGAAGCGTTCAGGACGCTACCAGCCACAGCCGACCGACTGCTTCGCGCTGGCGGAGATGCCCCCAGCTCTAAGCTACGACCAGGCAGAGAGTAGGAGACTGTCAACAGTGGTTTGCTTAGAGGGGGTGGGGGTAAAAATGGAAATAGATTCAGGGTCCTCTAGATCACTCATGTCCTGGGCGCATTTAGTTAAGCTTTGCCCCAAGCTCAGGAAGCGGGATCTCGGCCCCACGGCGACGATCCTGAAAGATTACCAGGGCTCACAAATTCCCATTCTAGGTCTGCACAGAGTGAGAGTAGACTACGGCCCCTTCCACGGATCCCTTCCCATCCTGGTAGTGGCCAAACCCCTAGCTGCCTTGATCGGATTGGACTGGTTTCCAGCCTTGGGACTGTCAGTCCAAGGAGTACACAGCGTGCCAGCCAGTTCTCCGGTAGACGAAGTAATCAGAGAGTTCAACGACGTCTTTGATGGCAGCTTAGGAATGTACAAAGGCACTCCAGTTTCCCTAAATTTGGACCCCCAGGTTGCTCCAGTCCGCTTGAAGGCCCGCAGGCTGCCGTTCGCGCTGAAGCCCAAGGTTGAAGCGGAATTGGATCGATTGGTGGCGCAGGGCGTGCTCGAACCCGTCGATCAGGCGAAATGGGAGACCCCCATTGTGGTCCCCATTAAGCCCGACGGGTCTGTGAGGATCTGCGCCGACTATAAGTCGACGATCAACCTCGGGCTTCAGGCGAACCCATACCCGGTTCCGGTGGTGCAAGACCTACTCCACTCATTGGGACGAGGTCGAGTGTTCGCGAAACTGGATATGGCGCAGGCATACCAACAGCTCCCGGTGGATGACGAGGCTGCGGAAGCGCAGACCATCGTGACCCACCGTGGGGCTTTCCGCTGTCGCCGTCTCCAATTCGGCGTGTCCGTAGCCCCGGGGATCTTCCAGAGCCTCATGGAGCGACTGCTCCATGGGCTCCCTGGCATTGTACCGTATTTTGATGACGTCCTGATTGCTGCTTCCAGCATATCAGAACTCGCCAAAACGTTACGGAAGGTCCTCAGAGTTTTCAGGGGCGCGGGTTTAAAGTTGAAACGCAGCAAATGTACGTTTGCTGCGCCTAGGGTGGAATTCCTGGGTTTCATGATTGACGCCCAAGGAATTCACCCAACCCCCTCCAAGGTCGAGGCCATCCAAAAGGCCCCCACTCCTGCCTCCAAAACGGAGCTGCAGGCATTCCTTGGCCTTTTGAATTTCTACGCGCCGTTTATTCCCCATAAGGCATCGCTAGCCGAGCCGCTGCATCGGTTGCTCGACCGATCCACGGCCTGGCACTGGGGCAGCCGCGAAGCACACGCGTTCGCGGCTGTCAAAGCCATGCTCACGTCAGATGCGGTACTAGTCCAGTACCATGACAGGCTTCCTCTGACGCTTGCATGCGATGCCTCCCCTTTTGGCCTGGGGGCTGTCCTTAGCCACGTCTTTCCAGATGGCTCGGAAGCCCCCATTGCTTTTTACTCCCGGACAATGTCTCAAACGGAGAGAAACTACAGCCAAATCGACAAGGAGGCTTTGGCTGTAGTGTCCGGGATTAAGAAGTTCCACAATTACCTCTATGGGCGGACCTTTTCTGTTGTCACGGACCATAAGCCGCTCCTTGGGCTATTGGCCGGTGACCGTCCGACCCCCCCCATCCTGTCGCCCAGGATGACCCGCTGGACGGAATTCCTGGCAGCGTATGACTATACGCTGCTATACCGTCCTGGCAAGCAGATAGGGCATGCTGATGCCCTAAGCCGCTGCCCTCTCCCGGGGCCGGATCCGGCCCCTGTGCCTGCTCTCTCTGTCCTGATGGTCGCGGAGTCGGACTTGCCCCTGTCCTCTTCCGCCGTTGCCGCTCACACCCGCGCAGACCCCGTCCTCGCCCAGGTCTGCCGATGGGTGCTGAGGGGCTGGCCTTCGGGCAGCGTGGCTGAAAATTTTCGGCCTTACAAGTCACGCCAGCTGGAGCTCTCGCTCCATTGCGGGTGCTTGTGTTGGGGAGATCGGGTCATCGTCCCTTCCCCTCTCCGGCACATGGTTCTTCAGTCGCTCCATGCCAACCACGCAGGCATCGTCCGTATGAAGGCATTGGCCCAGAGCTATGTCTGGTGGCCCGGCATGGACGCTGAAGTGGCGGAATGGGTGGCCGCCTGCTCCTCCTGCCAATCGTCCCGGCCGGCCCCGCCAGTCTCCCCGCCGAGGGAGTGGGACGCCCCCAGGTGCCCATGGTCCAGGCTCCACTTGGATTTCGCGGGTCCCTTCCATGGCCAGAATTTCCTCGTGGTGGTGGATGCGTTCTCACGCTGGGTGGAGGTGATTCTCATGGCTTCCACCACAGCGGAGAGCACGGTGCGTGCCTTGCGCCATCTGTTCGCAACCCACTGGTTGCCGGACGTCGTTGTGTCTGACAACGGACCCCAATTTCAATCCTCCACCTTCTTGGACTTTCTGGCCACCCAAGGGATCCGCCACACGCCGGTCGCCCCTTATCACCCGTTGTCTAATGGACGCGCGGAACGAGCCGTGCGCTCAGCCAAGGAAGCCTTGGCCCGTTTGGATAAAGGGGACTGGCAGGCAAGGGTGGCTGCGTACTTTTGGGACAGCATGTCACACCTTGCCCGGCCACAGGAAAAGCCCCGCGGAGCTCTTGATGGGCCGACGCTTGCGGACCACTCTGGACAGACTGCACCCCGATTACGACGGGTTGCAGAGGGGCAACCTGCAGATTCCCACTCCTCGTTTATTTGAAATTGGGGACCTGGTTTGGGCAAGGAACTTTTCAGGGGAGCCGCGATGGATTGCCGCAACCATTTTGGACGTAACCGGACCCTGTTCTTACAGAGTCGGCCTTCAGGATGGATCCGAGTGGCGGCGCCACCTGGATCAACTGAGGCGCCGCATGCCCGAAACAGCAGTCGCCACGCCAGGCCGTTCCTGCCCGTTGGCCCCCGTTGGGCCGTTGTTCTCTGCTCAAGCCGAGCAGTTGCTTGGAACCCCGGAGTCCCTAGCCGGTCCAGACCTCGTATCAGCGGGAACAGCACGGGGAGACCGCCAGGACCTCACAACCCAATCTGACTCTCAGCTGGGGGCCTCGCCCATCGGAGAACCACCCTACCAGAATAATACTCGCCAGCAAATGTCAACTACCCCAAGCCCGGTCGCCACGCCCCCTCGCCCGGACTTGCTCGGGTCGCCATTGCCGCCTACGGCAACTCCACCTCCGAGGGCAGGCCGCGGTGACGTAGGCGAAGGCTCCGTGTCCCACAGAGAGGAGCGTCCTCAAGAACTAAGGCGGTCAGGGCGGACCCGACACCGCCCCGCCTATCTGAACGACTACGCGTGCGCATATACTGTGTTGGACAGAGAACCTAGACACATGCGCACTGACTATGGGGGAAGGAGTGTTGAGTCCTCAGCCCAGACAGCAAGTCTGGTAACCTTTGAGTCACCGCATTCCGGAACAGATCAGGCAGCTGTGTTAATTGACTGAGACGAGCTGTCTGGAATCTGTCTGGAAAGGAGTTACAATGTTGCAATTGCTTGCTAGGAGTTTCCTGCCTGGTAACTCTATATAAGAGGTTGCCAGAGAAGAAACCTTGCCAGTTGAATTCTTGTGCTGTTGTAAGAGTGTGAATAAACGTTCCTGTTGTTTTGACCATGCCTGAGTCGGAATCCTTTGTCTGATCTAACAAAAACAACAGGGTGATTCCCAGAAAGCCTGGGTTGATCAAGTAGAAAGTTGTCAGGCTAATCTTCTCCCTGGTAATCCTGGTGGAAAACACCTCCAGATGTGCTGATTCTACTTGATCTTAATGGAACATTAACAAAATTTTGAAAATCTGAAAGAGCAAATCTTCCACCAGATCTTTTCTCAGCCTGAATATTTACCAAGGATGCTTTCTGAGTTTCCTTCTCTCCTATTATGCAGCTGCAGGATTCTCCCCTCTTATCTGGGGAGAATCTGGTCCTTCCCTAGGCAGTCTCTTCCCCTCTTCCCAAATGTCATTCTGACATATCATCACACTTCCTCAAGAGATTATGGGAACTCTGGTGATATCACTGGATTTCAGTAAAGGACCCACAAAGAATTGTGTGATAGGATTAGAAACCTCAGGAGTGGTATCATAATTAAGTGGATAAAAACTCTCTTCAAAATGATACTAAATAATTTTAAATCTTTTTAATCTTTCCTATGAAACCTGAAGGTAATGGATAACAATTTGCCATTGGTCATCAATTTTTCAATGTTGATGTTAATATGGTCATTAATATGGTCTTAGAGTAACCAAATTTGATGTGATTTAAAGAATATAAAGTCTTTCAAATTACAAGCCTTATTTGAAATTTCATTAAAAATTAAAGATTTTTCTAAATGAATACATCCACCAAGATCAAAATGGATTTTTGCAAAATAGATACCTTAGAGATAACGTTAGAATTATTATGGATAAAATGGAATATTATTATACACACTCAGATAAAAAAATGGTCTAGATGTTTCTGGATGCGCAAAAAGCATTCGATAGAGTCAATTGGGACTTTATTCTGCGGCAAATTGAAGAGACGGACTTTGGACCTATGTTTTTACAAGCTATTTGAGCACTTTATAAGTCACAATATGCAAGAGTGCTAATTGAAGGTGAAACAACAAAAGAGATACAAATAGGTAGGGGGATGAGGCAAGGGTGTCCGATGTCTCCACTGCTGTTTATTCTAACATTGGAACCTCTATTAAATAAAATCAGGCAAGATAAAGGAGTAAAAGGAACTAAAATCAGAAAAGAAGAATTCAAATTACAAGCGTTTGTGGACGATCTTGTTCTTATATTAGAAGACCCAATGATATCAGGGCCAAATTGCTAACAAATATTGAGGAATTCGGTGCTGTAGCAGGTCTGCAAATTAATAGAAATAAAGCTAAATTGCTATTAAGGGGACACTGGGAATACAAATTGTTAAAAAAATAAAATATTTGTGTATATGGTTGACTTCAAAATGTTCTGCAATAAGGAAAAACAATTATGACAAATTCCTCTTACAAATGGAACAGGACTTAGACAGGTGGAGGAATGTACAACTATCCCTGCTAGGAAGAGTGGCAGTGATAAAGGCACATGTGCTGCCAAAATGGATATACCTTTTCCAAACGGCTCCTGCAAGATTAGAGAGGAATTTTTTGAATAAAATGGACCAGATAACTGGCAAATTCATTTGGCAAGTGAAAAAAACGTGTATTAAAAGAAAAATGATGCAGGAGCACAAAACAAGGGGAGGCTTGGGGCTTCCAAATTGAGAGTGGTATTATCAAGCCTCTTGCCTGGTTTGGATAAAGGACTGGATAACACTAGAGAGGAAACGCATACTAGCAATCGAAGGATATAATTTACAGCAAGGATGGCACTACTTTCTTTGGCCAACAAAAGAAGATCAGTGCAAATATTTCATAAACCACTATGTAAGGGGATGTTTGATGAAGATATGGGATAAGACTAAAGGACTGATGTATAGTAAGACTCCATACTGGATCGCGACTCTTGAAGCAACCATGTACCCAACGTTATATAATTTGGACAAACTTGTGACTTATAGGGAACTGCTGGATGGCGGAGGTAATCTTAGGTCCAAAACAGATTTGAAATTACAGGGAATTAGTTTGGACTGGTGGGCATATACGCAAATACAGTCAAGATACCAAAAAGACAAAGCTACATGGGGAATTTTCACTTCCCCACAAGAATTCGATAAGTCCCTTTTGGAAACAAATAAAAATGTATTTCTAAAGTATACAATCTCTTGCTGACATGAAATATAGGTGATGAAATCGTCAAAGACTCGATGATAGCCTGGGGGAGAAATTTCGGGTATTCACTGGATCTTGAAAAATGGCAAGAACTATGGAATGAAACAGTAAAATTAACGATGGCAGTGTCTTTTAAAGAAAAGACTACGGATTTATTTATTTATTTTTTATTTTATTAAATTTATACCCTGCCCTTCTCCAAACGGACCCAGGGCGGCGCACAGGAATACTAAAAAACATACAAAATACATAAAAAATTTTAAAAACTTATTCGATAAACCCTGCGTTAAAACCAAATAAAAATTCCCGAAATTTAAAACTATCTAAAAGTCATTTTGGGGTTACGCTAGGCCGGCTAGATGGAACAAGTGTGTCTTTAAGCACTTGCAGAAGAGGCGGATCTGGATGGGCAGCAACAAACTCAAACTCAACCTGTCCAAGACCGAGTGGCTGTGGTTTCTGGCCTCCCGGTTTAGCCAGTTGACACCATCACTGGCCATGGGGGGGGGGGGGGGAAGTACTAGCCCCTGTGGAGAGGGCACGCAATTTAGGAGTCCTCCTGGATTCCCGCCTGTCCCTGGAGGACCAGGTGGCAGCCGTGGCCAGGGGGGCATTTTACCAGGTCCGCCTGGTCCGCCAATTGCACCCCTTACTTGACCGGGAGGCCCTTCGCACAGTCACTCAAGCGCTCGTGACTTCTCGCCTGGACTACTGTAACACTCTCTACATGGGGCTCCCCTTCAGATGCACTTGGAGGTTGCAGTTGGTCCAGAATGTGGCCGCCCAGGTGATTATGGGTGCTTCAAGGCAATCCCACATAACACCGCTCCTGCGCGAGCTGCACTGGCTGCCTGTGACCTTCCGGGTGCGTTACAAGGTTTTGATGACCATCTTCAAGGTGCTCCATGGCACGGGGCCTAGCTACCTATGAGACTGTCTGCTGCCCCATACGTCCCTACGACATACGCTCTCACAGAGAGGATCTGCTCCGGGTGCCGTCAACTGGGCAATGCCGGTTGGCGACGCCCAGGGGAAGAGCCTTCTCTGTGATGGGCCCAACCCTCTGGAACGCTCTATCTCCCGAACTCTCGGACCTCCACCTGTTCCGCCAGCGGTTAAAAACGCACTTCTTCCAACAAGCCGGCCTGGCATGATTTTGCTCGACACTGTACTGCTTTTAGTCGACCATAGTTTTAATTCAGGGGTTTAAATATGGGTTTTAGCGCAGGGTGGATTTAATTTAATTTAGTTTTAAGAATGCTTATATTCTTGTATATTTGTATATTTATATTTTATATTCCCTGTGCGCCGCCCCAAGTCCCTATGTGGTGAGATGGGTGCGGCTTATAAATACGATTAATAAATAAATAATAAATAAATAAAATATGTATAAGATGCTCTATAGATGGCATATACCACCAACAAGAATTGCGAAGATGTTTCCTGGAACGCCTGAAGAATGCTGGAAATGCGAGTCAGCCAGGGGCACATTCTACCATCAATGGTGGACATGTCCACAAGCCAAAGATATTGGAGTAGGATAAAAGATTGGCTTACGGAGATTACAGGAACCACCTTTCAATTAAAACCAGAGGCTTATTTATTGGGGTAAACCCCGGAGGTATAAGGAAGATAGACTGGCATCTTTTCACACACATGACCACTGCAGGCAGAATAGCATACGCAGAGTTTTGGAAAGGGAAAGAACTACCATCAGACCAACTAATTATCAACAAAATCTTCTGGTGCGCTGAATGCGACAGACTAACATATATTCTCAAAGACAGACAGGAAGCAATATTCTACCAAAGTTGGGAAAGATGGTATGACTGGATGGAGGTAAAGAGACTAAGGGATGAGAGATAGGAAAGGATATACAATGTAGATATATAGATAGTAAATAAAATGAATGTATCGAGCAGTGATAGCTATGGGGAATTGACAAATATAAGATATAGACAAATAGAAACAGCTGGAATATCTAGGAATGTAGTAAGATGGTATACGATGTTTGTAACTGTGTACATATAGGGGGTGGGTTACTCCCAGTGGTATCTGTGTAGTTTGCTTTCTTCTCAATGTCTTATTTATGTTCTTTTTTCTGTTATTAATTTATAATAAAAAAATAAAAAAATAAAAATTTAATAAGTTTGATAAAATAACAATGGTTTTAAATCAACTTAAAGGCGATAATCAGAAGTAAGCAATAATTGTTGAATCGGATGGATTGGGTGGATGGAAGTTGGAACTGAATTTGCTGCTGGCATCCCTGAAGAAGGAGCCTGCTTTGATGGGAGACTGCTTGGAGATGATGATGATGATGATGATGATGATGATGATGATGATGATGATGATGATGATGATGATTTATACCCCGCATCCATCTCACCACAAAGGGACTCGGGGCGGCGCACAGGGAGATGGCTGGAGAGGCCCTGGACCCTCAAGATTCAAAGTGGATAGAACGGATGACTAATAAAAATGGATTCCTTCAAGAAGACGGAGGGAGATTGGGGAATTGACTTCTCATATTTAACTGCAAAACAAGTCTTAACAGTCATTGTGTTTCCATTTACAGGAGGTTCTATGACTTTGGGGGGTGGAAAGCAGTTGTTGGGAAAGATCCTAGTTAAAATTTTAAGGAAATGTATTATTATTAAGAATCAAGCAAATGTTTAACCCTGGACAGATCCTGGATGGATTGGAGGTAATGATTATGGGGGTCTGTGGCAGATAAGAAGTCCCTGCAAATTTTCTGTGAGTTAAACAGCAGATAACAGATAATTCTGAAGTTTTGAAAATTAACTTTATTGTTGGATTGTCTATTAACTACATATTTTATGTACAGCAGATAGATGACAAGTCAGGTATTTGCAAATAGATATGTATTTTATAATTGTGGGCCTATTTTGCAAGGGGGAGAAACTATTATTGGTGTTTTGTATTCAACTACATGTTCTTGTCTGTTTTTAATGCACGAGGTTTTTTAAAAAAAGTTTTATCTAGTTTTATTTTGTCTTTGTAATTGTTTTATTTTCCAAAACTTTTATTTTACCTTTTTGAATAAATAAAATTCTATTAGAGGAATATCAAGTTTCCAGAAACAATATTTATGATTAGCAGACAGAGAAGGGTGCATAAGAAAAAGCAGTAGAAAAATATCTGATTTTCAGCTACTAGGACTTCACTAACAAAAGAGTCTCATATAACAACATGAATGATAGAGTGGAAAAAAGATGAGGGATACCAACTTGGTATGCATGTATGTGAAAAGGATCTCAAAATACAAGTTAACTGGAAACAGAATCTGAGTCAGCAGGGAGGGGTCCATGGAAAGAAGACAAATACAGCCATAAGAATCTCAGGAAGAGAACGTTCTGGTTTGGGGAGACCCCAACTCAAGGACCAGGACCCCTTGCAGGCACCAAGGTTGGAGAAGAATTTGCACACAATCCACCTGAACTTCAGGGAAGGACAAGGAAGCCCAGGAAGAGATCAAAGGAACTGCTCTTAGCCTTGAGGAAAGACCACAAGGAGAAGAGCTGAAGATCAGGAAGAGTCTGGGAGCTCCTTTTCCAACTGACAACAATCTCTCGGTTGGAGAAGGGAGGATACAGCCAGTGGTGGGATTCAGCCAGTCTGGCCCAGTTCAGACAAACCGCTAGTAAACGCCCCTCCCCACCACATTTGCCTTGCAGGCCTTGACTGGTGCCTTGGAGTCACAGCTGCAGCTGCTCTTTGGCTCCCTTGCCTCCACCACGTGGCCACGCAGCCCAGCCTGTTTGCCTGCCTTTGCCGTGGCCTCCTGCTCCTCTTGGCCTCCTCCTGAATGCCCTCCTCACGCTGCTCCCGACCATCCGACAGTAATGTGTTACAGCCACTCTTCATCTTTTCCCCTTTTCCTTTCCTTCTTTCTGATTTCCTTTCCCCTTCCTTTTTTCCTCCCTTCCCTTTAACTCCCTTCATCTTTTCCTTTTCTTCTTTCCCATTTCCTTTCCCTCTCCCTCCCTCCCTCCCTTTCCTTCCTTTCTCTCTCTTTCTTTCTCTCAATCTCTCTCTCTTTTCTTTCTTTTCTTTCTCTCAATCTCTCTCTTCTTTCTTTCTTTCTTTCTTTCTTTCTTTCTTTCTTTCTTTCTTTCTTTCTTTCTCTCTCTCTCACACACTATCTCTCCTCCCATTCCAATGCACAGTGTAAAGAAGCCTCCCGCCCTTCCAGCTCCCCCAAGTCCCCCCTCCAAGCTTTCTTGTGCGAAGGAGGCACCGATCCAAGACCACCCCCAGTATGGTGCCTGAGCTCCAGTAAGTTAATCTGCCGGGCTTTCCTGGAATACAAGCGATGCCACCGGCACTTGGAAAGAACTTCTGTGACCGTCCCACCACTAAAAGCAAAGAGAGGGAAGGGGGCTGAAGGGGGGAGGAGGGAGGGAGAGAAAGAGAGAGTGTAATGGGCAGTTTGATCCAAAGGAGTTTTTGCTTCAGGTGAATCTCCTAGAAGGTGGAAAGGAGGGGATAGAAAGAGAGAGAAACAAAGAAAGAGAGAAGGGAGAGATGAGAAAGAAAAGAAAAGGGAAAGAAACAAAAGGGGGGAAAAGAGGGGGGTGGAGCTGCAGCTCCCAGTTTAATTTTATTTTATCTATTTTTAGCACTCCAATTGGGTCCTTTTTTATTTCATTAACATTTTTCTGTGGAGATAATAGCGTAGAATATAACACAACTAAAAAATTTTGTTTGCTGCCAAGAATTAAAAAGTCAGGGGAAGGGGGGGAAGAAAGAAACGCCATGGCACCAGCCCTGGATCTTTTCCTCCTGTGAAAACAGCAAAACAGCCAAGAATCGAGGAGCTCCTTGCCAGCAAGAGATCTGTAAGTAAAACAAACCTCCCCCCCATCCCCAATAATCTGGAGAGATTAGAACAAGACCTGCCAAAAGTTGTGGAAAAACAGCATTTACTAGACTTTGCTGATCTGACGAGAGGGGAACAAACTGAAAGCCAGAACTTCTCACAAAGAATTAGCCCAATAACTTCCCACTTGGAGGCTGAGCTAAAAGCTAAAAAGGCGCAGAGACTCTACCCTGGGAAAATTCGACTGAGTTTATGGCAAAACAATGCCTCCTCACAGCACAAACGGTAGTCTCAATATTCGAACAATTAATTGCCATCCAACACGAAGGCCAATAAGGCACCTGGGGCTGATAATGTCCTGCCAGAAATAATCAAAAAGAATGCCAGTTGGTGGGCTCCACTTTTAGCTTCATTGTTTACATTTATAGATAAAACAGGCCATATGCCAAGAGACTGGGGAGTAGCAATTATTATACCAATACATAAAAAAGGTAATAGAAATGACCCAGGCAATTATAGACCCATTAGTCTCCTGAGCGTTATTAGTAAATTGTATGCCAAACACCTAAACAATAAACTTCAGGACTGGCTAATTTCAGGGGGGGATAATCAGCGCTCCATGGCACGGGACCTAGCTATCTGTGGGATCACATCCTGCCCCATACATCCCTGCGGCCGATTCGCTCCCACAGAGAGGGACTTTTCCGGGTGCCGTCCACTAGGCTATGCCAGCGGGCGACGCCCAGGGGAAGGGCCTTCTCTGTGGCGGGCCCGACCCTCTGGAACGACTTTCCCCCCGATATTAGAACAACCACGGACCTCCGCTCCTTCCGACAAAAATTAAAAACACACTTCTTCTGCTTGACCGGCCTAGGGTAATTAAACTGTTTTTAAGGGTTTTTAGGGTTTAGTTTTAGTTTTTATATGGGCTTTTAGCGCAGGGTTAGTTTAATTCGTTTTAATATTGTACTTGTTCGTGGTTTTTAATTGTATTTTTAATTCCCTGTGCCCTGCCTCGAGTCCCTTCGGGGGGAGAGAGCGGGTTATAAATTAAAAATTATTATTGTTGTTGTTGTTGTTGTTGTTGTTGTTGTTGTTGTTGTTGTTGTTGTTATTATTATTATTATTATTATTATTATTATTATTATTATTATTATTATTATTATTATTATTATTATTATTAAAGATGAACAGGCCGGATTTAGAGAAGGAAGATCAATGGTGGATCATATCTTGGTACTCCACCACTTAGTACAAAAATACACATGTAAAAAAAAATCCTCTCTTTTTGTGGCCTTCCTTGATTTTAAGCAGGCCTTTGATTCAATATCCAGGGTTACCCTCTGTGTGCCTATACACAGACTATACTATGTAATATATATGTACACATATGGCATGTATACATGGATTAAATTGTGTATTTTGGATGCCCACCCAGTCATAAGACCCAGCCACGCCCACAGAACCAGTAGTAAAAAATATTTGGCCCCCACCCCTGGATCCAGCCCTCTTCCAATCACTGACTCCTGTTACACAAGTGTAAGATCTGCTCACGATTATTCCAGAGTGTCAAACATGGAAAAGTGAATTCAGTTACAAGAGAGGAGATTTTGGGTGAACGAGAGAGAAAAACATGATAAAAGGATGAGCTGTTTTAGAGCTGAGCCAGGAAAGCAGAGAAGTTCAGTCTCCTCTTCATGGATTGTCTGAATGCAAAGCCTGAGCAGCCATCAGTCAGAGAAGCTTCAACTGGGATTCCTGCAGAGAGGAGGGGTTGGGCTAGATGGTCTCAGGGTCTCCTCCAAATTCACAAAGGTTGTCATGCCACAATATGGAACTCTTGTGCTGTTGTTGCTCCAGCCCCACTTAGTGGCCAGGGGCAGATAAGCCTAACTCTATGGTCTGAAGCCAGACTCCGTTTTCTGTCAGCCTTTGGAGAAAATGGAAGCAGCCGTTGTGACTGAGACCCCTGGTCATCTGGAGACGGCCTCCATCCCTCACAAGGAGCATCACTGGACAGATTCCAGCTGCTCCTTTGCTGGCTGTTAGTGAATGCTGCCTATCTCGTCTTTCTATTTGATTTCCACTCTTTGCATCTCCTCAGCTTCATCTGTTCTCCTAATAAAGCATCCAGATCCATGCCAGGCTCCCTTTCATTGGAGGAGAATAGGGGGGCTTAGCTGCCTGTGCAGCTGCACACAGACCCACCTGCAATGGGGACGGAAGGAAGGTGGAATTCCAAAAATACAGATATTTATTTAAGAAAGAATACATCATTTTCAAATTAGCAGAGTTTAATATAAAAATGCCATGGAATCTACTCTTTGGAACCATTAATTTCCTGAGTAATTAAATTGGCCAGATCTGTTGAGATGGTTCCCCTCCTTCTCCTCTGGATTCCTTATCCAAAGGGTCTAAGATTAATGGATCCATATTGGGACCCCCATACCTGCCACGGCTGCAGCCTTGGAGACCCCAAGATCTTTTCTCTCCCCTTCCTTCCCCTCCTCAATCTGGAGGAATAGGCGGCATTCAAGGCCTGGGCCAGAGTCTTCATGAGACTGTAATGGTGGTAGTCATTTTGGGCCTTTAATCTCTCCCCTTTCCATTGGGTCGCCAGTGGGGCTTCCTGGGTGCATCTTCTACGGCCTTTAACAGAAAAGACATTCTTTGAAAGAGAACAGTGGAAATAATGATCTTGAAACTTTTCTTCCACAAACAAAAAAGGTTCAAAGGCAGAATCTCTTGGCCTTCTTTTTGCCAGATAACCAAAGTTCCAAATACTATGGATGTATTTGAGAAGTCTGCGCTTGTTTATTTTATCCCCTCTAAAATTTGTGAGGATCCAGACTTTCCCTTCAATGGGTCCTGGGAGACGCATAAATGTTAAATGGAAAGGAAGAATTCTCTTCCAAATGGGCTCAAATTCTATGAAATGAACAAAGACGTTGACTTGTCTCCACTTAGAGAGGGAATCCCTGAGATATGTAGTATATCCAGTCTTTGAGAATCGTTGTGATACAACCACACAAATTCCACTCCTGATAAGCAAAAGAGGGAAAATCCTCATGAAATCCTCTCCCTTCTCTGTGTCTGAAGCAAAGAGGCCAATCAGGGTCCATCTGAAATGGAGGAGCAGCTGGACAATTGCTGGGTACTGGAATCCTTCTTTGTGGAGCATCTGGTGGAAAAAGGGGAATCGACTTTTATCACTTAGAGCCTCTGAAGCTGTATAAAAATTGATCTGAAAAAGCAATTGAAAGGATGAGAGGTATGATGGGGAAACTGAGGCATACAGAGCCTTCTCTCCCCACACACCAGCCACTCCAGCCCAGCTCCACTGGCGTCCACATGCAAACCCACATCCTGCTGGCCAGCTGGTTTTCGGGCCTATGCCGAGGGCCAGAATGGGGGGGGGGCCTGTGAGTATGCAGGGGGGGGGGAAGGGGAGCACTCACATTGCGCAGGAAACTGAAAGTGAGTGTGAATGGCCTAGACATTCCCCCCCCCCGGGCTTCCTGACTCAGTTGGAGGCTTTTTTCAGCTTTAAAACAGTTGCAAGGGTTTTTATTTTTTATTTTTGCTTCCGGGCTGGTGCAGGAGTCTTTTCAGGGCCAAAATGGAGCAGGGAAAGTGCAGGTTGTTTTTCCCCCCCGTTTTGGCCCTGGAAAGCCTCCTGCACCGACCTTGAAGCAGAAATAAAAAATAAAGCCCTTGCAGCTGTTTGAAGGCCGAAGGAAACCACCAACTGAGCCAGGAAGCACTGGGGGGGGGGGGGGGGTAGGCCATTCACACTCACTTCCAGCCCTCCAGAGTTCACTGCCCCAGGGCAGAAATGAGGACCTGTCCTGTGGAGCCAACTGCCACTTGGGCAAGCAGGACAACCACAGAAAGAAGAGGAGGAGTAGAATGAAAATGCTTTGCAGGAGCCGGCAGGGAGCAGGTCAGGGGGGCTGGCTGGGGAGTGGGAAATCATGATGTTTAGGGGGCAGCAGCCTCCATGCTCTGACTGTGCTGGGGGGTGAATGAGAGGCCCTGCTTGAATGGGGAGGAATGTATACACACACCCTGCCTCTCTGCTCAGTTGTCGCCCAGACCATTGGCAGCAGTTTGGGTGCCCCCCCTCTCTCTCACACACATACACAATTGGATTGCTCTCTTACCCTCCCTGTCTCTCTCTTGCCCCATTTACTTGGAAGCTGCTCCATGAGACAAGAAGCCGAGAAACAAGAGAGGAGAGAGAGGTTTGCAAAGTCAGGGAGTCCTTGTTGCAGGAAGGAAGGGAGAAGCAGGAGGGATCTGAGTGGGTTGGGGAGGCCTTGAGGGTCTCTTCTATCACTAGGACCCCCATGGCCTTCCCCACCCTCAGATTCCTCAGGGGCACATTGGGTTCCTTCAATTGGGAGCTCTTAGGAAAGGATCCCCTCCTTGTGGGTTGCAAACAGCTCTTTCCAGTGGGGGAAACAGGACAAAGCAAGTGGGGGGAAAGAGTTTCCTTTGCTCTGTTTCCAGTCTGAAGGAGACCATGGCAGGATCCCTACAGAAGAGCTCTTGGAAGGATCATGATGGATTCATAGAAAAGCAACTAACTTAGCTCTGCTCTTAAAGGCTGAAGCTGTTGCCCATCAAAAACAGAGGAGCTCTGATCAACTCCCAGAGCCATCATTTTGACAGTTTGGCTGTCCTGCACTCTGTCCCCATGAAATGCAAGCATGGAATCAACTGAGCCTGGTTTGTTCTCAGTCTTTTCAGTGGCCACAAACTACTAGCAAAAGTGGCATTTGATCACAAGGCAAGGAAGGTTTCCCCTTTGGCATTGGAGCCTCCAAGAAGGGACAGGAAAGACCAAGGAAAAGAAGGAAAGAGGGGAAGAGAGCAAGGAAGGAAAAAGAAGGAAAGAGGGGAAGGAAGAATGAAGAGGGAAGGAAAAAGAAGGGAAGGAAGGAGATTACAAGGAGAGAGAGTGAGGGTGGGAGGTAAATGCTGCCTTAGCACTTGATCACCAGCAGCCCTGCTGCCTTTTACCATCCCCTTGTCCCCTCCTCCTGGCCTCCCCTGGTGGTCTCCTATCCTATCACTGAAGATGCTTTGGTTACATAAGGGGAGGGAATGGGCCTCCCTCTGACCCACATGCTTTGCCCTACTGCACACACCATGGGCACCCAAGAAGAGGGAGCACAGCAGCATTGGGAGCAGGCCCACCATGGCCCCTGAAGTCAACCACAATGGGGCCATCATTGAAATTGAGTTTGACATCCCTTTACAAAAGTCACATTAATCAAAAGCATGCCAAATGCAAACATTTCCCTTTCAATAAAAAAGATTTTTGTATCATTGAAAGTGCTGTTATTGTGGGGATTTTTTCAGAGGAAAGACATTAATCATGTATGAGTTGTTTTTCTAAACTAAAACCTCATTATTCAAGTTAAATTGCCGTGTTGTCACTCTAAGATAAGTAAGTGGGTTTTGGGTTGCAGTTTGGGCATTTAATCTCTAAAAGGTTTGCCATTACTGGATTAGAGCATACACAAAGTGTAATCTAATTCTTCTTTTGTTAAATTGCTGTTGAAAGAAGCTCCATTACAACCTAACGTGCCAACTGCACTGATAAATCTTCTAGGTCAGTGGTCGGCAAACTGCGGCTCGTGAGCCGCATGTGGCTTTTTGGCCCCTTGCATGTGGCTCTTCAGACTCTCTCTGATTCCCTCCCTTCCTCCCTCTGTCTCTCTCTGTCTCTCTCTCTCTCTGTGCCTCTCTCTGTCTGTCTGTCACTGTCTGTCCACAGAATACCACATGAAGCAGTGGCAAGTCTCTGCGCTGCCAGCGAGGCCATCCGCGAGGTCTGCCTCGCATTCCGCGTCTTCCCCGATGGCGTCTGGAGTGATCAGCGGCCGTGGAGAAACTCGCCGCTTTTCCACAACGTGGAAAAGATTGGCGCGTGCACGTCCCGCAGAATTACAGCGCAACTTCCCACCGCTACGAAGTCTCCGAGACTGTAATTGGGCGGAGCATGCACGCGCCTATCTTTTCCAGAAAAGATAGGCACGTGCATGTCCCGCGGAATTACAGTCTCCGAGACTTCATAGCGGTGGGAAGTTGCGCTGTAATTCCGTGGGACGTGCACGCGTCAATCTTTTCCTGGGTGTGGAAAAGCAGCGAGCTGCTTCACTGCTGCTGCTTCTGCTACCACCGAGCCTTGCGACACACAACTCCCGCCGCCCAAGTTCGCCCGGAAGGTCGCCCGGCAGGGGCGTCGGGCAGGGAAGCCGGGCGCATCTCCAGGGGCTCCCTCCGACAGCCACCACGGCACATGTTCTGGGGCTGCGTGGCTTGGAGGGAGATGGACGCACGGCCCCAGAACTTACGCCGTGGTGCCTGCCGGAGGGAACCGATGGAGACGCGACCGGCTTCTCTGCCCGACACCCCTGCTGGGCGACCTGCTGGGCGACAGCCTCGGTGGTGCTTAAGATGACGGTAGCCTTGGGTGCTCACCCCATCTGCTCGCTCGCCCGCTGCGGGAGGAGGCATCCGTAACCTCTGGCATGCCGGCCCTTCCGCTGCTTCCCGGGGTGGGGGGGGAGGAGAGGGGAGAGAGGGCATGACTGACAGACACAAAGAGAGACAGATGGGGATGGAGGGAAAGACAGAGAGACAGACAGAGACAGAGAGAAAGAGAGGGAGGGAGAGAGACGGAGAGTGACACAGATAGAGAATGACACAGGGAGGGATTGAATCAGAGACAGACAGGGGGAAAGAGGGAGAGACAGACATACAGAGACAGAGAGAGAGAGAGGGAGAGAATCAGATAGAGTGACACACACAGAGACAGGGAGAGACAGAGAGAGGGAGGGAGAGACAGATAGATAGATAGAGACTGATTAAGTGACTGAGAGACAGACAGACACACACACAGAGTGACAGATGGGTGGAAGGAGGAGAGAGAGACAGATACAGAGAGACAGACAGACAGAGAGAGACAGAAAGAAAAAGAGAGATGGAGAAAGAAAGAAAAAATAAAGACAAAGAAAGTGGGAGGGAGAGAGATAAAGAAAGAACTTATGACCACAATTGAACCCAAAATTTTGGTTGCTAAGCAAGACCGTCGTTAAGTGAGTTTCACCATATTTTCCAAATTGGCCAGGCCCACCTGGTCACATGACCACTGAGCCACTCCCACAAAACAGGCCACACCTTCCGGCTCTCAAAAGAAATTTCAATAGTGGTATTGTTGATATTTGGCTCCCTTGACTAATGAGTTTGCCCACCACTGTTCTAGGTAAATTGCCAAGCTTAGCCTAGCAAAGTAACATCTTGTGAAAAGTAAAATGTGGATTCTGCCAAGTAGCCTTGCTTGTAACTTAAAATGTGTGTTCCACATTCCCTAACAAAGGTCTGAGTTATACACCAGAACATTTCTTTCTTTTCCCTTCTAAAGTCTATTGTCTTCAGAGCATTGAGAAAAATCATGAAATTCACATGATATCAATTTATGTTTTTATAGCAATGACATTCTGTGCAATCTATGCTAGCTGTAAGATGTTTGGAAAACTTTTTGGCTCATGCCTGTTTTTTTCTCTCTGCCTGCTCTGTTAAGGTGGACCAAACAGGTCATCCAGTCTTTTGCTTTCTGCAGAAATAAAAGCTGATAATCCGTAGCCTCGTCTTCAGAGTTTCATTCGACTTATCAGATTCTGAGCTGCATTCAAAAACCTCACACAATGAAGAATGCTGTGTTATATTTGAGGTCAGGTCAAATGCAAAATATAAGATTTTAATAAATCCAATCTTGTTCTCATGAAAGCATTAGAATAATTTGTTAATTAGATATCATTTGAAATATTAAAGACAGACTATTAGCAAGATTTATTATGAAAGTGGAAAATAAAAAAACTTTAAAAACTATAAACAATGTAAATCATATTACTGTATCTCACCCCTACAATTTATTACAATTAGATTGACATGTGCAAATGCCAACTGAAATATTCTATTCCAATAAAGGGACTACTAGAATTTTTGAGGATTGCTGCATCTTTTTCTGCTTCTATGGCCCAGATTCTTTGTGGAGGAATCTTTTTAGCTTCTTCTCCAGTTGTACAAGAAACAGGGAGACCTCAGTTCCTAATACGATTTGTCAGTTGCATAATCCAAGATTGGACTTTTAATTGAAGTTTTGTCTGTTCAATGTACCACAATTTTCAGAGTCTGTCAGGTTCCATAGATTAAATTTTATACCAATATCTACATTTTCTGATTTTAGACAAAGCAGAAATTGTGTCAATTCCCAAATCAGCTCTGAGGGCAGCAGCTGGAATCCTTTTGTCCACCCCAAGATCCTCCTCAGAGGCTGGGATTGGGTTGGTTCTGCTGGTGATTTTTCTCTGAAGCCCCAAACATCAGATTAATAGAAGAACATGGGGGAAACCTTGGCCTCACATACTTTGATAATTGGGGCTGAGGAAGCTGGAGAGCTATGAGGTTTTCATTTAAGCTCCACTTTCACTCCTGTCTTTGATCTAACTGAGCTCCTTTGATGATGAGGGAGCCAAGATTCAGTCTCAGAGAAAACAACCCCAGGTAAGGAAAGGTCTTACTTGCACTATTGACTGACCATCTATGGCTAGGAGGTCATTTCCCAAAGACCATAAGTTTTGAACTTGATTTATTAATCATCAGATAATTATTATGACAAAAGAACCCAAGTCTTCCTCACAGGGTATATAATTCAATGTGTAATTATGATAATATCACAGTGTAAATCAGCATGTTCCAATACACATTTAGCATGCTAAACATATGTACCTATTACAGAACTTATAACAATATAAAAGGGTTGAAAGGGACCTTTGAGGTCTTCTAATCCAACCCCCTGCTGAAGAAGGAGAACCTATACTAGGGGCCTTCAAACTACGTCCCGCAGGCTGGATACAGCCCACCAAAACCATTAATCTGGCCCACGCAGGACCACAAGGCTGCCCCGCCCAAATCACCCTGCCCACTTGCCGGCCCCTCCTGCAAGCCCCACAGACTGAAGCTGCAGAGTAAGACCATAGTGTTTCTGGGGGGAAAGGAGGCCAAAAACAGGATGCACAGAGGCCCCAGGAGGGGGAAATGGTGCCCTCTGTCTCAGCTGCTTAGCTGAGTGGAATGCAGAGCCATGTCGCCTGCCACCTGCGGCCTTGCCCGTTGCTCTTCTGGGTTTCATAATGTGCACACAGCAGTGCCAGGAACTGCAAGAGCTGGTCTTCCGGTTTCCGTGAGCGCATGAGTGCCAGCCAGCTGATCGTCCCATGCGTGCACAGCAGAAACCGGAAAAAGAGCTGTTTGCTGCATCTTACGCACCGACATGCACACTGGGCAACTCCTCTTCCAGATCGCATCCCTGACAAGAATAATAATAATAATAATAATAAATAATAATACATTTTATTTATAACCCGCTCTCTCCCCCCGAAGGGACTCGAGGCGGGGCACAGGGAAATTAAAAACAAATTGACACAGAACAAAATACAAAATTAAAATCACATTAAACATATCCTGTGCTAAAAACATCTATAAAAATACAAACTATCCCTAAAAACCCCTTAACACTATTAAATTTAATTAAAATTACCCTAGGCCAGCCAAACGGAAGAAATGAGTTTTTAAAAGCTGTCGGAAGGAGCGAAGGTCCGTGGTTGTTCTGATTTCGGGGGGAAGGTCGTTCCAGAGGGTCGGGCCCGCCACAGAGAAGGCCCTTCCCCTGGACGTCGCCCGCTGGCACAGCCTAGTGGACGGCACCCAGAGAAGTCCCTCTCTGTGAGAGCGAATCAGTGCACTCAGTGCTGAAAAGGTTCTCCCTCCATGCCCTCTTCCAAGGGAGGTTTAACCAAGTCTTTATAAAGTGGGACCAATACTTCACGTGATTTGGATTCTCTCCTTCTGTTGATGCAGCCTAGGATTGCAATGGTTTTTTTTGGCTGCTCCCACACATTGTTGGCTCACATTTAAGAAATTGTCCCCTAAGATTCCCAGATCCCTCTCACAGTTCCTGCTATTGAGCCAGGCTTCACCTGATCTGTACCTGCACATTTGGTTTTTCTAGCCTCAGTGTAAGACTTTACTTTTCTCTACATCGGATTTCATTTTGTTAGATAGGCCCAGGGTTCAAGTCTATCTAGATCCACCTGGACCTTCAGCCTATCTCCTGGGGAATTGGCTACTTCTGCCACTTCAATGTTGTCTTCAAATTTGATGAGCTCCCCATCTATCCCTCATCCAAATCATAGATGAAGATGTTGAAGAGTATTAGGCCTAAAATGGAGCCTTGGGGGTCCCCCTCTGCTTGTTTCCCTCCATGTAGACGTAGTTCCATTGAGGACAACAGGCTGAGTCCATCTGGGGGTGATGCTGTCTATCCCACATATTTTTAACTTACCAAGAAGTAGATCATGGTTTACTTTGTCAAAGCCTTTTTGAATTCCAATCATTGTATACTATGTGCACTGCATTTCACTGGTCCACTAAATTAGCTATTTTTGTCAAAGAATGAAATTTATTTATGATGTGTTTATGGATCCTTCATTAGTCAAAGTATTAATATCTAGACTCAATGACAAGGGTTCAAATATGCACACCTCCCTTCCTCCTTGGTAAGTATCAATCCTTCTTCTCATTCCTCCATTAAGCCGAAACCTCCCTCTCAAACAAGGACCTGGAGAAAGAGCTTGGATCAGGGCCAACAGGCTGAGCTCCATTTTGAGGGCAATCAATTCCATGGAGAAGACATGATTGCATCTATTGCTCACCCACCCCCACCCACCCCTCACTTTACCAGATTGAGGAAAACACTCACAAACCTGTGGGACTTTGTAGGTGCCTCCTAATGTTGAGGCCTGGATGGAGATGTCCCTGTTAGCTGCATCAAGAAGAGCCAGAAGGTTCTCCTTCTTTCCACAGCCGTAGTTGGGGACATTGGCTTCTCCAGTGGAGAGAATGTCCATCAAGACATCTGAAGTGCGGAAAGTGCTCAAATGGTTGTCATGGATGTTGTAGCCCAGTGTGAGATTGTGCAGGAGCCAGGAATTCTTGTTGAACGTTTGGATGTTGGAAATGAACCGTAAGCCATATTCAAAACCGTAAACATCCCTATTGTTAAAAAAAGTGTTATTATAATTAACAGCAACAACAAATATTTTTAATATATAATCCTCCAGAAGGCTAAAGACCTATAAGCCAAGATTGTTCAAAAATCAGTTACACAAATATGGAAATGGGCTGAGTTACGGCAACTACAACTGATTCCACCACTACTTTAAATAAAATTTATTATTCGAGTGATAAATTAAGGATTGAACTGAAAATAATCTTCAGCCCTTTCAGCTTTTTTTCAGACTTCTTTTTGAGACTCTTTCACAAAATAAGACAAAAGAAATTAGACATATCTCCCAATATAGAAATAAACGAAAAATAAAAAAACAGAAAAGAAGGAGAGTGTTAGAATGGAGGGAGGGCAACTCCATCACCCTGAATGACTTACAGCTCACGGAAAACAAACTGAAGAGAAGGAGCCACATTGAAAAGCAACTTTATACGCAATATTTTGTCTCCACTGGTGACTATACCAATGAGATGGTCTCCTGGGCTGTAAAAGCTCTGTGGTTCTTTTCCATCCTGGTGCTCTGAACTCTGTGGGCATTTCATCCTCAGCTTCCCAGAGACTGGATGGAAGAAAAGCAGCATCAGAAGCAGAAGCAGGAGGTCCATCATTCATGGGGTGAATCAATCCCTTTCCTGTTTCTAAGACAATCAACAGGAACAGTTGGAGGAATTCAAAGGCTCTCAGAAGAGGCTTTCCTGATATGGACAGAGAGCCACTCAGCTTCACCTGGACAGGAGAGAAAGGTGCAATCAAGAGCAGAGCCTCTGCCTGTAACAAAAGCCTCTTCCCAGAGAGTTTGACCCAAGGACTTTATCCTTTTCTGACATAAGATCCTTTGTGTGTGGATTCAGTCTGATGTCTACATCAAAGTGAAAAACTGGAGAAATAACATCACGCGTCTCAAAGGCCCAGAGGGTCATAATTACAGTGAGAAGCAGCTTCTCCTCTTGGGATCCTGAACTTCTTCTGGGCTCCATGTGAGGAGGAGAGGCTGGAGACAAGCATGTTATAAGTGAAAAATCACAGATACACCCCTGGGGTCATTGTTCTGTTGTGGTTGTGGTCCTTCCTGTCAGGACATGTCCAGAAAGTGATGCCAGAGAAGACAGTTCAGGGAGTGGACTTCTGCTGTCCTTCAATGTGGTCTCTTGTCTCCAGAGATTGCTGGGGAAGGTCACCCAGAGTTATGGAGTTTGGTGTCCCTTTAACTTAAATGCCATGGAACTCTGGTGTTGCCTGTCTTCTAATGACAAGGAGGCCATCTTGAACTCTGCCCAATGTTAAGAGTCGGCCCTTTTTGGAACTTCATTTTATACCAGAATCCCATATATTGACCCTAATTGCAGCTGGTTTTAAAATTGTTTGTGCCTTAAGTGAAATCTCATTTCCCATCTTTTCTAGCAATATTAAATTTTGGATAAGAGCTCATTAAGAAACAGGAAAGTGACATCTTTGTGAACTAAATCATTGCGTAAAAAGGGAGAAAATTATAAAATGGATGAAAGTTTTTATTTTTTTCTTCTGTATCATTTCTAAGTTGTCTTTCCATGTTCATATAATACACTGATTCTTTATATTTTGACTTTTCTTTGTTTATTAAATAAAGAATGGACTGTAAGGTCTGCAGCTGAGATCTATCTATCTATCTATCTATCTATCTATCTATCTATCTATCTATCTATCTATCTATCTATCTATCCATCCATCCATCCATCCATCCATCCATCCATCCATCCATCCATCCATCCATCCATCCATCCACCTACCAACCTCTGTATCTAATCATTGCATTTATTGGCCACCCATCCTATCACAGGGAGGTCTGCAAAGATGGTGGAGATGCCCACAGTGTGGAGGTTGGTGCAACCTGATTTCCAGAGATCTGGTGGGGCTTCCTCTGCTGTGGAGATGTACTGGGGGGGACCCTTCCCCATCTCTGAGGCTGAGGGGTTTGAAGGGGCTGTTGGAGCTCCTTTCTTCCTGCTTCATTTGGATCCATTGTACAGGGGTTGTGTCTCTTCACTGGGAGTGGAAGACATTAATATGGACTTCTTGGCCCAGAAGGGGGAACTGAGGGGGGGAACTGAAGGGACAGGAAGGTCCATCCTGACAGGTAGGAACAGAGGATGGCCCATATCCCAGGTCCACCGCTTGGAAGTTCTCCCACTCATCGTCCCTCAGATTCTCCTCTCAGGGCCTGGAGACCAGATCCTGGGTGGCTCTGGGTTCAAGCTGTGGCTTCTCAATGCCTGGCTGAGGTGGGATTGGACTCTGTTCTCCTCCAGGGGGTTCACAGCCGTGTCTGACCAAAGCCACGTTCTGCCCAGAGAGGAAGAAGCCCCTTCTCGGCCAGGAATGAGCCCCCCCCCAATGCCTGAGTTTGTCCAGGGGAGACCCCAGAGGAGAGGAGGAGGAGGGGGGATGTGGTCATCCAGGGTTTCTTAGGGGCTTTGAGGAGGCTCCACCTGGACCTCTGCTTTGTCTCAGGGGAGCTGCGAGGACACCGGCCTGGTCAAGTAGGTTGTGTGAATGTGGCCCTTGCAAGCAGAAAAGTGTCCCCAATACAGGTAGTCCTTGACTTACGACCACAATGAAGCCCAACATTTCTGTTGTTAAGTGAGACATCCATCAAGTGACTTTTGTCCCATTTTATGACCTTTCTTGCCACAGTCGTTAAGTGAATCATTGCAGTTCTTAAATTAGTAACGGATGTTAAGTGAATCTGGCTTTGACTTTGCTTGTCATAAGGTCGCAAAAGGGGATTATGTGACCCTGGGACACGGCCATAACGGCCATAAACATGAATCAGTGGTCGAACATCTGAATTCTGACCACGTGACTCTGGGGAGGCTGCAAAGGTCGTAACTGTGAAAAATGGTCATAAGTCACATTTTTCAGTGCTGTTGTAACTTTGAACGGTCACTAAACAAACTGGCTTTTGGCTATTACTTTGTTTGCTTCTAGGTGTTCACTTATTTGTTGTTTAATTATCTTTTCCAGAATCTTTCCTGGTATTGAGGTCAGGCTGATGGGTGTCAGGACCTGTTTCTTCGATTTCTTAGGAAAGACCACACTTAGACATTGTTTGAAAATGAATAAAGTTACTTTTACTAAGGATCGTAAGTGAACAGATCATTTGAAGCAGAGAGTGAATACTTTAGGCGCCAACATAGCGTATTAACCTTTAAGCCCAACCCAATACCCAACTCCCCCCAAAGCAGTGTCCAATATGCATTCATCTCCGACATCAGGTGGGCAGGTCATCACCAGCCTGGAATGTGAGACCGTTAGCCGAAGAGATAACACCGTCCATCACTGTTTTCCACCAGCACAACATTTGAATCCCAGCACCCCCACCCTCCCCGTTTCCATGGCAGCAAAGCAGATAGCGACGGCTGACATCCGGACCTCCTCCAGGAACAGCAAGAAAGCTCGGATACCCGCCGAAAGGGAGATGTTAGACCTGAAAAACAGACAAGAAAGGACAAAACAAGAGAGAGAAAAGAGGGAAAGGGTCAAGGCTTGTGAGGATACTTGGCATAAAATTGCCGTAGTAGTTTAGGTGCTTTGAGATGGTCCTTATCAACCCATTCATTATGTGAAGGGGGAAAATCTTTCCAGCTGACCAAAAACTGAGTCTTATTTCTATGGATTCTGGAGTCCAAAATGTCCCGAACTTCATAATGTTGGTGACCGTCCACCATGGTAGGGGTAGGAGCATCAGGAAACGGCTTGCGAAGATGCGAAGTGCGTTCAGGCTTCAACAGATGAACATGGAACACCGGATACAGTCGACGGTAAGTTTTAGGGAGATCCAAGCGGACGGAGACAGAGCTGATGATTTTTGTGATAGTAAATGGACCGACAAATCTGGGTCCCAGTTTCTTACATTTCTGCGGGCTATCCAAATGTTTAGTAGAGACATATACCCTATCACCAACTTTGTAGGCCGGGGGAGCTGACCTCTTCTTATCAGCATACATTTTATGTGATTGATGGGCATCGTTCAAGGTCTTACGTATGATAGGCCAAACAGGAGATAGTCTAGAAGACCAATCGGCCAAAGAAGGAACAGTAGGTGAGACATGCGGTAATTCAGGAATGGGAACAAAATCTTGTCCATAGACGATACTGAAAGGGGTCATATTCGTACTAGAGTGAACCGAATTATTATAAGCCACTTCCGCATGCACCAGGAGATCAGCCCAATCGTCCTGCTGAAAATTAATGAAGCAGCGTAGATATTGTTCCAAAACAGAATTGACCCTCTCACAAGATCCGTTCGTCTGGGGGTGGTAGGCGGAGCTTAAGCCTTGGGCGGAGCCAATCAGTCTCAAGAATTCCTTCCAAAAGACAGACGTAAATTGAGTGCCCCTGTCAGAGATAATGCGTTGGGGAACACCATGAAAACGGTAGATATGAGTGACAAACAACTTAGCCAAAGATTTGGAGGATGGAATTTTGGAACAAGGCACAAAATGTACTTGTTTGGAGAAAAGATCTGTAACCACCCAAATAACGGTATAGCCCTGGCTGGGTGGGAGATCCACAATAAAGTCCATCGAAATTTCTTTCCAAGGTGATTCAGGCATCGCCACAGACTGGAGAAGACCCTGTGGCTTTCCAGGGGAACGTTTCGAAGCAGCACAAACAGGGCAACTGGCAATATGAGATTCAACATCCTTTTTAAGAGACGGCCACCAGAATTGACGTTTGACAAGGTGTACAGTTTTAACGAAACCAAAATGACCTGCCAAACGTGAATCGTGAGCGCGTTGGAGTACAAAAGGCCGTATGGTCGCAGGGACATAGATTTTGGAACCAATCCAAGGAAGATCGTCTCTAATGGTGCAATCAGCAGAGTGGGCGGAATACCACTCATCAGTAAGCAGTTCAGTCTTAATCCGAGCAATCAGCTCAACCGGAGGGGTAGTTTGAACAGTAGAACGAGTTCGAGTAGCAACCGGAGAAGCCGGTAAAGTAAGAGGCATGAGGGGTTGTACAACGGTAAGTTTAGAAGCATCATATTGTGGTAATCTGGAGAGGGCATCAGCCATGAAATTTTTTCCTCCGGGAATAAATTTAAGATGGAAGTTGAACCGACGGAAATAATGCGCCCAGCGCAACTGTCTTGGCGATAGTTTACGCGAAGAGGTGAGAGCTTCCAGGTTCTTATGGTCGGTCCAGACCTCGAATGGGTGGGGAGCACCTTCAAGAAAATGACGCCAAGTCATGAGGGCCCAACGAACAGCAAAAGCCTCTTTCTCCCAAATGGCCCATCCACGTTCGGTCGTGGTGAGTTTCCGAGAGGTGTAGGCACACGGTTGTAATTGGCCATGGTTGTTGAGTTGCAACAGGACAGCCCCCACGGCGACATCACTCGCATCTGCTTGAATCACAAAAGGGGACGTGACATCGGGGTGTTTGAGAACCGGCTCAACCGCAAATAAACGCTTAAGTTTCTCGAAAGTGGCTTGGCATTCCATGGTCCATTTAAGGGGCGTTCCTGGTCGAGGTTTCCCCTCACCATTCGTTTTGAGAAGATTTGTTATAGGCAAAGCAATACTAGCGAATGATGGAATAAACTGGCGGTAAAAGTTTGCAAAGCCCAAAAAACTTTGGAGCTGTTTACGAGTACGGGGCGGGGCCCAATCTGTTACCGCCTTAACCTTTGCAGGATCCATTTCAATTCCTTCAGAAGAGATGCGATAACCTAAATAGTCAATTTTATCCTGGTGAAACTCGCATTTGGATAATTTGGCGTATAGCTCGGCGGAGCGAAGTTTCCGAAGGACGGAACGCACAAGCTTAACATGTTCATCACGTGTCTGCGAATATATGATGATGTCATCAATGTAGACTAAAACGCCTTTATAAAGGTGCTCGTGGAGGACTTCGTTTATCAATTGCATAAACACCGAGGGGGCACCTTGCAAACCAAAAGGGAGAACCTTAAATTGAAAACATCCCAGTGGGCAGTTAAAAGCAGTTTTCCATTCGTCCCCTTCCTTGATTCTAACTCTATAATAGGCCTCACGCAAGTCCAGCTTAGTAAAAATCTTCCCAGTAGCCAGGTGAGCCAGCATGTCTTTCATAAGTGGGAGTGGGTAGACATTATGTTCGCAAATGGTGTTCAGATAAGAATAGTTTTGTACTAATCTGAGAGTGCCATCTTTCTTTTCTCGAAACATAACAGGTGCCGCTACACGTGGCCTAGCTGGTTCAATAAAACCCCTTTGAAGATTTTTGTCAATGAAGTTCCGTAGTTCATTCATTTCACGCTGCGTCATGGAATAAATGCGGGGTTTTGGCAACTGCACTCCCGGGAGGAAATCAATTGAACAATCAGTGGCCCTATGAGGGGGGAGGGAATCACAAGATTTTTCACTGAAAGCTTCCTTGAGGTCCCAATATTCTTTGGGAATTCTTTCTTCTCCAGGGATGACCTCAGGAGAAGGAAAAGCCAGTAATTGAGCAGCTGGTTCCGAAACAGGGGCCAGGTCAATGGGCGAAATATGCTCGTCCTCCGAAGGCAGGGAGGTGTGATCAGGCACTATCAACGGAATTCGAACCCAACCCTCTTTCCAGTTAATGAGGGGGTTCCATTTACGAAGCCAATTAACACCCAGAATGACAGCATTTTCAGAAATGGTCGTTACAATGAAATTTATGGTTTCTGTATGGGCCTGTCCAATGGAGACACGAATAGGTTCAGTAATGAGAGAGGCAGGGGCTCCCCCAGCTACAGAACCATCCATTTGGCAAAACGCTATGGGAGTTTTTAGATTTTTTAGATGGAAACCCATAGAATACACAACATCTTGATTTATAAGGCACCGTGAGCAACCAGAATCAATTAGAGCCTGCACATTGCAAGTGCGGCCAGTAGATGGAGCCAGAAGCTTTAAATTAATATAAAGGGGGCCGGAACGATGACTCACCAAGTTGTCGTCATCCGACTCCTCCCAGTCATCCGGGCAGGCATTGGGCTGGGCAGACGAGAGGTCCAGTGGCTCCGCCCCACTCATCGCGGGTTTACTGCGCACGCTCAGAGGTTTCGGAGGTCTTCTGTCCCTCCCTCCTTCCCTCTCCGGAGAAGAATGTGGGCGTGAAGAACGACTTGATCTGCATTTGTTAGCCCAATGCCCCTCCTTTCCACATCGATAACAAACAGTCGAGCGCGGTTGAGTAGGTCTTCGGCCCCCCCCACTTTTCTGGATGGGTGAAAACTTTTCAGGGGAATGAGGTCTGGGACTCTCTCTTTGCAGTTTCCGCTCATGACGGACTGAATCTTGTAATTGGGCTTGATCCAGCTCAACGTCACCCGCGAGATCTATCCATTCTTCTAAGGTTTCGGGGCGAAATCTATTCATGCACGTTTGATAAATGTTCTTATCAAGACCCTCAGTATAGAGGTCCATTAATGCCCGGTCACTGTAACCGGTCATGAACACGGCCAGTTCCTTAAAATTCTGCGTGTATTCCTGAACTGATTTATCCCCCTGGCGTAAATTTCTCATTCTCATCTTAGCTTTCCTTTCAACACGGGGGTCCTCAAAGCGCCTTCTCAGGGCAGTCATGAAACGCTCAAAGTCACGCAACACGGGTGAATGGCTATTATGCAGTGAGACCAACCATTGGGAAGCATTTTTTTCCAAGGCCATAGAGACAATTCTAATTTTGAATTCATCTTCAAGATCAGCTGCATAAAATTGTACAAAATTATCGACGTGAATCAGAAAAAATGCCAGGCCCTCGGCACTGCCGTCGAATTTCACACCCAGGGGAGGAAGCTTTGCAAGCCGGCGGGGAGTTCTGAGATCTCGTCTGCCAGTTCCTTCAGGACCCTGGGGTGTTATCCATCCGGTCCTGGTGATTTGAACTCGTCCAGGGCAGACAGGTGCTCACTTACCATTTTCTTCCCTATTTCAACTTGTGTTCCTAATCTGATATTTGTGGTGCTGTTTTTGATTGGTTGGACTGTTTTATCCCTTTGTGTAAAGACAGATGCAAAAAAAGAGTTAAATAGTTCTGCTTTCTCCCTGTTGCTTATCATCTTCTTGCCATTTTCTCCCAGCAGTGGACCAATTGTTTCCTTAACCTTTTTCTTATTTTTAACATGTTGGAAGAAGCTTTTTTTGTTATTTTTTACTTTTTTGGCAAGCCTTTCTTCATTGCGAGCTTTCCTCACTTCATCTTTACAGGCTCGGGCTATTTGCTGATATTTTGCCTTGGTTATGTCCCCCTTTTTCCACTTTTTATATTTATCCTTTTTGTCTTTCAATTTGTCAGAGAGTTCTTTATGCAGCCATGCTGGTTTCTTTTGGGAACTGTTATTTCATGATCGCTTGCCCCCAAAGTTCCTGTAGCTTCTACACCTTCTATCATTTCCTCTCTGTTAGTGAGAATTAAGTCCAATATTGCTGATCCCCTTGTTCCCTTCTCTACCTTTTGGGAAACAAAGTTGTCTGCTAGGTTTCTTAGGAACCTGTTGGATCTTCCACTTGATGCAGAGTTTGTTTCCCAATTGATGTCCGGGTAGTTAAAATCTCCCATTACTATTGCAGTGTGCTTCCTACATACCTTAGTTAGCTGGTTAGCAAAAAGTACATCCACTTCCTCTGCTTGGTTGGGTGGCCTGTAGTATAGACCTATGACAATATCATTCTCCCCCATCCTTTAATATTGACCCAAATACATTCAAGATAGTTCTCATCATTGTTGTGCTCTATTTCTGTAGAGATGTAATTATTTCTTATATATAGTGCAACTCCACCTCCTCTTTTATTTTGTCTATTTCTTTTAAATAATTTAAATCCTTCTAGCTATATGTTCCATTTGTGGGTTTCATCCCACCAAGTTTCTGTAATGGCAACAATATCGTATCTGCCCTCATTTACTTGAATTTCTAATTCACCCTGTTTATTCCTCATACTCTGTGCATTGGTGTATAGACATTTGAGTCCATTTTGATTGACCCTGTGTTTTCTGTCTACGAAACCTGTGTTATGCCTGACTATGGTTCTCTTTGCCCCTATTTCTTTGCCACTTGTATGGTTCATGTACATGGTATGGCACTCACTGTTAATTGTTTGGTTTTGCTTGACAGCAGTGTTGGTAATATTACCCGCACCAATATCTATGTTACATGCACTGATAACCCTATGAGTTTTAGTTTGCTGGGGACAGAAATATTCTTTATCTATTGATTCTCTGTCCCCACTATTCAGTTTAAATGTTTAGCCAGGAAATCTGTGAATTTAGTGCCAAGTAACTCAGTCCCTTTCTTGGATGGGTGCAAACCATCTCTTTTGTACAGTTTATCATTGGACAGCTGCAGGCATCATGACTAATAAGACCAAAGCCTTCCTTTTTACACCACTCCTTTAGCCACACATTAAACTCTGCTATGCACTGGCCCTTTCCTTTTTGTTCCTTGTATACTGGTATGATCTCTGAGAAGATAAGCCTACAACCTGTACTACTAAGTTCGTACCCCAAACTCTGGAAATCATTCTGCACAGAAGCTACATCTTTTTGGGACAGATCATTTGTGCCAAGATGTATAATAGCATCAACTTCACAGTCCTTACTTGCATTCTTGACTATCTTAAGAATACGCCTCTTGTCTCTGCTGGCTGTAGCATCCGGTAAACATCTGACATCTTTCAAAACCTCCATATCCTTACCTAAGTTTACATCTCTTATGATTGAGTCACCAATCAGGAGGTGACTTCTCTTTTTGGGTACCTTGCTCTTGTTGTGTGACTGATGCATGATCCCTGGTTCACACTTTTGCATTTCTGAAGTAGGTTCTTCACTTTGGACCACAATCCCCTGCTTATTTGAGTCGTCATTATTACCCTGACCTGTCACTTTAGTGTCCCCATTAAGATCAGCAAGGGCGCTATATCTGTTATGCTGGGACACAGCAAAAGTTTTGTGTTTGTGGGTCACAGCTCTCACCCTGCCAGATCCCACAGTTGTCCAGGCTGCTCTTCTTCTGTGGGATCTTTGCGGTAGAGGAGGCTGGTAGTGTGGCATCTCCACAGGGTGGAATGGCCGAATTGGACACTTAATTTCTGCCTGGAGATCACAAATTACAGATTCAAGATATGTGATGTGTCTATGTAGTCTATTAATTTGTCTGCAAGGGGGACAGTATCAAATTTGAAAAGACTACTGTGGAAGACAGGTGCAAAACAGTTATTACATTGAACTAAGCCAGTCATTTTGAAATAAAATACAATCACAGTCTTAAGCGCACAAATCTAGAATGTATTATTTCTATTTTTGCTTTATAGATACGTTAGACCTCTGTGTTTCTTGGCCTCCCCTCTCTCTTGGCCAGAAGCTCCTCCCTCTAGCCTCAAGAAGTTCAAAATGGGGAAATCTTTTACCTTGCTCTTCCCCCCCTCCACACAGCCAGAGCTCCTCCCTTTAGCCTCAAGTAGTTCAAAATGGGGAAATGTTTTTACCTTGTTCTTCCCCCCCTCCACACAGCCAGAGCTCCTCCCTTTAGCCTCAAGTAGTTCAAAGTGGGGAAATTTATTTACCTTGTTCTTCCCCCCTCCATACAGCCAGAGCTCCTCCCTTTAGCCTCAAGTAGTTCAAAGTGGGGAAATTTATTTACCTTGTTCTTCCCCCCTCCACACAGCCAGAGCTCCTCCCTTTAGCCTCAAGTAGTTCAAAGTGGGGACATTTATTTACCTTGTTCTTCCCCCCTCCACACAGCCAGAGCTCCTCCCTTTAGCCTCAAGTAGTTCAAAGTGGGGAAATTTATTTACCTTGTTCTTCCCCCCTCCACACAGCCAGAGCTCCTCCCTTTAGCCTCAAGTAGTTCAAAGTGGGGAAATTTATTTACCTTGTTCTTCCCCCCTCCACACAGCCAGAGCTCCTCCCTTTAGCCTCAAGTAGTTCAAAGTGGGGAAATTTATTTACCTTGTTCTTCCCCCCTCCACACAGCCAGAGCTCCTCCCTTTAGCCTCAAGTAGTTCAAAGTGGGGAAATTTATTTACCTTGTTCTTCCCCCCTCCACACAGCCAGAGCTCCTCCCTTTAGCCTCAAGTAGTTCAAAGTGGGGAAATTTATTTACCTTGTTCTTCCCCCCTCCACACAGCCAGAGCTCCTCCCTTTAGCCTCAAGTAGTTCAAAATGGGGAAATGTTTTTACCTTGTTCTTCCCCCCTCCACACAGCCAGAGCTCCTCCCTTTAGCCTCAAGTAGTTCAAAGTGGGGAAATTTATTTACCTTGTTCTTCCCCCCTCCACACAGCCAGAGCTCCTCCCTTTAGCCTCAAGTAGTTCAAAATGGGGAAATGTTTTTACCTTGTTCTTCCCCCCTCCTCACAGCCAGAGCTCCTCCCTGTAGCCTCATAAGGTTAAGCAATATTAATAATAATTAAAAAAAAGCAAAGTTATTTTTTCGATCTAAGTCTCTTGGCAATTGTATCTTCTTTTTCTCCTCCCTGGCCCCCAGTGGGCGGGGCCGTGGTCCCCTCCGTCCCCCCTGGATCTTCCCCCAGGATAGAGGAATGTTTTTTAAGAAAGGCTTCCGCCTCAGCAACTGTTTTAATCCTCACTCTTCCTTCATCCCAGAACACCAACATCCCTTCCGGCATCACCCACTTGAACCAAATCCCGTGGTCATACAATTTTTTGGATAAGAAGGAAAATTTCCTTCTCACCTCCCTAATCTTTTTTGGGATCTGCCTCAAGATAGTGACTTCCTTTTGTTGGTAAATTAACGGCCCCCCTCTCTGCGCCTTCAAAATTCCCTCTCTAGTTGACCTTCTAACAAATTTAATATGTATCTCTCTGGGTACTTCATTTATCCTGGCATATGCTGAATTTATTCTGTAGACTAGGTCAATATCCCCCCTGATCTCATCTTTAGGTTTCTGTAAATAGTCTGCTAAAATTGTGCTCATGAGATCAGGAAGGTATTCACCAGATTCTTCAGAAACATTCTGAAATCTTAAAAAATATGACATCCTTTCAAAATCCATCCTAGACATATGACCAGACAAATCTGCAATTTCAATGTTGACATTTTTAAGTTCTCCCTTTGCCCCAGCCAGCCCCCCTTCCAGCTCCTCAGTCTTCTGTGAATTCTCCAACACTTGCTTCCGTGTTTCCAGAAGGTCCTCCTTAAAACTTTTATTATCAGCTCTCAAAGTTTTAACTTCCTGCACCAGAGCTTGTAACACTGATTCCAAAGATGACATTCTTTGTTCCAATCCTGCCAATTCTGATTTTGATGCCATGGTAAGCTGTTAAAGTCAGTGTCACTAAGATGGCGTTTTTTGGGTGGGGCAGTTGAGGCAAATCAGGAGCAGAACAGTTCAGGTGAAAGTTGTAAAAGAATTCAAGACCCAGCAGAGAAACACTTTTCACAATCAAAAACTTTAACAGAGAAGGCACTCAGGGAAGGAATCAATTAGTCCAGAAATTTCTTCATTAGTAGAGAGAGAGAGTCCATTTCACGAAAAGATGTTGGTAATTTTCCAAAGGTAAAAATAGTCATTCAGGAACAAAGGGAACCCTCCTCCACCGCCCCGCCTGGGAGCCAGGAGGAGAAAATAACCCAAGAAAAATTGTATCAAGCCAGCCAGACTTAGATACATTGTAAGAAAATAAGCCGCAGATCACTTTTGCTTATTTCAATGCAGTCCGGAAACAAAGTATCCGCTTCCTTGCAACAAGGAGCCATTTCGGAACGCCGCTTTAAATCCGAGGGGGGGTTTAACCAAAAAACACCCCCCTCTACGTTCTTTCAATCCAGGCTGCCAGCATAAATAATATTGTAAATCACTCACTCTTCACCTCGCTGCCAAAGCCCCAGGGAGCCTTCCGACCTGCACGCTCAGTTCTTTTTAAATTTTGCTGATCGTTACCGTCCTCCATTGGCGAAGGGAAACTCCCCCCCGCAGCATGTCTTCCTTCGCCTAAACCGAAGACAAGGGCCGTTTCCCAGCCGCCGCCAGGATAAACCAGCCCAGGCAAGCCAGTTTTACGGAGGGACCCCCAAAAAAGGGGGTGCCCCGCCCCGTTAGGGGCAGAAAAAAGAACAAAACGGCGGACAAACCCCAAGGTTCGTCCGTCGCCGCTGGGAACAGGAACAGGAAGTCGAGATTAACAATTCTTGAAGTTGGTTCCCAGGCTTCCATCTTATCTCTTTTCCTAGTCTTTCTTTCACATATCTACACTTTTAGCCCTCTGTCAGTAGGAAAAATGACTCAAATGATTTTTTTAAAATAAAGTTTTAGGTTCATTGACCATCTAGGAGTTCTTTTCCGCAGGATTTATTGAAATGAAAAGGAAGGGAACTACAGAAAACGTATAAATATATTATTCTTTTATTCCTGCATACAACCAAAGATGAAAGAAAATATTTTTTCAAATAAAAGAAACTTTAAAAATTCTTTCAATATCACAATTCTGTTATATCTCATGTTTTTACATTTGTTCTGGCTGTGAGATGCTCCTTTGTGTTCAGATCTGGCCTCAGAAGGATAATGTAGCACTTGGGGATGAAGATGCAGCCCAGCAGACCAGCACTGGAGGCCAGGATGGAGAAGATCTGGACAGCCACCATGTATTTCCCTTTGGTGCTCAGGTAGGTGGGCACAAAAGTCACCCAGACACTGGCAGAAGACCAGCATGCTGAAGGTGATCAGCTTGGCTTCGTTGAAGGCCCCAGGCAGATTCCTGGCCAGGAAAGCCACCGTGAAGCAGATGGCAGCCAGGAAGCCCATGTAGCTGAGGGTGATGTAGAACATGACAACGGCCCCTTCGTTACATTGCAGGATGATCTCTTCAGGCTGGGAGTGGACGTCAGAGTCAGGGAAGGGGGGAGAAACTCCCAGCCAGATGGAGCAGATGATAATTTGGACAGCAGAACAAGAGAGGATGAGGGAGTTGGCCAAGCTCTTCCCCAACCATCTCTTCACTTGGTTTCCTGGTTTTGGAGCCAAGAAAGCCAACCCCACCGTGATGGTTTTGGCCAAAAGAGAAGAAACGACAACTGAGAATATGATGCTGAAAACCGTCTGTCGGAGAAGGCAGGTGGCTTTCCTTGGTTGACCAATGAAGAGAAGAGAAGACAAGAAACAAAGCAGGAGGGAGACCAGGAGGATGTAGGTGAGGTCCCGGTTGTTGGCTTTGACAAGGGGAGTTTCTCGGTATTGAATGAAGATGATTAAAACAAGGACTGTGATTAAAAACAATAGTAGGGCAGAAGAGATCAGGCTGATGCCCAGAAATTCTTCATAAGACAGGAAGGTTATAATTTTGGGGATACATTGGACTCTCTTCTCATTTGGATATTTATCATCTGGACACTTGGTGCATTTTCCTGCATCTGAGAAATAAAAAAGCAATTTTGTTTAATATTCTGTCCTTTTGTCTTACAAGAAATCCCTTCTTTGTATCGTCCTATGAAGTTGAGGGAAATCCTAAGGCAGTGATGGCAAACCTTTTTTGGCTTGTGTGCCATTGGGGGGGAAGGGAGGGGGGTTGTGCATGGACGTGCCGCACCCATAATGTAACATGCGACCCCCCATGATAGGCGCTCCCCCCCCCCATATTTCCATGGTTTTTTCGCCCTCCCCAGGCTCCAGAGGCTTTATAGGAGTCTTGGGAGGGGGAAAAAAGCCTCCCCAGCCCTATCCCTGAGGCCCACCGGAGGCCTAAGGACCCTACGAGCAAACTGGAAGTCACTTACGGATTGTTCCTGGGGTTTGTTTTTAGTCCTTCCCCTTCAGGGAAGTCTCCTGATGGTCCTTGAAGCCTCCAGAGACCTTAAACCGACCCTCCAAGCAAACTGGAAGTCTATTCCTGAACTTCCTTTTTGCCCGTAGGGCTGTTTTTTGCATTCCGGAGTCCTCAGGGAAGCTCCTGAAGCCTCCGGAGGGCCTATGGAGGGTGGGGGGAGGCTCTTTTTGCCCTCCCCAGGCTCCTATAAACCCTCTGGAGCCTGGGGAGGGCGAAAAATGGCTTTAAAAAAGGCTGAACTCAGCTGGCAAGCATGCACATGCGCACTGACCAGCTGACAGGACAATGCTTTGCATGCCCTGACAAATGGCTCCATGTGCCACCTATGAGATGCATGCCGTAGGTTCGCCATCCCAGTCCTAGGGTGTTAATTATTTCTGATGTAATGCAATTCATAGGAAGCTGCATTATTAGAGGTTAGTAATGAATCAGATAATCTTTTTAGGCAAACAATCTGAGTCTTGCCACATGGCACTTGATATACTGTGCTTGGAGGATACCTAAAGTATCTTGTAACATCTGGAAGCAAACTGGAATTAAGGACAAACTTCCTAACAGTAAGAACAATTAACCAGTGGAACAGCTTGATTCGCAAGATGTTGGGATCTTCAACATTGGAGGTTTTTAAGAAGAGACTGGACAGTCCCTTGTCTGAAATGGTATAGGTTCTCCTGCTTGAGCAGGGTGTAGGACTAGATGACCTCCAAGGTACCTTTCAGCTCTATTCTGCTTGATTGATTTATTGATTGATTGATTGATTGATCTACATGACTGGCAGACTATTTGTGTATTGAGTCACCCTAACTATCCACCTCACGACATTATGGACCAGTGACTCCTTCTCAGTGATCCTCAAGGGGAGGATCCAATATACAGTGAATTGCAAGGTCTTTCAGAAGGTGGACCTCACACAATTCATACAAGTTCCAAAGAACTCAAATGTTCCTCGGAAGGTGAACTTAGCAGCACAAGTCCAAACTAAGAAGCAGGAGAGAGATTTCCTCTGCTGTTAGTAAAGCTTGCTCAATCTGCCACCCCCTCCTCCCATCTCTTCCCAGCCCCTCCTTCAAAGTCTTTTTGATTTACTTCCTTTTAGATAAGAAATTCTGCAGGTTAAAAATAAATATAAAAAAGCCAGGTGAGCTTTGATCTATCATTTAACTTGCACGTTCATGAAAATTTTCTGGGTGGATCCAGTTACTCAAAGCCTCCCATTTTCCTCAGGGTGACCCACCTTCCTGAGTGGAGAAGGTCCCTTCCGGACAAGGAACGCAGTCATAGCAGCAAACTGGCTCTCCTTCTCGAGCCCTCTTGACAAATCCAGGATGACAACTTTCTGCACATCTGGACTTAGGCAGGGACTGAGCAGAAGAACAAGGAAGGCCAAAGAAAAGATGTTAGGACTCTCCGTCCATGAAAAACGGAGGGAGAAATGGATGGAGACAAGGAGCCTCTGGTCTTCACTGAGGTAGATAGGAAACCTCTGACTCCTTCTAAACAGACGCAGGAGGTAGAACAACCTATGTTCCCTCTAAGGTGTATGGCCGCGCAGCCACACACGTGTCTAGAAATCACCACGCAGCAGTTTCCAGCTGCATGCAGAGATTTCACATAGCTGAGACTCCCAGCCTGGAAGGTCATTTGGGTGGCCAATCCTAGCCGCTTGTGCCTGGCGCTGGGGCTGAGTTGAAGCCGCCAAAGCCCCAGCCAGCATGCCTGCCCATGGCAGTGGTGGTTGGCGCCTCTCCCTCTGCCCGGAACCCCTCAGCTGAGCTCTGCCACCTGCTCTGCCGGCCCCCACCATGGCCCCCACCATGCCTCGCTGTGCCATGCCAGGCGGAACTGTGCTGGCCTTGAGGTGCTTCCCTTGCCTCCTTAGGCCTGATTCACAGAACGTGGCAGCCGGATGGGCGTCTTTTTAGCAGGCTGCCTGCTTGCTCATTGGCCTCCGCCAGAGGAGTTCTAAATCTGATCTTTGTAGTAAGTCTTCATTAATGACATGGCCTCTGTGTATCTGGAGGATTCTCCTCAAGCAGCGTTCTTGGAAAACACGTCAGCTTTTATTCCTCTTGGTTGTAACCTTCCATGTTTCATCAGCATACGTTGCAATTGGTATAACGATCCTCTTAAAAACTTTGTGGTAATCCTTACAGCTGCTGGAGACCAACTTGGGCACATGCACTGAAACAAGGTCTCTGCCACTCCAATTTGAGGGTTAATGTCATTCTCTGTAGCTCCCTTACTAGACCTAATGCTATCAAAGTAAGTCAATTGTTGGACTCCTTCTATGGCCTGACCACTGACTGTTATAGGCCTTTTATCCTGAGCACTTATGACTTCATAGCTTTTCAGAATTTATACATAAGCCAATCTTGGCCTCATTGTCTAAGCCAGTGGTTCTCAGTTATTTTCTGTCAGGCCCCCCCCTAGGAAGAAGAAAACATTTTGCGCCCCCCCAGCCCCGGAAAGCGCCCCCCCCAGCCCCGGAAAGCGCCACCCCCAGCCCCGGAAAGCGCCCCCCCAGCCCCGGGGCTGCCCCCTCCCTTCTTTCCCTCGCCTCCTTCCGAGCCAAGGATATTTATTCTCCTTGGTGCCGCCGTTGCCTTCTCTGCATGGCCCGAGCGCCTGTTCCTTACTGCGATGGTCTCAGCAGCTCCCAGCGCTCCCAACGCAGCCAGTCGAAAGCCGGGAGGGAGGCCGCTTTTCCACGCCGTGGAAGGGGGTCGCCTCCCTCCCGGCTTTCGACTGGCTGCGTCCAAGCGGGCAGTGGGCAAGAGCCGTGAGCGGGCAAGTCGGGCGGCACGCTGGGAGCTGCTGAGCCGGGCGGCGCGCTGGGAGCTGCTAAGGAACAGGCGCTCGGGCCATGCGGAGAATGCAACGGTGGTATCGGTCTTTCCGGGTGTGCGGCTCCGCGCCCCCCCTTACGGAGCCTCGCGCCCCCCCTAGGGGGGCGCGCCCCCCTATTTGAGAAACGCTGGTCTAAGCTGAGGGTCATTTCTTGCAAGCTTCTTTGTTTCACCCAGCAGTGCGATGCCATCGGCTAAATCTAAACCTCTCGGGCTATTGTCCATGGGATGCGAAAGGTAGAGTCATCTATTTTGGTTGCTAAGCAGAAGCATTGTTAAGTGATACTGATATTATATAACACATTTAATTAAGCAGGTACCTTGAATAAACATAACTTTGAGTTTCAAATAATACTGATTTCGTTGTTGTTTTAGGTAATATCTAGGAAAGAAATTCAGGCACTCAGGCATCAAAATGTCCCACACTGTCCTCCCACACTGAAAAAAAATTAGAGGGAACATTGATAACAACTGGCAGATTCTTCATTTACTTTCTCCCTCTTGATTTTGGAAATTAACATTACGATAAAGAACTTTTCTACTTAATAGTCTAGAGCAGTGTTGACGAACCTTTTGGGCACTGAGTGCCAAAATGGGAGCATGCACAAAGATTTTTGGCCCCACGTTCCAATATGGGTGAGGGCGTGTGCACACACTGAAAATTAGATGATCATCTGGTTTTTGGCATGCGCATGAGCACCAGCCATGTGGTCTACCAGTTTCTGGCATGCATGTGCGCACAAAGACCAGCTGTCTGGTGCCCATGCATCGGCTCCAGATATCGCGGGTCCTTGTGCTTCCCTGCCTGCCCACCTGATCCCCGTCCGGGCACCAGAACGTCCTCACTGAGGATCTGGTTCTGCAGCCCTGGACAGGAAGAGAAAGTTGGGTGGGAAATGCCCCCTCCCTCCACTGGAAAGCCAGAATACAACCTCCAAGCCATTTCGCTGCCTTGCCCTCAAAGCCCTGCAATGGCTCAGATTGGAGTGAGATACATGCTTGTTGTGGAGCGGTTGCCCAGCAGTGGGGAGGGGGGAAATACCAGGGGGGTTGAAGGCAGAGCAAGGGGGCAAATTCGGGCAGGGGGGGTTAAGCCAGAGCATCTGAGGTGTCCCCAGACTTTGAGGGAATCTGGAGGAAGGGGGAGCCGCGTTTGGTGATGGCTCCACATGCCAGGAGAGATGGTTCTTTGTGCCACTTCTGACACGCGTGTCATAGGTTCCCCATCACGGCTCTAGGCTTTGCCCACTTGAAATGGGACCTCAGGCTTTGGCAAACAGAGAAAAGACACCAGAATTTATCCCACCTTATTGAGCAACTTTAGCTGTGAAAGAGCCTCTTGTCTGATATAAAGTCTCTGTCTTAGAAAATACGCCAGAATTTCTTTCCTGGGATCCTCCTTGGGGAGAACCAAGAATCCCATAATGATCAGATCTGCTTTTATCTCTCCATTTTGGTCCAAGTAGAGTTTAAAGTGGGAAATATTCCAATATTCATTCTTCTCCAGAAAGGGATGAAACTAGAATGGGAACATCCAGGAATTTGAAGAACAGAAAACTTTGTTTCTTATCCCACATTGAATCTTTCTTCTACAATTGTCTCATCTCCAAATATGGTTAAATAAGATACAAATACTGCCATTATCTTCATGAGTGAATGAAAAAGATTTTACATTTTTTTATCAAAATATAGAGAAAATATAATCCACACAGTTGGTCAATTATAGGGAACCTTCTAGAGCAGATGACAAATAAAATGAACAGAGAAAAAAAAAACATGATCCAGAAACTCTTTGAAAACAACAGGCTGATTCCCAGAAAGCCTCGGTTGATCAAGAAGAAATCTTCTCCCTTGTAATCCTGATAGAAAACACCTCCAGATCAGAACTGGGTTCCTGCATGAACTGCTAGTAACTTAGCAACCTGGGTTTCTGGAACCTGCAACGACCCATGCTGGCCACACCCCTGAACCGGTTCTCTCGGCCATATTGTTTTTGCCTTCTGCACATGCGCAGTAGAGGCAGCCAGAACCCACCCCTGGCTCGATCCCACTTAGGAGCCTCAGTTTACTCCTGAGCCCCATTGGCCTTTCTCCCTGCCTCTCCCGGCCAATGTTGCTGACAAGTAAACTCCAGCTAGGATCTCCTGTGTGTTGCACGCCTGAAAATGGCATGGAGGTATGGGCGAAAGCTGGGAGGGGGGAGTAACACACAGGATGGGACCTGACCAGCCTTACTGTCACAGCAGCTGCCCGGGTGAGCCAGTCCCCACCTCCCCAGACCAGGCCAGGAGCTCATACCAGACCGAGGCCACAGCAGCCTCCCCATTCCCTTTGTCCACTCAGCCTGTGGGAGCCACAGCAGTGCCAGTCATGGCTGAGAGCTTCCTTTGCCAGCTGGCGGCCAAAAAGTTCTCCCTCTTAAAAGCCTCCAGTGATGGAGCTTTAGGATCCAACCACACTTCAACCAACCAACCGAGCCTTAGTTTGGAAACAGAAGAAGGGGTGGGGAGATGTTGGGGGTGAGTGGGTGGGAGGGAAGGGAGGAGGTCTCTGAGCAAGTGCTGGGCAAGCAAGCAGGTGGAGGACCTCGCTTTCCAGTCTCCAGTGAGTGGCTGAATCCAGCCGGGGGATCAGAGGGGGCAGCTGAGCAAGCGCTGGGCAAGCAGGCAGGAGGGAGACCTCGGAGGCTCATTGTCATCCCAGCTTTGTGCCCAGTCAGCTCTGGTTGCCCACCATCGGTTGGCTTAACAGTGGGGCACGGGGAGTTGGGGGAGGCCGCTGGGAAGGAGCAGTTTGGCTCGGTTGTTCCCCAGGCAGCAAAGCAGATGGACTCCAAAAGGATGAAGGGGATCTTGGGTGGAGTCCGGTCGAGGGAGCAACCTCTGGCTTATTCAGTCTAACTGTGGTTGGTGGGCCTTGCCTTGGGGTGGGGGGTGGGCCCAAATTGCCCCCCACTGCAAGCCTCTCTCAGCCGTTGTGTGCAGGGAAAAACCTTGCACAGTAAAGACAACCTTCTTGTGAGTGTCAGTTAATTAACAATTTATCACACTCTTGGGAAGTTTTTCTTTACTGCATAAGGTTTTCCCCTGCACACAATGGCTGAGAGATACTCATAGTGGGGTGAAATGTGTGTGTGGGGCGGCAAGATGCACATCTTACTGGAGACTGGCAACTCTGGATCTTGTGGCTCTGCAGAGGAGCTGAAACCCTCCGAGGTTTCTTTGGGGGAGGGAAGTGGGGCCAGCATCCCCCCCTCCCTCTGCCTGCAGCCTTGGAGCAACTCTGGGCCTTTGCACAGTTAAGAAAACCTTCTTGGGAGTGTGAGAAGTTGTTCATGGCCTCCACTGTGCAAGGGACGGGAGTTGCTGTAGGCTCCGAGGCTGCAGGCGCCCAGGGAGGGGGGAAGGCTGCCCATCTGCCTGACCTCTCCAGAAGGAACCTTGGTATTATTGGGGGGGGGGTCACCAGAGGACCTTTATTTTGTTTCGAGGGCTCCTTCACAGGCAGCTTCTCTTTCTGGCCCCCAAGCAGAGAACAAGGCTGTTACTTGGCTCCCCTTCCCTCAGTCTCTGCATGGCCAACTTGACTCCCCCCAGAGAGGGCTGCGGAGGGGGCCATAAGCCAGGCTGATCAGGGTGGCAATGCTGCTCCAAGAAGCCCCACTCGGCCAGCTCCCACCAATGGTCAGCAGCTGAAGCGGTCTGGGTGCAGAGAGAGCTGCAGGGCCAGGAAAGGTCCAGGGAGAAGCTGTGAGGGCAGCCCAGCAACCCAAAGAGGCAGCAGCGCCCGGCCACCTGGGATTGGGGTGGGAATGGGGTTGGCACCTGTGCAGCTGCTGGAGTGGAGGTGGAGGTGGACATTGCGCACAAGGGCACAAGACCCCATCTACCCACACCCACTGAAGCGGTAGTAAAATATTTTAAACCCCCCCCACACCAGATGTTCTAGTTCTACTCGATTGTAATGTGAGATGAAGACATTTTGGAAACCCTGAAAGAAGAAATGTCCCCCCAGCTCTTTTCTCAGCCTGAGAAGTCAGTGAGGATCCTTCCTGGGTTTCTCTCTCTCCCCTTATGCAGCTGCCGGATTCTGACTCCAAGGCCTTTGGGAGCTGCCCCCTCCCTCCCTCGCCCTCCCCTCTGCAGAAACTCCCCTGGCTGCAGAATTGGGATCCCTCCGATCTTCTCCTGTTGTCCCCTTATCTTCCCCTGCCCCCCTTCTCCCCCCTGCACAGTCTCAGCCGCCAGGAATTCCGTCCAACGGGTCATCCTGGGAGACAGGATGGGGGGTGTCGGACGGTCACCGGCCAACAGCCCAAGGAGCGGCTTGTGGTCCGTGACAACAGAAATTACCCATATAGGTAATTGTGGAACTTCTTAATCTCGGACACTACAGCCAAAGCCTCCTTGTCGATTTGGCTGTAGTTTCTCTCAGTTTGAGACATTGTCCGGGAATAAAAAGCAATGGGGGCTTCTGACCCGTCTGGAAAGACATGGCTCAGGACAGCCCCCAGGCCGTATGGGGAGACATCGCATGCAAGCATCAGAGGAAGCCTGTCATGGTACTGGACTAGTACCGCATCTGATGTGAGCATGGCTTTGACAGCCGCGAACGCATGCGCCCCGCGGCTGCCCCAGTGCCAGGCCGCCGATCGGTCGAGCAACCGATGCAGCGGCTTGGCTAGCGATGCCTTGTGGGGGATGAAAGGTGCGTAAAAATTCAAAAGGCCGAGGAATGCCTGCAGCGCCGTCTTGGAGGCAGGAGTGGGGGCCTTTTGGATGGCCTCGACCTTAGAGGGGGTTGGGTGAATTCCTTGGGCATCAATCATGAAGCCCAGGAATTCCACTCTTCAATTTTAAACCCGCGCCCCTGAAAATTCTGAGGACCTTCCGTAACGTCTTGGCGAGTTCTGATATGCTGGAAGCAGCAATCAGAACGTCGTCGAAGTACGGTACAATGCCAGGGAGCCCATGGAGCAATCGCTCCATGAGGCTCTGGAAGATCCCCGGGGCCACGGACACGCCGAATTGGAGGCGGCACCAGCGAAAAGCCCCTCGGTGGATGACGATAGTCTGCGCCTCCGCAGCCTTGTCATCCACCGGGAGCTGTTGGTAGGCCTGCGCCATATCCAGCTTCGAGAAGACGCGTCCCTGCCCCAGAGAGTGGAGCAGGTCCTGCACTACCGGAACCGGGTACGGGTTCGCCTGAAGCCCGAGGTTGATCGTCAATTCATAGTCGGCGCAGATCTGGACGGACCCGTCGGGCTTGATGGGGACCACAATCGGGGTCTCCCATTTTGCCTGATCGACGGGTTCGAGCAAGCCCTGCGCCACTAATGATCTAATCCTGCTTCAACCTTGGGCTTCAGCGCGAACAGCAGCCTGCGGGCCTTCAAGCGGACAGGAGCAACCTGAGGGTGTAGGGTCAGGGAAACTGGGGTGCCCCTATACTTTCCTAGGCGCACAGCAGCGCACAAGCAGTAGGTCGGCTGTGGCGGGCGGCGTCTTGCTCTTTTTTGTGCCGTTTGTTGGCGCGGTGGAGGTGGCCTGTTGGCTGAGGCGGCTGCTGGTGCGGTTTCTGGAGCGGCAGCACGGCACACGGCTGCCAGGTGGCCCTTCCTGCCACAATGACGGCAAACCGATGCCTTGAAGGGGCAGTCAGATCTTTGGTGATCGCCTCCACAGCCCAGGCAGGCTCCGAAGTTTGGCTGGGGTGTGAATGAGCGGTGGGGCAGGCGTCCAGTCACCCTCATGCATGCCCCTTGCTCCTCTTCTTCCATTTCATCTAGCGGGGCTATTTCGTCCACTAGGCAGGCCCGCGGTGTGGGGAAGAGGGGAGGATGAGCATGTCAGATGTTGATATTTCTGACAATTCCGCCGTGTGGGCTTCTTCCACCGCTTGCTCCAGAGTCAAAACAGTTTTAGAGAGCAAGCGGCGTTTGAGGCGGATGTCCTTGACGCCGCATACGAACTGTTCCAACAGCGATTCCTCCAGGAAGGCAGCGGGGAACTCACAAGGAATCGCTGTAGCTCTTAACTTCTGGAGGAACTCGGCTACAGATTGCTTTGGCTGTTGCACGTATTGTCTGAACGCATAGCGGTGCACTATGCGTGATGGCACAGGTGCATAGTGTGCTCTCAGGTGGCCCAGGAGATCGTCCCATGGAACTTCGTGCACCTCTGCTGGGGCTGTGATGGTTCGCGTGGTGGCGAATAAATCTGGACCGCAGCAATCGAGGAAGAGGCTCAGCTTCCTTGCTGGTGCGAGCTCGCCGGAGTCGTTGGCTATCAGGAAGCACTCGAAGCGTGCTAAGAAGGAGGCCCATTGTTCCTTCATGGGGTCGAACGGTGTGAACTGTGGCATCGTAGTCATGGTTAGGCTGTGGTGGGCGCTAGGCACGCGGACAGTAGATGCTTCGTTCCCCGTTGCGGTCTTACAGACTAAGCCTGAATCACATCCTCGTCACCAGTGTTAAGTTGAAGAAGGATTCCGACTCAGGCATAGTCAAACAAGCAACATTTATTAACAACTATCTCCAAGTACTCAAGAATCATTACAGGCAAAGATCTCCAGCCTGACAGCCGTTTATATATAGCTCTTAGGTGGGAAACCTTTAGTAAGGCAACTGCAACATTGTTTCAGTTAACTAGACAGAATCCGGCCAGCCGCGTCTTAGCCAATCAGACGCGGCTGTTTGCTCCATTCAGGAATGCGGTAATTTAAAGTTCACCAGACTTACTGGCATGATCGTAAGTCTGAGGATTTAACAATATAGTCTTCCCTTCCTCAGAAGATGGAACCTGGAGGTGGATTTTGCAGATCTGCTTCCCTTCCTCAACATGAGGCTCCCCAGCTTCCTCCTCCCAAGAGGGGCTCCCCACTCAGCCAGGCAGAGTCCTGTCTGGCATCCCTGCAAGAGCCCCTTGCCTGGTCTCTGCATGGGACAGAGTGGCAGGGGAACATGGGATATGGGCTTCTGCATTCCCAGGTCTCTGAAGGTGGAAATTGGATTTTGCAGATCAGCTTTTTCATCTGCAACAGGAGGGCCCTGAGCTCCCTTTCCTTCCCTCTCCTCCCTCCCTCCCTCCCTTCCTTCCTTTTTTCCTCACATGGGGTGAGAAACAGCCTTGAATTCTCCATCTATTTTCATTCATTTTTTTCTACCCTCTCTGTGTGTTTCTTAGCTCTGCAAAGTTCTGGTAACTACTTTTTCACTAAAGTTGTTCTTAGAAACTGACTGCACTAATTCATCAACCCTTTTGTGATGATGCCCTTGAGCATTAGCTTTCAAAATAAAGTCAATTTTGGCTCCACATCAACAGGCAGCTACTTCAGAATTGTGACCTACTCCAGCATTAACTGGCCTCTGGGATTTTTCTCTCTAATCACTATGCCAATAAATGTCACATTTCTTTTTGTCTTCAGCCACAATGGCCGTGAATTCCCTCTGGGGCCAGTTTCAAGCATGGAGATCCCCAAACCTCTCAACTTTAGATGATGGATTTAATTCCATCTCTGCCCCTGTTATTATGAGCCACATGGGGACTATTTCCCTTTCATTTCCCTCCAGAGAATTTCCCAACAACCTTTGAGTCCAAGAACTGGTTGAATTCTCCAGGGATCCCTCCTGAGAGGGAAAATTATGATCAAAGGTTCAGCTCTGCTCTTTGGCCGAATCCTCCAGGGGAGACTTTGGGCAGAGAAATAGGGAGTTTTGGGACAGGCAGGGTCTGTGCTCTTGAATGTCCATCTCTCTCCTTTCCAGGTGAGGCTGGGTTTCAATCAGGAAAAACACTGGATGACTTTCCACCTTGTTAGAATCCTTTGAATTCTTCTCATTCTTCTTTAGAAACAGGAAAGGGATTCATTGATTCACCCCATGAATTGATGGACCTCCTGCTTCTGCTTCTGATGCTGCTGGTGTCCCATCCAGTCTCTGGGAAGCTGAGGATGAAATGCCCGCAGAATTTGGAGCACCAGGATGGAAAACAACCACAGAGCTTTTACAGCCTAGAAGACCATCTCATTGCTATAGTCACCACTGGAGAGGAAACATTGCACACAAAGTTGCTTTTCAATGTGGCTCCTTCTCTTCAGTTTGTTTTCCGTGATCTGTAAGTCATTCAGGGTGATGGAGTTGCCCTCCTTCCATTCTAACACTCTCCTTCTTTCCTGTTTTTTATTTTTCATTTATTCCTATATTGGGGGATATGTTTAATTTCCTCAATGATTTTGATTTCCATGGCTTCTCTCTTTTGTCTGATTTTGTGAAAGAAACTCAAACCCAAAAATAGGCCTGAAAAAAAAAGCTGAAAGGGCTGCAGATTATTTTCTTCTCTCAGTTCCATCCTTAATTCATTACTTGTGGTGGAATCAGTTGTAGTTTCTGTCCCTCAGCCCATTTCCATATTTGTATAACTGATCATTGGTTTTGAATCAATGTTGGGTTAAGGCTCAGGAGGCTTATGGAGGGTTATATATATATTTAAAAAGTATTTGTTGTTGCTGTTGATTAAAATAACCCCTTTTTTACAATAGGGATGTTTATGATTTTAAATATGGCTTAACATTGATTTTCAACATCCAAACGGTAAACAAGAATTCCCAGCTCCTGCACAATTTCACACTGGGCTACAACATCCATAACAACTATTGGAGCACTTTCCGCACTTCAGATGCCTTGCTGGACATTCTCTCCACTGGAGAAGCCAATGTCCCCAACTACGGCTGTGGAAGGAAGGAGAACCTTCTGGCTCTTCTTGATGGAGCTAAAAGGGACATCTCCATCCAGGCATCCACATTAGGAGGCACCTACAAAGTCCCACAGGTTTGTGTGTGTTTTTGTCCCTCTGGTAAAGTGAGGGGTGGGTGGTGGTGGGTGAGCAATAGATGCAATCATGTCTTCTCCATAGAATTCAAGAGCTGCGTTTCTCCATTTTAGCAAAATGTCAATATTTTACCCCGTTACGTTCATGTTGAGATTAATCATAAAAGGCCTGAAATGCAAGCAATACAATCCATGGAGAAGACATTCTACCAACTATTTAACTGATCAAAAAATATCCCTGGTTGTTGGGACCTCAATTGGCATCTTCATTTTCACACAAAAGTAATGCCTGCCCTATCCAGTCGGATTAAAGTTCGTAAAAGTAGCATTTTATCTATCTAAAAAGTGGAATAAAAAGGGTTCTAGCAATTATGGGCAAAATAGACTAGCAGATATTGTGGCTTATTTTATAATAAATATTGCATGTTAATAATATAATATTAGTAACAAATTTGACATAAAATATTTCATCTTTAACTGCAAAGTAAACAAAGGTTTGCTCGCTTCCTAGATGTTAGTTCAGCATTTGTCATAATTAACAAAGAAATATTAAATGGGAAATTGATTGTCTTCAAAATGGAGCTCAGCCTGTTGGCCCTGATCCAGGCTCTTTCTCCAGGTCCTTGTTTGAGATGGAGGTTTGGGCTCAATGGAGCCACGAGAAGATGGATTGATACTTCCCAAGGAGGAAGAGAAGGATGCATATATGAACCCTTCTTATTCAGTCTAGATATTGACAACTTACTTCAACTAATGAAGGATCCAAAAACAGATTATAAATAAATATTATTTCATTCTTTGACAAAAATGGCTAAATTAGTGGACCAGCGAAATGCAATGCACATAGTATACAGTACTTGGACTTTAGAAAGGCTTTGACAAAGTAAACCACCATCTACTTCTTGGTAAGCTAAAAATATTAGGGAGAGACAGCATCACCTCCAGATGGACTCAGCCTGTGGTCCTCAATGGAACTACGTCTACATAGAGGGAAACAAGCAATGGGGGACCCCAAGGCTCCATTTTAGTCTTCAACATTTTCATCAATTATTTGGATGAGGGACAGATGGGGATCTCATCAAATTTACAGATGATACTAAACTGTCAGGAATAGACAACACCCCAGAAGAAAGGCTGAAGGTCCAGGTGGATCTGGATAGACTTGAACCCTGGGCCTATCTGACAAAAGGAGATTCAGTGTAGAGAAAAGGAAAGTCTTACACTGAGCCTAGAAGAACCAAATGTGCAGGTACAGATCAGGTGAAGCCTGGCTCAATAGCAGGAACTGTGAGAGGGATCTGGGAATCCTAGAGCACAATCTCTCAAATGTAAGCCAGGAATGTGTGAGAGCAGCCAAAAAAAGCCATTGCAATCCTAGGCTGCATCAACAGGAGGAGAGAATCCAAATCACGGGAAGTATTGGTACCGCTTTATAAAGCCTTGGAAAAACCTCCCTTGGAAGAGGGCATGGAGGGAGAACCTTTTCAGCCCTCTTGTCAGGGATGCGATCTGGAAGAGGAGTTGCCCAGTGTGCATGTTGGCAGGTCTGTCTCTGGCGCCCATGCCAGTGGTGGGTTTCAAACAATTTTAGAACCTTTTCTGTAGGTGTGGCACTCCATCGCTGGCCATAGGGGGCGAACATCTTGCCCCTGTGGATGAGGCGCGCAATTTGGGTGTCCTCCTGGATGCCCGGCTGTCCATGGAAGATCAAGTGACAGCCGTGGCCAGGAGGGCGTTTTACCAGGTTCGCCTGGTTCGCCAATTGCGCCCCCTATTGGATCGGGACGCCCTTCGCACAGTCACTCATGTGCTCGTGACATCCCGACTGGACTATTGTAACTCTCTCTACATGGGGCTCCCCTTGAGGTGCACCCGAAGGCTTCAGCTAGTGCAGAACGCAGCCGCGCGAGCAATTATGGGAACCGCCAGGTTTACCCATGTAACACCGCTCTTGCGCGAGCTGCACTGGCTACCTGTCGTCTTCCGGGTGCGCTTCAAGGTGTTAATTATCATCTTTAAAGCGCTCCATGGCTCGGGACCTAGCTACCTGCGGGATCGGATCCTGCCTCATACATCCTCACGGCCGATTCGCTCCCACAGAGAGGGACTTCTCCGGGTGCCGTCCACTAGACACTGTCAGCGGGCGACACCCAGGGGAAGGGCTATCTCTGTGGCGGGCCCGGCCCTCTGGAACGACCTTCCCCCCGATATTAGGACGACCACGGACCTCTGCTCCTTCCGTCTTAAATTAAAAACTCATCTTTTCTGTCTGGCTGGCCTAGGATAGTCTCTCTGTCTTTGGGGTTTTACTGGGTAGTTTTAGTATAGTTCAGTTTTAATGGGAAATTTTAGCGCAGGTTAGGTTTAATTTGTTTTTAAGGAATGTTTGTATGTATTTATTTATTCTACCTGTGCACCGCCCCGAGTCCCTATGGGGAGAGGGAGCGGTTTATAAGTATTAAAATTATTATTATTATTATTATTATTATTATTATTATTATTATTATTATTATTTGTGGGAGTGGCTCAGTGGCCATGTGACCTGTGGGCGTGGCTTGGTGGTCATGTGATTGGCTGGCCATGGTCAACTTGTAAAATGTGGTCAAACTCACTAAGCAACACTCCTGCTTAGTAACTAAAATTTTGGGCTAAATTGAAGTCATGAATTCTCTTTCCTTCCTCTTTCTTTCTTTCCCTTTCTTTCTTTCTCACTTTTCTTCCCTGCTTCCTTCCTTCTCTCTCTCTCCCTTTCTTCTTTCTTACTCTTACTCTTTCTTTCTTTCCAAAGGGACACAACAGGTGGACCTAACTAGATGTTATGGCACCTTACAAAGCTGACCCACCAACTGAGCAACAGACACTTCACTGCTGTGAAAAAAAATGTTCCTTGTATTTCCATAATATTCCACCTTTTATAGGCTTCATAAACATCTTTATTTCCACCAGAGAAGAGAGAGATCAGCTGGCAGAAGAGGGCTGCATGGTTAATCTGAGGGGAGAGCCAGCTTGACCTTCCCTTTCCATCCAAAGCCAGTGAAATTGTGGTTATTCTGAACTGGGGAGGGAAAAGGATGAAGGGAGGGGCCCATAGAACAGCTGGAGAGGAACAGGCATTTTATCAACTCAGGGGCCCTATCAGGTTTCATACTGTTTGGACTGAGGTTGCTAGGCAGGTAAATAGAGATAGATAGATAGATAGATAGATAGATAGATAGATAGATAGATAGATAGATAGATAGATAGATAGATAGATAGATAGATAGATAGATAGATAGATAGATAGATAGATAGATAGATAGATAGATAGATAGATAGATAGGAGGGAGGAAGGGAGGAAGTTCCATCTTCTGAATCCATTTTCCAGCATGGGAAATATTCTTTGAAATTTTGTAATGAATCCAGATGGACCCAAAATACCTTTGATATTTACAGGGATGAAACCATTCACAATCTTTAATATGTCAACATTATAGAAAAATTAGTTGTTATAGTCCATTATCTTATATCCAGAAAGGATCCTGAGATCAATTATATTTCCCCAAAGAGTCTCTCCTTTCCTTCTCTCCCTCCCTCTCTCCCTCCCCCTCCCTCTCCCCCCCTCTCTCTCACACACACAGAGGGAGTGAGAGAGAGTGTGAGAGAGAGAGATGGTAGTCTTGCTTTAGTTCTCTGCCATCCCAGAACTGAGCCGCACTGGGGAGTTCTCTTGCATGGATGCGCCAGACAGCAGCAGCTGGACCAGCAGTGGCAGAGAAACCCTTGCTTTCGGGGTTCCATCCTCCCAGCCGAATCAACCACAATGGGGATTTCTGTGCAGAGGCTCACGGGGGCGGTGGGTTCAATGGCAGGAAGAGACAGTGCCCATTCCTTCAAGCGGGACCCGAATTGGCCATAGGGCAGGGGGGGACCTCTGATAACCTCCCACCCTGGCAGTTGCCCCTTCACATTGCAGGTGCCCCGGGAAGCCTCGACCCCTGCCTTCCTGTCACCTCCAGCCCCCGGCTCTGCTGGGCAGCCGCTCCTTAGCGTCCCATTGCAGTTGGCTTTCTCCTGGAGATCCTTCCTGGCTGGGAGGGACCTTCTGCCCCAGAGAGTTTGGCAGCGACAGGGAAATGGAGGCTTCTTTGCCAGCCTCCCAGCTGGCAAAAGAGGCATTTTCATAGTGGCAGCAGAAGCGGTCAGTTCCGGCTCTCCCTTCCCCAAGCAGGTCCCGTGGCTGCTGGAGCCGCTTTGCTGAAAGCTCTCAGTGATGACAAGAGTCGGCCGGGGCTCCAGCAGCCACGGCACCTGCTTGGGGAAGGGAGAGACCGAACTGACCGCAGGGATTGTGTTTCAGCCTCCGCTGTGAAAATGCCTCTTTTGCCAGCTGCAGGAGGGAAGGAAAGAACGAGTCTTGGAAAAAAGTCTTGGAAAGAGCCTCCCCTTCCCCTCCCCTCCAGGGAGCCCAGGCCGAAAGAGAGGAGGAGGAGGGCTGGTTGGAATGAGGGTGAGTGGGCAGTTGGGCTCCGGCGCCTCCTTCGCTCATTCGGGCAGGCGGAGAAAGGAAGGAGGCGTGGGATAAAGCATCCCGGCCACCTTCGCCCTTGGCCATCGCATGCCTCCTTCCTTTCTCCACCCACCCGAGCAAAGAAAGAGGGCCACTAAACCACCCGCTCACCCGCATTCCAAGGTTGCGTAGGGCTGGAGATGGCAGGGAGGCTGGACTTCTAAGTCACCCTGGGTGCCTGCCTGTGCGGCTGCTCCTTTGTGCCCCATTGCTGGCAGCAGTTGGCTTTCTCCTGCCGATCCTTCTTCTCCGGGAATCCAGAAGGGCCCTGGGTCAGTCAGCAGCCCCCACACCTCCTCCATGGGACGCTCTGGGGGTGCAGCAAGGAAGGATTGCTGGGAGAATGCCAACTGCAGCTGGGAGGTGGGTAGGGTGCGTGTGGGGAGAGATTGTGGGGGTCTGCAGTGGAGGTGGCAGGAAGGCAGGGGCCGAAGTTATGCACCCCTATACCGGTGAAAAAAGAATCTCCCACCGTCCTGAAATTGCGCCCGTGAGCTAAGGGAAGCAGGTCCTGGGAGAGACCTCCCCCTCCAGAGAGCCCAGGCCGAAAGAGAGGAGGGGGAGGGCTGGTTGGAATGAGGGTGAGCAGGCGGTTTAGTGGCCCCCTTTCTTTGCTTGGGTGGGTGGAGAAAGGAAGGAGGCACGGGATGGCCGAGGGTGAAGGTGGCCGGGATCCTCCCAGGTCTCTCCCAGGGCGCAGTTCCAGGATGGTGGGAGATTCTTTTTTTCACCAGTATGGGGACTTAGCTTCAGCCCCTGCCTTCCTGCCACCTCCAGTCCAGACGCCCACAATCTCTCCCCACCCGCATCCCACCCACCTTCCAGCTGCAATTGGCATTCTCCCAGCAATCCTTCCTGGCTGCACCCCCAGACCGTCACATGGAGGGTGTGTGGAGGCTGCTGACTGACCCAGGACCTGTCTGGATGCCCGGAGGGGGAGGATCGGCAGGAGAAAGCCAACTTCTGCCAGTAATGGGGCACAAAGGAGCAGCCGCCCAGGCAGGCACCCAGGGTGACCTCGATGTCCAGCCTCCCTGCCGTCTCCAGCCCTGTGCAACCTCCCCACCAACCCACCGACCTCTGCTGGATGGCCTCTCCTTCGCATCTTGTTGCTGCGCCCCCAGAGCGGTCACATGGCAGTGGGACGAGGGCTGCTGACCATCCCAGGGCCTCCCCAGTTGCTTCTGGAGGGGGCAGGCAGACGGGCAGCATCCTTCCCACCTTCCTGGCTGCCTGCAGCCTCAGAACCTCGGCTGGGTGGGCAAAGGAAGTAGGGGGGGGGGCTGGGAAAGCATGGGGTGGATGGATGGTGTGAGGGAGTGGCAACCAGGCAGGCGGGGGGAGCGAGGGGGGCAGGCCAGGGAAGGGTATGGGGCCTCCGGAAGAATGGGTACGGGAAGCCACACTAAATTTCACCATCCAGTAAGCCCGTACCGGTCTGTACCAGCTAAAACCCACCCCTGGCGCACACACAGGACGATCAGCTGGCTGGCGCTCATGTAGTGGCAGAAACCGGAATGTTGCAGAAAATAACGAGGCTTGGACTTCTCAGAATCAGGAAAAGTTTATTTATGGCTGCCAGGTTCAGAAAGCGAGTCAAAGGCCAGCATGGAACTTCTGAACAGTCTTCTGATAGCAAACACTCATTCTTCTACTTTGACAAAGAGAGCATCACAGGAAATACTTAACTCCTCTCTGGTTGGTTCAGCTCCTTATTGCTGGGCAGAGAAGCATGCAGGAAACCCCAGTTCCATTCTGACTTATGTGGTTAAGCCCTCTGTCTGACTTGCAAGCAACTTGGACTTCCAACTGACTCCACCTACTTACAAGCAGGTGTTTGTGGTTTGACACTTGAATTTCCCGAGTTCGAGCTTTCTGTCTCAAAGATGCTTTTTGTTCCTTACAAAGCGTAAAAATAAAGATGACTAAAGATCATTCAGTCTGACCCCAACTCATTTCACTCTTAAGTCTAAAACTCGCTTTATATCCTGCCTCAGGAAGACCAGCTCTTCCAGTTTCTGCCACTGCCATGCAGGCAAAGGCCAGCTGATCATCCCACACACATGTGCACCAGAAGAGTGCAGGGGAAGGCCGCGTGTGCCAGGCGACATGGCTCTGTCTTCCACTTTGTTCGAGCTAAGAAGCTGAGGCAGAGGCTCCATTTTCCCCTCCTGGGGCCTCCGTGCATCTCGTTTTTGGCCTCCCCTTCAGCCAGAAGAACTCTGCCAGCCAAAAACTTTGGTCTTACTTTGCAGTTTCAGTCCGTGGGGATTGCAAAGGTAAGGCCTGCACTCAGCCAGTGGGTGGGAGCCGGGGTGGTGGTGGTGGTGGAATGATTTGGGAGGGGCAGCCTTGTGGTCCCACGTGGGATGGGGTCTCCTTCAAACTGGAAACAGAGCAAAGGAAACTCTTTCCCCCCACTTGCTTTGTCCTGTTTTCCCCACTGGAAAGAGCTGTTTGCAACCCACAAGGAGGGGATCCTTTCCTAAGAGCTCCCAATGGAAGAATCCCAATGTGCCCCTGAGGAATCTGAGGGTGGGGAAGGCCATGGGGGTCCTGGTGATAGAAGAGACCCTCAAGGGCTCCCCAACCCACTAAGATCCCTCCTGCTTCTCCCTCCCTTCCTGCAACAAGGACTCCCTGACTTTGCAAACCTCTCTCCTCTCTTGTTTCTCGGCTTCTTGTCTCATGGCGCAGCTTCCAAGTAAATGGGGCAAGAGAGAGACAGGGAGGGTAAGAAAACAATCCAATTGTGTGTGTATGCATGTTTGTGTCTTTGTGTGTGTGAGGACACAGAAAGTGCTGCCAATGGTGTGGGCGACACCTGAGCAGAGGCAGGGTGTGTGGGTTCATTCCTCCCCATTCAAGCAAGGCCTCTCATTCACCCCCCAGCACAGTCGGAGCATGGAGGCTGCTGCCCCATAAGTACCATGATTGCCCCCTCCCCAGCCAGCCCCACCTGACCTGCTCCCTGCCGGCTCCTGCAAAGCCTCTTCATTCTCCTCCTCCTCTTCTTCATCATTGTCATTGTCCTTCCTGCCCAAGTGGCAATGGGTTCCACAGGACAGGCTCTCATTTCTGCCCTGAAGCAGTGAACTCTGGTGGGCTGGAAGTGAGTGTGAATGGCCTGGTCCAAAACAAGAAAACCTGGACTTTTTGTACCCATTTTGGCCCTGGAAAGCCTCCTGCACCAACCTGGAAGCAGAAATAAAAAATGAAGCCCTTGCAACTCTTTGAAGGCCAAAGGAAGCCTCCAACTGAGGAAGCACTGGGGAGGAGGGGGGTGGAGGCCATTCACACTCACTTCCAGCCCTCCAGAGTTTCCTGCACAGTGCAAGCCCCCTCCCCCCACACTGCATACTCAGGCGTCCCCCTCCCTGGCCCTCAAAATAGGCCCGAAAACCAGCCGGCCGGCAGGAGGGGCACCTTCATATGGATGCGAGTGGAGCTGGGCTGGGGTGGCTGGTGTGCTGGGAGAGGGGGCTCTGCATTCCTCAGTTTCCCCTTCATGGCTCTAATCCTTTCAATTCCTTTTTCAGATCAATGTTCATACAGCTTCAGAGGCTCTGAGGGATAAAAGTCAATTCCCCTTTTTCCACCATATGAACCCCAAAGAAGGATTCCTGTACCCAGCAATTGTCCAGCTGCTCCTCCATTTCAGATGGACCCTGATTGGCCTCTTTGCTTCAGACACAGAGAAGGGAGAGGATTTCATGAGGATTTTCCCTCTTTTGCTTGTCAGGAGTGGAATTTGTGTGGTTATATCACAAATGTTCTCAAAGACTGGACATGCAGAAGCCCTCAGGGATTCCCTCTCTAAGTGGAGACAAGTCAACGTCTTTGTTCACTTCACAGAACATGATTCCATTTGGGAGAGAATTCTTCCTTTCCATTTAAATCTTATGCGTCTCCCAGGACCCCTTAAAGGGAAAGTCTGGATCCTCACAACTTTTGTAGGATATAAAATAAACAAGCGCAGACTTCTCACATACATCCATAGTATTTGGCAGTTTGGTTATATGTTTAAGCAAAGCCCAAAAGATTCTGCCTTTAAACCCTTTTTCTTTGTGGAAGAAAAGTTTCAAGGTCATTTTTTCCACTGTTCTCTTTCAAAGAACGTCTTTTCTGTGAAAGGCCGCAGAAGATGCACCCAGAAAGCCCCACTGGAGACCCAATGGAAATGGGGGAGATTAAGGGGCCAAACTGAGTACCTACCTTACAGTCTCATAAAGACTTTGGCCCATGCGATGAATGCCGCCTATTCCTCCAGATCAAGGAAAAGAAGGAAAGAGGGAGAAAAGATCTTGGGGTCTCCAAGGCTGCAGCCGTGGCAGGTATGGGGGTCCCGATATGGATCCATTAATCTTAGATCCTTTGGAGAAGGAATCCAGAGGAGAAGGAGGGGAACCATCTCAACAGATCTGGCCAATTTAATTACTCAGGGAATTAATGGTTTCAAAGAGTAGATTCCATGGCATTTTTATATTATACATTGCTGATTTGAAAATGCTGTATTGTTTCTTAAATAAATCCCCTTATTTGTGGGTTTCTGATGAGCCTGGTGGAATTCCACCTTTCTTCCGTCCCCATTGCAGGTGGATCTGTGTGCAGCTGGAGAGGCAGCTAAGCCCCCCTATTCTCCTCCAATGAAAGGGAGCCTGGCATGGATCTGGAGGCTTTATTGGGAGAACAGGGCAGGTGAAACTGAGGAGATGCAAAGAGTGGAAATCAAATAGAAAGACGAGATAGGCAGCATTCACTAACAGCAAGCAAAGGAGCAGCTGGAACCTCTCCAGCGATGCTCCGTGTGAGGGACGGAGGCCGTCTCCAGATGACCAGGGGTCTCAGTCACAACGGCTGCTTCCGTCTTCTCCAAAGGCTGACATAAAACAGAGTCTGGCTTCAGACCATAGAGTTTGGCTTCTCTGCCCCCGGCCACTGTGGGGCCGGAGCAACAACAGCACAAGAGTTACATGTTGTGGCATGACAACCTTTGTGAATTGGGAGGAGACCCTGAGATCATCTAGCCCACCCCCTCCTCTCTGCAGGAATCCCAGTTGAAGCTTCTCTGACTGATGGCTGCTCAGTCTTTGCATTCAGACAATCCATGAAGAGGAGACTGAACTTCTCTGCTTTCCTGGCTCAGCTCTAAAACAGCTCAGCCTTTTATCCTCTTTTTCTCTCTCATTCGGCTAAAATCTCCTCTCTTGTAACTGGATTCATTTTTCCACCTCTGACACTCTGGAATAATAGTGAGCAGATCTTACACTCGTGTGTAACAGGAGTCAGTGATTAGAAGAGGGCTGGATCCAGGGGTGGGATTCAAATATTTTTACTACTGGTTCTATGGGCGTGGCTTGGTAGTCACGTGACTGGGTGGGCGTGGCTTGGTGGTCATGTGATTGCATGGGCATTGCCAACTTAACATCACTCTCATCATAGGGGTACCTTGCCTGGTCTCTCCCTGCCTGAACAAGATACAATTTCTCTGTATATTTATTTATTACTAATGAACATCCAAAATGCACAATTCAATCCTATGTATACATGCCATATGTGTACATACATATTATAAAGTATAGTGTGTGTATAGGCACACAAAAAAACACATTATCTACTATATATACTGTATGTGTATGTACACACACACACACACACAGAGAGCTCTTCTAAAACTCTTCACATTCAACCTCACTTTCTGCATTTGGAAAAACACACCTAGAGTCCACTTTCTGCCACACATTTTACTGTAACCTCTGCCCATGAGAACATTACAGAGGCCCTCAGATGCTCTTCCCTATCCTGCACATGACTGTCAGAGCCAGGAAATGTCATGGATTGAGTAAAATGTGGCCGAACACACTTAACAACGCTCTTGCTTAGCAATGAAAATGTTGGGCTCAATTGTCATAAGTCAAGGACTATCTCTGCCCTCCTCTGCATGGCAGCCTTGTCCAGGGCAGAGCGCATTGCATGGAGGGTCTGCTGAGGGGCATTTAGCTGGAGTCGCCTCTGGCCAGGGGGGGAATTGGGGCAGCTCAAGAAAGCCAGGAGGGTTGAAATCCCTTGGCTGGACTTCCCTCCTTCCCTCTGCAGCAAAGGGAAGGGACGGGGAGCCTGATGGGAAGGGAGCTGCAGCCGCCTGCCTCTCCCTTCCAGGCCGTTTGACACCCCCCCCCCCAAGAAGAGGGGGCCGGGGGGGGGCATAAAGGGAGCAGCAGCTCTGCTGTGAATGGAGGGGGGAAAGTTTGGCTTTTCTCTGCCATTCAAGCATTCAAGGGCTGCAGCAGAGAGAATCCCCACTTTTCTCTCTCCCTCCGTTCACAGCAGAGCTCCTGCAGCCTCTCCCCCCACACGCTGCCCAGTCATGGGCCCAGCCTCCTCTGCCCTGCAGTATTCGGGTGGGGGTAGGGGTGGGGTTCCTTTGTTTGGGGGGAGAATTTGGTTGCAGAAAGGCCAAGGGGGGGCAGCCTTGGAGGGTCTGTTCCTCCTTCCCCTTTTCCTCACAGCTCTGCAAAAGCAGAAATCTCTCCCGCCCCCTCCAAGCAGCAACTGAGACTGTGCAGGGGGGAGAGAAGGGGAGAAGAGAAGAAGATCCAAAATCCAGGAAAGATGGAGGGATCCCAATTCTGCAGCCAGGGGAGTTTCTGCAGAGGGGAGGGGGAGGGAGGGGGCAGCTCCCAAAGGCCTTGGAGCCAGAATCCGGCAGCTGCATAAGGGGAGAGAGAGAAACCCAGGAAGGATCCTCACTGACTTCTCAGGCTGAGAAAAGAGCTGGGGGGAGATTTCTTCTTTCAGGCTTTCCAAAAGGTCTTCATCTCACATTGCAATCGAGTAGAACTAGAACATCTGGAGCAGGAGTGGTTTCAAAAATGTTTACTACTGGTTTGGTGGGTGTGGCTAGATGGGGGGGGGCTTGTGCCCTTGTGCGCAATGTCCACCTCCACATCCACTCTGGCAGCCAGGCAGGTGCCCCCCATTCCCCCCCCCAATCCCAGGCGGTTGGGTGCTGCTGCCTCTTCGGGGTGCTGAGCTGCCCTCACGGCTTCTCCCTGGACCTTTCCCGGCTCTGGCAGCGTTTCCTAGCCCTGCAACGCTCTCTGCACCCAGACTGCTTCAGCTGCTGACCACTTGTGGGAGCTGGCCGAGTGGGGCTTCTTGGAGCAGCATTGCCCCCCTGATCAGCCTGGCTTATGGCCCCCTCCGCAGTCCTCTCTGGGTGGAGTCAAGTGGGCCATGCAGAGACTGAGGGAAGGGGGGCCAAGTAACAGCCTCGTTCTCTGCTTGGGGGGCCAGAAAGAGAAGCTGCCTGTGAAGGAGCCCTCGAAACAAAATAAAGGTCCTCTGGTGACACCCCAAAAAACCCACCAAGGTTGCTTCTGGAGGGGGCAGACAGATGGGCAGCATTCCCCCCTCCCTGGGCGCCTGCAGCCTCTGAGCCTGGAGCAACTCCTGGCCCTTGCACAGTGGAGGCCATTAACAACTTCTCACACTCACAACAAGGTTTTCTTTACTGGGCAAAGGCCCAGAGTTGCTCCAAGGCTGCAGGCACCCAGGGAGGGGGGGGGGATGCTTCCCCTCTTCCTTCCCCAAAGAAACCTCCGAGGGTTTCAGCTCCTCTGCAGAGGCATGTTTTTAAAGAAACGCCACCCCCCAAAGCCGCAAGATCCAGAGCTGCCAGTCTTCAGTAAGATGTGCATCTCATGGCACATCCCCTGCCCTGACCCACCTGCCCCCCCCCATTGCACCCCACTGTGAGCCAAGGTGAAGGTTTTCTTAGTAAGTACCAGGCGTCTGATGGCATTTCCAGCATTTTTGGGAATAAGCCAGGGGTTGCTCCCTCAACTGGCTCCACCAAAGATCCCCTTCATTCTTTTGGAGTCTGTCTGCTTTGCCATCCGGGGAACAACCAAGCCAAACCGCTCCTGCCCAGCAGCCTCCCCCAACTGATGGTGGGCAACTGGAGCTGACTGGGCACAAAGCTGGGTTGACAATGAGCCTCTGAGGTCTCCCTCCTGCCTGCTTGCCCAGCGCTTGCTCAGCTGCCCCCTCTGATGCAGCCACTCACTGGAGACTGGAAAGCGAGATCGTCCACCTCCCTGTTTGCCCAGCGCTTGCTTAGAGACCTCCTACCCACCCTTCCACCCCCCCAGCTTCCCCCCAACATCCCCCCCCCCCAACTGGGTGCAGCCACTCACCGGTTCTTTCTTCTTCTGTTTCCAAACTAATCCTCAGTTGATTGGTTGGTTAAAGTGCAGGTTGGATCCTTAAGCTCCATCACTGGAGGCTTTTAAGAGGGAAAGGTTTTTGGCTGCCAGCTGGCCGAGGAAGCTCGGTGATCCTGTGGCTCCTGCTGGCTGGGTGGACAAAGGGAGCAGGTGGTGGCTGTGGCTCACCCAGGCAGCTGCTACAACAGCAGGGTTATCCAGGTCCCATCCCATGTGTTGCGCCCCCCTCCCAGCTTTCGCCCTTGCCTTTATGCAGTTTTTGGGCATGCAACACGCAGGAGATCCTAGCTGCAGTGAGATCCTAGGCAGGGAGAAAGGCCAATGGGGCTCAGGAGTAAACTAAGGCTCCTAAGTGGGATGGAGCCAGGGGTGGGTTCTGGCTGCCTCTACTGATGGTTGCTCTGCGCATGTGCAGAAGGCAAGAACAATATGGCCTACAGAACCGGTTCAGGGGTGTGGCCAGCCTGGGTCGTTGTAGGTTCCAGTGACCGAGGCCGCCAAATTGCTACCGGTTCAGCCAAACTGGTCCACACAGGTAGGAACCCACCTCTGATCTGGAGGAGTTTTCCATCAGGATTACAAGGGAGAAGATTTCTTCTTGATCAACCCAGGCTTTCTGGGAATCACCCTGTTGTTTTCAAAGAGTTTATGGATCATCTTTTTTTTATCGCTGTTCATTTTATTTGTCATCTGCTCTAGAATGTTCCCTATAATTGACCAACAGTGTTGATTATATTTTCTCTATAGTTTGGTGAATTTTTCTCAAACTTCTTCATTCACTTATGAAGATAATGGCAGTATTTGTATCCTATTTAACCATATTTGGAGATTAGACAATTGTAGAAGAAAGATTCAATGTGGGATAAGAAACAAAGTTTTCTGTTTTTCAAATTCCTGGATGTTCCCATTCTAGTTTCATCCCTTTCTGGAGAAGAATGAATATTGGAATATTTCTGACAGAAAACTGTACTTGGACCAAAATGGAGAGATAGCAGCAGATCTGTTCATAGGGGGCTTCTTGGTTCTCCCCAAGGAGGATCCCAGGAGAGAATATCTGGCGTATTTTAAAAGACAGAGACTTTCTGTCGACCAAGAGGCTCTTTCACGGCTGAAGTTGCTCAATAAGGTGGGATAAATTTTGGTGTCTTTTCTCTGTTTGCCAAAGCCTGAGGTCCCATTTCAAGTGGACAAAGCCTAGAGCCATGATGGGGAACTTATGGCACGCGTGTCAGAAGTGGCACACAGAACCATCTCTCCTGCCACACGGAGACATCACCAGTTACTCTTCGGGGTTCAGGCGTGGCAGTCAGCTGGTCTTCACGCGCATTGGAGTGCCAGAAAGTGGAAGAGGAGCCACCCAGAGCGCATGTGCACACCAGGAGAATGATCTTTGCTTCCAATGCACACATGCGCATGAGCCACTTAGGGTTTTGGTTTCTGACATGCATGCATGCGCAAAAAACATTAACAAAAAGAGCAGGGGCTGCATGTGCCCAAAGGGACAGAGAGGAGATCCCAGCCGTGGCTTCTTAGCAGAGTAGAGCTGTGGTCAGGGCTTCCCTCCCTCCTCACCTGAGGGGGCTTCTTGCATGTCCCCAGCCCTCCAGCCCATGTAGATCCATGTACTGGAGTGTCTGGCAGGTTCAGGTGCCCAAGAAGAGTCAGCTGGCCCCTGCGCAGGGCCAGAAGACCAGCAGCAGCAGCCACAGGGGGAGGGCCAGGAGTGACCAGGAAGCCACTGTAACCACGAGCCAGACCCTCGGAGGCGTCTCCAACAGCTGCCACTACCAGGGGCGAAGGTGCAGTGTTGGCGAGGACAGGTGGTCCCAGGCTTATCTGCGGTCCAAAGTACCTGGCCAGTTCAGGCGTCCTAGAAGAGCAGCAGCCACCACTGTCACTCCCACGCCAACCAGAATTGGCACAGGGAGATCCTCCATGGGGGGGCCAAGGGGGCTACGGTGACAAGGACAGGCCAGGGCTTCCCTCCCTCCCCACCTGAGCAGGCTATTTGCGTGGCCCCAGCCCTCCAGTCTGTGGCACAGACGTGGATCCGTGATCCGGAGCACCTGGCTGGTTCGGGCACATGTGGCAGCAGGGCAGCATTTGCTGGCTGGAAGTCTGTCTGCCCTGTCTGCTGCTCTTTCCCCAGCAGTTGCTGCTTCCAGGAGAGATACTTGAAGAGGAGCTGTTAGCGAGGAGGTGAGCTACCCGCGGTTGCAGTGGCTGCCCGGTCGCTCCTGCCCTTCCTCCTGTGGTTGCTGCTGCTGCTCTTCTGGGGCTGTGTGGGGGCCAGCCGGCTCTTATGGGGCACTTGAGCTGGCCAGGCACGCCAGACCACGGATCTACATCAGTGCCAGGGGCTGGAGGGCTGGCGCCCCAGAAGAGCAGCAGCAGTAGCAGCCACAGGGGGAAGGGCAGGAGCTGTGGTCATTATCTGGACCCGCGCCAGTCCGGCTTCCGGCCCGGCCACAGCACTGAGACGGCATTGGTCGCGTTGGTGGATGATCTCTGGAGGGCCAGAGATGGGGGTTGTTCCTCCATCCTGGTCCTATTAGACCTCTCGGCGGCTTTTGATACCATCGACCATGGTATCCTATTGCATCGACTGGAGGGGTTGGGGGTGATGGAGGGGAGGGGGAGGGAGCCAGAATCCGGCAGCTGCATAAGGGGGGAGAGAGAAACCCAGGAAGGATCCTCACTGACTTCTCAGGCTGAGAAAAGAGCTGGGGGGAGATTTCTTCTTTCAGGGTTTCCAAAATGTCTTCATCTCACATTACAATCGAGTAGAACGAGAACATCTGGAGCAGGGGGGGGTGTTAAATTTTTTTAGTACTGCTTCTGCCCTTGTCCAAGGGAAGGGAAGTCCTTTCCAAGGATGCTCTGGGGATCCCCCCCAAAAAAGGGAACAGGTCATGGGTTCCATCGTGTGTGTTACTCCCCCTCCCAGGTTTCGCCCATGCCTCCATGCCGTTTTCAGACGTCCAACACATGGGAGATCCTAGCTGTCGTTTCCTCGTGAGCAACATTGGCCGGGAGAGGCAGGGAGAAAGGCCAATGGGGTTCAGGAGTAAACTAAGGCTCCTAAGTGGGATGGAGCCAGGGGTGGGTTCTGGCTGCCTCTACTGATGGTTGCTCTGCGCATGTGCAGAAGGCAAGAACAATATGGCCTAGAGAACCGGTTCAGGGGTGTGGCCAGCCTGGGTGGTTGCAGGTTCCAGTGACCCAGGCCTCCAAGTTGCTACCAATTCAGCCAAACTGGTTCCCACAGGTATGAACCCACTTCTGATCTGGAGGAGTTTTCCATCAGGATTACAAGGGAGAAGATTTCTTCTTGATCAACCCAGGCTTTCTGGGAATCGCCCTGTTGTTTTCATAGAGTTCATATGGATCATCTTTTTTTTCCTGTTTCTTTTATTTGTCATCTGCTCTAGAATGTTCCCTATAATTGACCAACTCTGTCGATTATATTTTCTCGATTTTTTTGATAATTTTTTTTCAAACTTTTTCATTCATTTATGAAGATAATGGCAGTATTTGTATCCTATTTAACCATATTTGGAGATGAGACAATTATAGAAGAAAGATTCAATGTGGGATAAGAAACAAAGTTTTCTGATTTTCAAATTCCTGGATGTTCCCATTCTAGTTTCATCCCTTTCTGGAGAAGAATGAATTTTGGAATATTTCTGACTTTAAACTGTACTTGGACCAAAATGGAGAGTTAAAAGCAGATTTGGGCATTCACGGCTTCGTGGTTCTCCCCAAGGAGGATCCCAGGGAAGAGCATCTGGCGGATTTTGAAAGAGAAACATTTTCTATCAGACAAGAGGCTCTTTCACAGCTAAAGTTGCTCAACCATGTGGGAGAAATTTTGGTGTCTTTTCTCTGTTTGCCAAAGCTTGAGGTCCTATTTCAAGGGGGCAAAGCCTACAGCCTATGACACGCGTGGCAGAAGTGGCATACATGCAGAGCCATAACCAGTTGCTCTTCTGGGTTCAGGCGTGGCAGTCAGCTGGTCTGGCATTGGAGTGCCAGAAAGTGGAATAGGAGCCACCCAGTCCGCATGCGCACACCAGGAAAATGATCTTTGTTTCCAGTGCGCACATGCGCATGAGCCACTTAGTGTTTTGGTGTCTAGAGTGCATGACACTCTCAAAAACCATCAACCAAAAGAGCAGCAGCCGCGCATATCCAAAGGCCCAGAGAGGAGATCCCGTCCGTGGCTTCTTAGCAGAGTAGAGCTGTGGTTACTGGGGCTACTTGTCCATGGCACTGATGTAGATCCGTGGTCTGGAGTGCCTGGACAGCTCAGGCGCCCCAGAAGAGCCGGCTGGCCCCCACACAGCCCCAGAAGAGCAGCAGCAGCAGCCACGGGGGGGGGAAGGGCAGGAGCGATCGGGCAGCCACCGCAACAGCGAGCCAGACCCTCGGTGGCGTCTCCAACATCTGCCGCTACCAAGGGGGAAGGTGCAGCAGTGGGCTTCCCTCCCTCCCCACCCGAGCTCTGATGAGGATCCACGGCCAGACCCTCGGCTGGAGATCTGGAGGAGAGAGAGAGAGAGACACAGAGAGAGAGAGAGAGAGAGAGACAGAGAGAGACAGAGACAGAGAGAGAGAGACAGAGAGAGACAGAGAGAGAGAGAGACAGAGAGAGAAAGACAGAGAGAGAGAGACAGAGAGAGAGAGAGACAGAGAGAGAGACAGAGAGAGAGAGAGAGAGACAGAGAGAGAGAGAGACAGAGAGAGAGACAGAGAGAGAGAGAGAGAGAGAGAGAGAGAGAGAGAGAGAGAGAGAGACGCTGCCCCCCTGCCAGCGTCTTCAGGTTGGACTTGTGGGGGGGGAGACACCACCCCCTGGTCCTCTTGCCCTCCAAGTCAGCTGCCAAGATAAACATGGCTCCCCCTTCCAGATTCCCTCAAAGGCTGGGGACACATTGAATGCTCTGGTTTAACGGCCCCGGCCCACTTTGCCCCCTCCCCAATGCCCTTGCTCTGCCTTAAATCCCCCTGGAATTTCCCCCCTCCCCACCGCCAGGCAACCACTCCACAAACACACGTGTATCTCATTCCAATCCGAGCCATTGCAGGGCTTTGAGGGGAAGGCAGCCAAATGGCTTGGAGTGTATTCAAGGGTGTTTGATGGAGGGGGGAGAGGGAATATCAATGTTGTAAAAGAAAGTATGTCCCCCTCACTCAGCCCCTCCCCTCTCCTTCTTCCTCCCACCCCCCACCCTTCCCTCAGCCCCCATCTCCCCACTGATTCCCCTGCCCTTCCTTTTGCATTGCAGTTCTGCTCTTGTGGCGCCTTTGTCTTCTCCAAGGTTTAAATTATACAGCAGGGCAGTTCCCCCTCCACCCCCCAAAAAACTTTAGATTATGTGGAACGCTCCTGTCCTCCCTTCCCCCCATAGGCTGGTCCTGCTGGGTCCTTCATCCAGGGGGACCATCAGACCCGCATCCCCCAGCCCCCATCTCCACAGCTCCTCACACATGGAGACTCTCCCTTGGATGAAGTGGGGGGATAGGGGGGCTGTGCTGGCTTGTTCCAAGGCCGGGAAGGGATTCCGGCTTTCCAGTGGAGGGAGGGGGCATTTCCCACCCAAATTTCTCTCCCTGTCCAGGGCTGCAGAACCAGATCCTCAGTGGGGACATCCCACCACCCTAACGGGGATCAGGTGGGCGGGTAGGGAAGCATGAGGACCCTCGAAATCTGGAACTGGCGCATGCGCATCAGGCAGCTGGTCTTTGTGTGCACGTGCGTGCCAGAAACCGGTAGACCACATGACTGGTTCGCATATGCAGGTCAAAACCCACATGATCACCTAGTTCTCAGTGTGTGTGCATGCGGGAACCCATATTGGCACGTGGGGCCAAAAATATTTGTGCATGCTCCCGTTTTGGCAGTCGAGGGCCAAAAAGGTTCACCAACACTGCTCTAGACTATTAAGTAGAAAAGTACTTTATTGCAACATTAAATTCCAAAAGCAAAAGGGAGGAAGGAAATGGAGAATCTGCCAGTTGTTCTACCTCCTGCATCTGTTTAGAAGGAGTCAGAGGTTTCCTATCTACCTCATTGAAGACCAGAGGCTCCCTTTTCTCCATCCATTTCTCCCTCCGTTTTCCATGGACGGAGAGTCCTAACATCTTTTCTTTGGCCTTCCTTGTTCTTCTGCTCAGTCCCTGCCTCAGTCCAGATGTGCAGAAACTTGTCATCCTGGATTTGTCAAGAGGGCTCGAGAAGGAGAGCCAGTTTGCTGCTATGACTGCGTTCCTTGTCCAGAGGGGACCTTCTCCACTCAGGAAGGTGGGTCATCCTGAGGAAAATGGGAGGCTTTGTGGAACTGGATCCACCCAGAACATTTTCATGAAAGTGCAAGTTAAATGATAGATCAAAGCTCACCTGGTTTTTTATATTTATTTTCAACCTGCAGAATTTCTTATCTAAAAGGAAGTAAATCAAAAAGACTTTGAAGGAGGGGCTGGGAAGAGATTGGAGGAGGGGGTGGCAGACCGAGCAAGCTTTACTAACAGCAGAGGAAATCTCTCTCCTGCTTCTTAGTTTGGACTTGTGCTGCTAAGTTCACCTTCCTAGGAACACCTAAGTTCTTTGGAACTGGATGAATTGTGTGAGGTCCACCTTCTGAAAGACCTTGAAATTCACTGTATATTGGATCCTCCCCTTGAGCATCACTGAGAAGGAGTCACTGGTCCATAATGTGGTGCTGTGGATAATTATGGTGGGGAACTCATCACACAAATATTCTGCCAGTCATGTAGATCAATCAGTTAGTCAGAAGGGAGCTGGAAGGGACCTCGGAGGTCTTCTAGTTCTACCCTCTGCCCAAGCAGGAGACCCCATATTGTTTCAGACAAGTGACTGTCTAGTCTATTCTTAAAGCCTCCAATGTTGAAGAACCTCAAATCTTAGAATCAAGCTGTTCCACTGCTTAATTGTTCTTACTATTAGGAAGTTTCTCCTTAATTCCAGGTTGCTTCCAGATGTTACAAGATACTTGAGGTATCCTCCAAGCACAGTATATTAACTGCCATGTGGCAAGACTCAGGATGTTTGCCTAAAAAGATTATATGATCCATTACTAATCACTAATAGTGTAGGTTCCTATGAAGATTCTACACATTATACAGGAAATAATTAGGACTTCTGTCAACTTAAATACCTAGCTACATTTTTTTAAAAAAATTATACTCTTCTTATGCTCTTTATAAATTGGAAAATGCCCATGGTATCAACTGTTTTTATTAGCTATATAATTTTTAGGAAATGATATTTTCAATTCCCCCCCCCCTAAAATTATTAATTAATCCATCTTGAAAAATGTCCCTCTTATCAGCTATTGTTCCAAGAATGTATTTCTTGAAATGCAAAGGGCAGAATGCTAAAGAAATGTTGTTTTCTGTCTTTCTCAGATGCAGAAAAATGCACCAAGTGTCCAGATGATAAATATCCAAATGAGAAAAGAGTCCAATGTATCCCCAAAGTTATAACCTTCCTGTCTTATGAAGAACTTCTGGGCATCATCCTGGTCTCTTCTGCCCTACTATTGTTCTTAATCACAGATCTTGTTTTAATCATCTTAATTAAATACCAAGAAACTCCCCTGGTCAAAGCCAACAACCGGGACCTCTCCTACATCCTCCTGGTCTCCCTCCTGCTTTGCTTCTTGTCTTCTTCTCTCTTCATTGGTCAACCAAGGAAAGCCACCTGCCTTCTCCGTCAAACAGTTTTCAGCATCATCTTCTCAGTTTCCATTTCTTCTCTTTTGGCTAAAACCATCACGGTGGTACTGGCTTTCCTGGCCACAAAACCAGGAAACCGAGCTAAGAGATGGTTGGGGAAGAGCTTGGCCAACTCCATCATCCTCTCTTCTTCTTCTGTCCAAGTGATCATCTGCTCCATCTGGCTGGGAGTTTCTCCCCCCTTCCCTGACTCTGACCTCCACTCCCAGCCTGGAGAGATCATCCTGCAATGCAACGAAGGGGCCGTTGTCATGTTCTACGTCACCCTCAGCTACATGGGCTTCCTGGCTGCCATCTGCTTCACGGTGGCTTTCCTGGCCAGGAATCTGCCTGGGGCCTTCAACGAAGCCAAGCTGATCACCTTCAGCATGCTGGTCTTCTGCAGCGTCTGGGTGACTTTTGTGCCCACCTACCTGAGCACCAAAGGGAAATACATGGTGGCTGTCCAGGTCTTCTCCATTCTGGCCTCCAGTGCTGGTCTGCTGGGCTGCATCTTCATCCCCAAGTGCTACATTATCCTTCTGAGGCCAGACCTGAACACAAAGGAGCATCTCACGGCCAGAACAAATGTAAAAACATGAGATATAACAAAACCATTGTCATATTGGAAGAATTGTTAAAGTTTCTTTTGTGTGAAAGGTGATATTCTTTCCACTTTGATAGTATGCAAGAAAATATCTATATGTTTCAAAATAGGAAATTATTGAATTGTTCTAGCTCCTTTCCCTTTCAACTTAATAAACCTTGCTACAATTCATTCAGAGGAATTTGGTGTTCAACAGCAGCTACTGAATTTGACACCGTTTAAAAATAATTCAGGCACTGGTTCCTACAGCTAAAAGTCTGTGTATGAAAGAGAGAGAGGGAGGGGGGTTCAACAGGAAGCTGTGGTAACCAAGCACCATCCTGGTTGCCTGATCCTCTCCCTGAGAATGCCGGAATGATGTGAAATGCCATGTTTGACTGGCTCTCAGCTGGGAGGGAAATCTTCATATTGCCTCTTATATCATTCTTTCATGATTTCCTGATAAAACCTCCTTTGCAGAAAGTGTTCAGCAGAAGAGCTGCCTGGGATTTCAGTTTGGGATTGCTTTTATTTTGGTATGTACCTCACACCAAAATAATAAAATAATTTTAGCAATTTTCAGACCCTTTAATTTTCCCCTCTACAATTCCTACCGGAAGCATTTTCTCTGCTCCTTTTCCAAGCTTGTGTTGTGTGTGAAGGGCTGGAGAAGATGCCCAGAGAAAGGGGACCTTGAGACTCTCCCCAGGAGGAGGTTGGAGGGATCCTGTCCAAAGGCATCATGTGACCAGGTCAGAAACCTTCAATGATGCATAATATCCATCCAGGTCCAAGAAGGGGGAGAATAAGGGGGGGGGGGACTTTGAGGTTTCTAGGAAGAGTCCCCCATGGAAGCTGCTCTGCTCTCCAACCACAGAGATTGCTGATCAATTGGGAATCAATGTTTAGGTCTCAGAATGGCTCCTAATTGGGAATAGGATCCCTTTGCAAAATCCTTTTAAAGGTGATAAGAAAAGGTCTGGTGGATCAGAAGAAGGTCATTCTAAGATTCACAGGGGCCACACAGAGGCCTCTGGTTCTCCCAGAAGGAGAAGAAGGCAGAGACTGATGGCTTTGCTCAACATGGAAGAGGTGTTTTTGCACAATTTCTCCACAAAATATTGGACACTTGGACATCTCACACTCTAGGAATCCCCAGCTCTGGTATCCCAAATTAATCTGAGAAAATATTTCCAACTGTCACATCCAATTCAATAAGAATTAAGGGGGGACTGGAACTCAAGAGTCTGCTGGTGATTGGTCCAATGTCCCCCAGGAAGTTTTCATGCCTAAGGGAGGATTAGAACTCGAGTTCTCTGGTAATTGGCTCCAAGTCACCCCTTTGGCTTTTATTTGAAGGTAAATAAATGTAAAAACATGAGATATAACACCATGATGATATTGGAAGAATTTTTTTTTTGAAAAAGTTTTTTATTTTTTATTTTTGAAAATAAATAAAAAAACATCATTCATTTCGTGTTTTATACAACATGTCGTTCAGACAAACGCTCTGTACGCCAGTGCTTAATTTCACAAAGATATTAATCTGTATATATATATCACTTTTGCATCATATATTAACATTTCCATTTTTGAAATAAATCTTTATCTCCTAACTCTTGAGTACATAAACAAGATATTAAATAGAAAAAAAAAAAGACCAACAGAATAAGAACAGATAATCTTCACATGTTATACCATTGTTTTCTAGAGGTAATTTTATCGTACTAAAATAAATTATTTTATCCTTCTAAAGACAAAAATTTCTTCAAGTTATATAATAATATAATGTATATTGTTATATTCCTTAGTTTCCCCTTGTTTCCAGCCATTGATAAAATTTATTCCAAATTTCATAGAATTGTTCGCTGTCTTGCTCTCTAATTTCAAACGTTAATTTACTCATCTCTGCACATTCCATAATTTTATAAATAATTTCTTCCTGTGATGGTAATTTGTCATTTCTCCAATTTTTTGCAAAGATGATTCTAGCGGCTGTCAAGATATTTACAATTAGGTATTTCAAATTTTTGTCAAATATTTCTAAAGTAAGTCCAAGCAGGAAGAGTTCGGGTTTGAAATCTATATGTTTTCCTGTTATTTTCTCCAACCATGTGTGGATCATGCTCCAATAATTTTTTTTTTAATTGAAATTTTTATAATATTTTACAATATTTCACCCAGTGCTGTACAAAACAAAAGGAAGAGTTGGTTTCAAGTATCTTCTATTATCTTTAAGATCTCCAAAATCCACGTTCTCTAGGTACAGGCGTCGAGGCATCCAAAGTTCCAAGTGCATAGTCCACAAATGGCTTCCAAGTCTTCCCAAAAATATCTTTTTAATAAACCCCCTCTCTAAATTTAATATCACACGTCATTTTATCATTTAAGGCTAATTTCCACATTTCACAGTACCATTCTTCTATTTTAATATTTACCTCTATTTTCCAATATCTTGCTATTACAATTCTACCCATTATAATCATAATTCTAATCAATTCTTTCTCATGTTTTGTTAACTCTAGTTCATTAATTATCAATAATATAGTTTCTGATCTCAATATTATTATTCTTTTCATCATTTCACACATCGTTCTTTCTAATTGCTGCCAAAACTTTTTAATTTTCACACATTTATACCACATATGTTCATAAGTTCCCAATTCCATATTACATCTCCAACATTTATCACTCATTTTTTTATCTATCAGTGATAATCTTAATGGGGTCCAATACCATTTCCAAACAACCTTAAAATTATGCTCTTTAATCCTTATAGACAAAGTCCTCATGATTCGACCCTTCCAATTCTCATTCCAATCCAAATCCAATATTTTAATCTTAAGGTCTTCCTCCCAATTCCTTTTCATTACCATTTGTGGATTTCCATCGATGTTTATAATCTTATATATCTTACTAACGAGTCCTTTTAACCCAATTTCATCCTTAATAATTTGAGATACTAAACTTTCAAATTTAGTTTTACTTCTATCTATTTTACATATTCCCCTTACTTTCGTGGTCCATTTTTCTACCTGTATTTTTTCGAACCAATTCAACTCCAATTTTTGAATTACTTTTTTTTCCCTACTCTCAATTCCTAGAGCTCTTAACCAATTTACTATATTTCCTATATTTTCATCCTCAATTACTTTATCCCGACTTATATTAGTTTTAATCGGCCAACTTTCAGTTGTCTTCCCCAAGAAGGCTATATCCGGGATCAGTTTTTTAACAAATTTATTCCAGATGTTACTCAACCCCTTTAACCAATAACTATTAATTGCCTTTTTTGTTTTTGCTCTATCTAAAAACCATATAGACCCAAATTTCTTAATATCTTTTAACTCCAGATCTCCCCAATGACCATCTCCACCTTTAAGTATTTTTATCACGGTTCGAATATTATACGCCCGATAATAATTAAGTAGATTGGGAATTCCCAATCCACCTTCTTTTTGATTTTGATACCACATTTTCTTCATTAGTCTTGGTTTTTTCCCACCATTACAAAATTTATCTAATTTCTTCTGATATTCTTCTATATCTTTCTCTGTCAAATTTAATGGTAGCATCTCAAATAAAAAATTAAACTTTGGTAACAACATCATTTTACACATTGCAATTCTACCAAACCAAGACAACTTTATCTCTTTATATTTATCTATCTTTTTCTCTACTTCCTTCAACATCACCTCATAATTAATTTTTTTCAATTCTCTAACTTTAAGTGAAAGTGTTATCCCCAAGTATTTCAGTGTATTCTTAACTCTTATCCCAAATTGTTCTTGTATACTCTCCCACTCCTTACCATCTTTATTCATTAGTAATTCAGATTTTAACCAATTTACCTTTAAACCTGTCATTTCTTCAAATTCTATCAAATGTTTATTTATCCTCTTTAAATCTTTCTCTATATCTTTCAAAATAATCAAGGTATCATCCGCATACAAATTTATCTTATATCCTTTGTACCCTTCCAATTCTTCATCTGCTTCTATCAATTTAATCAAAACCTCCATAACTAACAAGAATAATGTTGGGGACAAGGGACATCCTTGTCTCGTACCTGCTTCCAATTTAATCTCTCCTGTCATTGTTCCATTCACCTTTACCTTTGCACTACTTTTTTGATACAATTTTGAAATAACATGTATAAATTTATTACCAAAGCCTAATACCTCAATAATTACCTTAATAGTATCCCATTGTACAGAATCAAAGGCTTTAAAAATATCTAACAATATTATACCTATTTCATCACCATTATTTTCAGCTACATCTATAATGTTCAATACTCTTCTAATTATATCACTCATATATCTACCTTTAACAAAACCTACTTGATTATAACTTATATATTTATCTATAAAACTATTTAATCTATTACTTATAATAGCTGTAAATATTTTTGCATCTTGGTTGATTAAAGAAATGGGTCGGTAGGACTCCGAACAGGTCCACCACATATGGTAGTAAGTACCAGGCGTCTGATGACATTTCCAGCATTTTTGGGATTTGTTCTTATTCATTTTTGCGTCCCCTGGTAATTGGCCCCTTTGGCCTTTATTTGAAGGTAAATAAATGTAAAAACATGAGATATAATACCATGATGATATTGGAAGAATTGTTAATGTTTCTTTTATTTGAAAGGAGATATTCTTTCCACTTAAGATAGGAGGCAGGAGACAAAGAAAAGCAAATCTACTTGCTTCAGAATGGGAAATGATTGAATGACTGTACTTCTTGTATCTCCCTATTCACCCCAATAAATCTAGCTAAAGAGAACTCTGGGAAAGTCATTCAGAGGAATGTAATATTCAGCAACCACCAATGAACCATACACCGTATGAAAAACAATTGAGGCACTTTGTTCCTACTGACAGCAACTCAAGGTGTTTGTGTGTGTGTGAGAGAGAGATTAAGACCCTAAGAGGTCTGATGGGGGCTGTAGGAGCCCTGCTCTAACTCTGTTGCTGGATCATCTCCATGAGAAGCCTTGGAATGGCAGAATGAGCTGGAATGCAGGGATTGACCTGCTCTCCATCACTATTATGTCCTTCTTTCTTGATCTCCTGATAAAACCCAGTGTCACGTGTGCCTCATTCGATATCCAAGAAAGAAAACCCCCAACTCCATTTAATTAGAGAAAAGGTGTTTTTCTGGACATGAAATGAAAACAGTGAAAGTGAAGCAAGATCTGTAGCAAAAAAAGTGTGAACTTGTACATATCAAAGAGTTTATCCAAATCCCTCCCCCCAGTTACCCCAACCCAACGTCCAATCTCCAGCTCCCAAAGGTGTCATGTGGGGTCCGTCTTCCAGTGGCCTCATTCACTTGGTATGCAGAGACAGTTGGCCTTGACGAAACCCAAACTCCGGCCATCAGCATCTGCAGAAGATGTGGAGAACAAAACTCCCTTCTTGAGATTCCCCGTTACTATGGCAGCCGATCGCAAGCATGCAAGGTAGAGGCTGACCAACCCCTTTCACAGAAAGCATCGACCAGAACAGCTGTCTGGGATTTCACTTTGGGGTGGTTATTATTTAAGTATCTGCCTTTTAGAAATCCCCTCTCTGTTTTTTCCTTCCTCATCCAGAGAATGAAAATAGCAACATCCAATCTGTCCCTTTAATTTCCCACTCTGGTCATTTGTCCATCAAGCCTCTCCCTGCTTCTGTCCCAAGTGGGCTTGTGTGTGTGAAGGGCTGGAGAAGAGGCCCAGGCGGAAAAGCCCTCCAGACTCTCTCCAGGAGGAGGTTGAGGGGATCCTGTGCGGAGGCAGCCTCTTCCTTGACCAAATGCTCTGGATTGTGGCCTGAGAGTTCAAGGCCTCCTATTCATCCAGGTCCAAGAAGGGAGGGGAGGGGGCTTAAGGGGGGGGCATCCAGGGTTCTAGCAAGAGGCACCCATGAAAAGTCTTCTGCTTTCCAACCACAGGGATGGTGGGTGGATCAGGAGTCAGCCTGGGGTCTCAGAATGGCTTCTGGTTGCCACTCGGATCCCTTTGCAGATTCCATTTTAAGTAGGTAGAAAAGGTTTGATGGATCAGGTGAAGGTCAGTCTAGAATCCACGCTGACCCCCCAGGTGCCTCTGGTCTGCCCACAAGCAGGGGGGAGGGATGTATCACTTGGCCCAATGTGGAACCAGGTAAGAGTGGGATCCAGCCTCTTCCCAGGGGTTCCCTAAAACCGCTTGTGAATTGTAGGAGCAGTTATGAGAACCGGCTGAATTGCCTCAGCCTGAGCCCCCCAACCTCGTCCTGAGGGTTTCCCCCTCCCTGAGAAAACGACCTGTCTCAAGATTCCGTGGATCACTTTGGCTCAGGCAGTGGAATCTCCCTCTGGTTCTCTCTCTCCACCAAGCGAAGGAAACGCAGAAACTCTGCTGAGCCCAGAATGGGGCTTTCTCGAACTTCCGGGATTGGATGGGTACAGAAAGAGAAGGCGGACCAATGGGAATTCTTCCTTCTGCAGCATCATCGGTCTCCGGGCAGAGTCTCCCTTGACTTCCCCCAGTGCAGGAGAGCATTGCAAGCAGAGAAGGAGCCTCAGTTGGTTCTTCGGGCCAAGATCCCCCCTCCCACTTCCCCCCCTCTCCCTCCGCCGAACTGGCTCCCCTCCTTCAGCTCTAGCCCCCAAGGACTCTGCCTGGAAACAGACGACGCTGAAGAAGGGAGAATTCCCATTGGTGCTGACCCTCGTTCTGGCCCCTCCCATCTCAAAAGTCCTTAATAAATGAAGTGTCTGCCTAAGGAAGAGATTCTGCACTGGATGACAGGGGGGGAGGGGAGGGGAAGCCCCTCAGCCAGGGAGGACTTGGGGGGTCACAGCCATCCCCCAAGGGAAGCTAATTCAGGAAGAGGCGGAGAGGATGTGCAGGGATCCCTCCTAGCCCAGCCAGACCCTCCGATTCTCCGCCCCTCAACCCCAAATGGGAAGGAAACCCCCCTCCCTTTCCTTGGTCCAGAAAGAAATCTCGCCAGTGTAAAAGTGCAGATGGAGAGTGGGATTCTGATGGGGTTCTCCCCCACCCCCCACGAATTTGTATATTTCTTCTGTGGAACAAGAAGCGTTCCTAAAACAAAAGGCTCCTTTTTGGTATTATTTTATTAAAACTAGCTGTACCCGCCATGTGTTGCTTTGGTGAAGTTTGGTTAAATGAAGTTTTCCCCCCATAGACCCTCTCAGCGATCCCCTCCCTCTCCCTCCCCTCCCTCTCTTACTCTACCTACCGACCTCCTGTATTCCTCCCTCTCGTCTATCCCTCTACCTACCTACCTACTGTATTTCTTCCTGTCTCTACATTCCTCTACCTACCTACCTCCCCCTCACCTCCAGTCAACCTCCTCCAGGCCCCCCTCTCTCCCAGCGACCATCAGGTCTTCCCTCCCCTCCCACATGCTCCCCCCACCCAAAAGAATGGAAGGGCCGGCTCGAAAAGGCGCAAAAGCCTTGTTACTCCACTCCTAAGCCTGCTGGGCGGGCTATTCAGTCTTGAAATTAAACCAACATCAGGGGTGATTTTAATTTCCATATGCTTGCTTGCTCTGGTCTGAACATAAAGAGATCCGTCATTCTCAGATCTGTATCTGAAATTGATTCTTAGCAGAGGAAGCAAACTATGTTGCAATTGGAAAGTTTTCAAAAGCCAGAAAGAATCTTTTAATTGGAGCATCAACTTTTAGGGCCTTCCGTCCGATTCTATATAGAACTGATTTTGAAGCCCCACCAAGGGTGTCCCCACCCCCGTAAATATATACACGAGTCACAAGGTTAGGACGACGGATAAACGCGTAAAAGTTTGCCCTTTAAAAAGCCCCTCCCTAAAGGAATGTCTATGGGCAGCCCAGCCAACCCTCGGCAGCAGCGGCGGCTGTTGCATTCCAGAAAGAGGCATTGGGCCGTTTCCTCAAAGGCCAAGTAGGAGCCCAAAGCCCCGTTCTCTTTGCCAAACTCTTGCCTGCCCCAGAGAGTCCCAGTCAGCCACCTCAAGGCCTCCGCGGCTCTCGCGAGAGATGCCCCACCTGCCCCTTTCCCTTTCCTCCCTTCTTTTGCTTTCAACCCTCCTGCCAAAGTTCCAGCTCCTCCCTCACTTTCTAGTGGGCGCCCAGAAAAGTCACCGGAGACGAAGAAGATTCGCCCACGTTTCTCTCGCTCGCCCCCCTCCCCCAAGGCGACAGTGAAAGCAGGTGGGGACTTTCCCCCCCTTCTCCTCCCCCCCCCCAACCATGAAGCAGCTCCTGACCTAAGAAAATGGGGGAATTGGCGACAGGAGCTCCTGCCTTGCTGCTTCCCCACCGCCCCAAAGAATATCCCCAGAAGAACCACCCACCCCACTCCATGGCCAGGGGGGCAGCAGAGCCAAGTGTCCTGTGGTGCTGCCGCCAGCCTTGGGGAGGAGGAGGAAGGCTGGGGGGGGGGCAGTCTCGGCTCCCCGTGTGGGTGCGGATGCTGGCCGGCGTGGTCGAGGGCACTCTAGGCTGAGTGGAGGCGGCGGCGGTGGCTTCTTCTGAGCCCTCTCCTCATGGTTGGAGGGCCAGCAGGAGGCGGGGGTTGGCGGCAGCGGCGATGAGATGTCGGAAGACATCACCCCCCCCAGTCAAGCTCCTCCAGGCCCCCCTCCCTTCCAGCAAACATCAGGTCCTCCCTCCCTCCCCTCCCCTGGAGGGCTCCGGATCTCCTCCTTCTTCCCTCCCCCCCACAGGTCCCTCCCTTTGGCCTGCGAGAGGATCGTCGTGGCAAGTAAGGTGTTGAAAGCGCAGGGGAAGGGCCTCAGCAGACGATGCTGCACGGCCACAGGGACTTGCAACCGTTGGAAATGTGATGAGTGTGTGATGCAGCAGCCAGGTGGGAGAAGCTACAGGGAGGTAAAAACCTCAGAAGTGCGTACCTTTTACGTTTGTGCTGCTTGCACATGTCACACATGTGCCAGCCACACAAAATGTACATATGATTGCATCGGTAGTCCTTGGGAACATTGTGTGAAAATTTGGTGCCGATCAATGCACTACTTTCTGAGATTAGCGGCTTTGCACAAACTATTTTACATTTTTTATACAATAGCAAAGTTGGAAGCAACCTTTGAAGTCATCTAGTCCAATACCATTTCAGACATATGACTATCCAACATCTTCTTGAAGACTTGCAGTTTTGGGGCATCCACAACTTCTGGAGGCAACTTCTGTTCCTCTGATTAATTGTTCTAATTGTCAGGAAATTTCTGGGAGTTGAAGTCCACAAGCCTTAAAGTTGCCCAAGGTCAGAGACCCCTTTAGAGCAGGGGTCCCCAACCTTTTTTGCACCAGGGACCGGTTTCATTTTAAAGAAAATTATGAAGACTGGCTGCCGTAGAAGAGGAGTGGGGGGAGGGAGAACAGGCAGCGCATGTGCATGCGAGGGGGGCGAGGAGTCTGCTCACTCGACCCTCTAGGGTCTCCAATGGCACAAATGGCCGCGCCTGCGCTCTCCCGCATCCGCCGCTTGCTATGCCCAGGAGGCTGCTCCCTCCTCCTCCTCTCCAGCCCTGCAGCCTAGTTCCTATCAAGCCACGGACCGGCACTGGTCCACGGCCCGGGGGTTGGGGACACTTGCTTTAGAGGATGGAAGGTTTACTACCAGAAGAGCCGTCATAAAGGAGGGACTCAGCAGCAGATGTCCTTGAGTGGCATCTAGAGGTCGAAGTGTGGCATAAGTCTGCTGTAGTCCAGACAGATTTTAGCAGTTATGACTAAACAACATTTATTCTGCTGTTTCTAACCCAACTGTATCTGCATTCAGAAGCAAAATAGGACCAAATCTTGGTTGGTGGGGAGACTATGCCACCATGAAATCTCAAGGCTGTAGACTAGATTGGAATATCTACATTCATCCTACAAAAATATTCTAGCAAATGAACAAACCACTTGATTTTTGTCAGGAAAACTACTCTGCTCTTACCCATTCAATTTTCCCTGTTTATGAGCCTAGAGAAGGCTCTTCTAGAATAGACTAGAAGTTTACTGACCTAGGCAAGTATAGGCATCTCAACAGTGGAGCTTCCACAAGTCTTCTGCAATGGTTCATCCACAAAAGACTCACTCCTTCTGAGCAGTATAAAAAAGCTTGTTCTTACAACAAGCTCCTGAAAAGCTCTCAAGGTTTGAGAGTCATTATTTTTGGAGATACATATCTACTGGTATTTGTAAAAATTAGTGCTGTATCTTGATCATTGTACAAAAAAACCCTTTGTACATTCTATAATTAAAATACTTCTTTTTTCTGCTTTATCCGTTTCCTACATAGCTTTTGGCACTGAATTCAATTCCTCGTTTTTATTCCAACTCTTATTAATATATCTCCTTTTAACTATGCAAATGCACACTTTGTTCTTCTAGCATAGCTTCTGGAATTGCATGCCCAACTGGGAATTATATATGACGAGCTTATTATGGAGTGCAATTTGCATAAGCTTCCTATGGAAATATAGGCCCAAATCATCAAGAGTCTAGAGAGAAACACAGGCATCAGTTGCTCCTGAGCAAGGTGAATGTCCTTGTGAAACTCTTCCAATTCCATTTCCAATCCTTTCTCTTTACTTCTTCATATATGCATGGATGGGATGGAACCACAACACAGAGTTCGATGGTCAAGGGTGAGATGCTTTAGCCATTGAAAGGTAACAAAATGGCCGCTGGGAAAATACTAAAATATTTTTTATCTTTCAGTTGTGTGGAGTTTTTAGAAACTTATAGGGATTCCAAGTTTTTAAACATTGATTTTCTCTTTCCATGGGCAAGGCAAGATTTTTGCTCTTCCGCAACTTTGGCCACACTTCCCACCAACTGATTTGCAAAGCAGCAGCTGCTAATTTCTTAGGTGTCATCCAGTAAGGCCCATAGTGATGTGTGTGTGTGTTTGAATGCATAACCAGAGCACCTGACACTCAGTTTTGTATACTGAGCAAACTCTCCACATGTTTTCTACATCATGGCGAAGAAAACTGGATGCCATATTCCAAGTGTGGCCTTCCCAAGTGGTATTAACACTTCCTGTGATGTTGATTCTATCCCTCTATTTATGCAGCCTAGAACTGTGTTGGCTTTTTTGGCACCTGCTGCACACTGCTGGCTCATATTTAAATGGTTGTCCACTAGGACTCCAAGATTCGTTTCACAGTTGCTACTATTGAGCAAGGTACCACCTATACTGTACCTGTGCAGTTTGTTTTTCTTGCCTAAATGTAGAACCTTACTCTTTTCACCATTGAATTTCATTTTATTAGATAGTGCCCAATGTTCAAGTTTGTCAAGATCCTTCTGTATCTTAAGCCGATCTTCTGGAGTGTTGGCTATTCCTGCCAGCTTGGTGTCATCTGCAAATTTGATGAATTCCTCATTTATTCCCTCATCCAAATCATTGATGAAGATGTTGAAAAGTACTGGCCCTAAAAAAGAGCCTTGGGGTACTCCACTACATACTTCCCTCCATGTAGATGCAGTTCCATTGAGGACTACACGTTGAGTGTGGTTGGTCAGCCAATTATGAATCCATCTGGTGGTGATGCTGTCTAACCCATATTTTATCTACTTTATCTAGTAGTAGGTTATGTTCTACCTTGTCAAATGCCTTATTGAAATCCAAGTAAACTATATCGAAGGCATTCCTCTGGTCCACTAATTTTGTCACATTATCAAAGAATGCAATAGGATTAGTCTGGCATGATCTGTTTTTGACAAACCCATGTTGGCTTTTGGTTATTATTTTGCTTCTAGGTGTTCGTTAATTTGTTGCTTGATTATTTTTTCCAGAATCCCCAAGTCCCTACTATCAGTTCAAAAGGTAATTACCCTGATCTACAGAATGTAGCAACATATAAAGGAATTGCGCAAAGAATTTCCTTCTCGGGAAAATTCATGGAAGTAAACTTTGCTAAAGAAAAAGTGGGGGGACATTTTTTCTTCTGTCTGGAAGTACAAAGGACCTCCAGCCTGCCCTTATAAAAGACAGCTCCTCTCATACCAGATATCTACTCTCCCTCACATACTCAAAGCGGAATCAGGAATTCCTAATTTCTCTCTCTATGGAATTTTAAGGGGACTCCCAAAATAATGTTCAGGATGGCATTTGCAGAGAACAGAATTTTTTTGCAGTGAGGGCTCATGGCTCAAAGTCCCTGGGTCTGCTACGTTTACACTCTTCACTTGACTGTCCATTTTTAATGTACGCTGCTGTGTCGCCATTCAAGCTTTGCCAAGCTAACAGACCAGACCATTTATTCATTTAACAAACACACTCCCAGCTGACAACAGAACACTGGAGAGGGCAGAGTTTGTTCTCTAAAGAAAGAAACAAAACTGCTTTCAGCTGAAACAGACTTTTAATAATCTTTAATACAATAGACAGTTATATGAATCCAGAAGAAGGCAGGGGTGCTGAATAGAGAAATTAACACAATAAAGAATCAGTATTCTTCTCCCTCATCTTCCCCATCAGCACTATCGGCCCCTACCTCTTCATAATCCTTCTCCAAAGCAGCCATATCCTCCCGAGCCTCTGAGAACTCCCCTTCTTCCATCCCTTCCCCAACGTACCAGTGGACAAAGGCACGCTTGGCATACATCAGGTCAAACTTATGGTCCAGGCGGGCCCAGGCCTCAGCAATGGCTGTGGTGTTGCTCAGCAGGCAGACGGCACGCTGCACTTTGGCCAGGTCGCCTCCGGGGACCACGGTTGGGGGCTGGTAGTTGATACCAACCTTGAAACCCGTGGGACACCAGTCTACAAACTGGATGCTGCGTTTCATCTTGATGGTGGCAATAGCAGCATTGACATCTTTGGGAACAACGTCACCACGGTATAACAGGCAGCAAGCCATGTATTTACCACGACGAGGGTCACATTTCACCATCTGATTAGATGGTTCAAAGCATGCATTAGTGATGTCTGCTACAGTCAACTGCTCATGGTAGGCTTTTAAAGCAGAGGTGACTGGAGCATAGGTCACCAGAGGGAAATGGATTCTAGGGTAGGGCACCAAGTTGGTCTGGAATTCTGTCAGATCTACATTCAGGGCACCATCAAATCGCAGGGAAGCTGTGATGGAGGACACGATCTGGCCTATCAACCTGTTCAAATTGGTGTAGGTGGGGCGCTCAATGTCAAGGTTTCGTCGGCAAATGTCAAAGATGGCTTCGTTGTCTACCATGAAGGCACAGTCGGAGTGCTCCAGGGTTGAGTGGGTGGTCAGGATGGAGTTGTAGGGCTCAACGACAGCTGTGGATACTTGGGGAGCTGGGTAGATGGAGAACTCCAGCTTGGACTTCTTGCCATAGTCAACGGACAGGCGCTCCATCAACAAGGAGGTAAAACCAGAGCCGGTGCCACCACCAAAGCTGCGGAAGATCAGAAACCCCTGGAGACCTGTGCACTGGTCGGCCTATTGGGAAAAAGCCAAGTGGATTCAGTGTCAATTATAAGAACCGGATTTTTCTCTCACTGATTTTCAAGCATTTAAAAAAAACATCCTTAACTCTTAAGAAAATACCAGAAGAAATTCAATCCCTTCCAGTTGTTTGAGAATATTCGGTAGCCTATTGGAACTTCCAAAGAGCTACAGACCATAAGATCCAGCCTTCCAGATGATGGTGAATGCCAAATTCTACAGCCCCTGACAATTATCATGAATGCTTAAATCCAACCACTTCAATAGAACTGAATCCCATTTAGAAGGTTACTCGGGAATTACCCTGCCTTCTCATTTGCTTCCTGGTAATACAAGTCTTTGTATTTCTTCTCCACATCATCATTCCTGATCTAAGATGCAATTCTTTTCATTCTTTTGGGGACTCAGATGGTCCACCTCTTTTTAAAAAACATGATTTAAGACAATTTTTACTACATTTTATTTTGTACAGTAAACGTGTGACAACTCCCATGATGCAAAACCACAAGCAGTGGTTTGTTTAGAAGTCAAAAACTAAGTTCAAACATAACTATACCAAAAATAAAACCACATTTTATGACTTACCTGATAGTTCAAATCCAGCTAATTTCAAACTAATTTCCCACAAACGTGTTGCAAATACCCTACGGTTTCTTTGTGACTTCACTCTTAACTCATTCACTCATCACATTTGATGTTCAAAACTCAATCATGGCTAAAAAGAGAATAAATTGTTTGCCAGCAAACAGAAGGTAAAGTTGGAAACATTCAATTGAGTCACATTAGAAGCAGCAGATGATGCTGTACTGTAAAACTAGGAGATGCATCAGGGGATCCTATCCCACTTAATATTTGGGTTTTTATTTTTAGAACTAGTCATCTCCACTTTATTTCACATTTCCAAGCCCAGGGCTCCTTCAGCAACAGAAATTACCCACCAATTTCCTAATCCTGTCAAGGGCCGAGTCAATGATCTCTTTGCCTATGGTGTAGTGTCCCCTGGCATAGTTGTTAGCGGCATCTTCTTTGCCAGTGATCAGTTGCTCAGGGTGGAATAGCTGGCGGTAAGTACCAGTGCGCACTTCATCTGTGAAAAGAATTAATGAAAAAGGTATTTAGTTTGTTGTGACGTTGTGTGATCAAGAACCCAAGATGTTTGTTCAAAAATGGATCTACCGAGAAAGCTTCCAGAGTGATGTGTCTTCTGAAGAATTGAACTTCTGGGGTAAACTAAGAGATGATTGCAAAGGACAAGAATTCAGAATGAAGAAGAGTTGTGGAAATGACCAAGTCTTTCTGCATGAGTGAAGAATAAAAGGCACCTTAAATATTAATTTCAGTGTATTCCAATTGCTCTCAAATTGCATTGTTCAATTGCACAACTCTTCTTCCTTCTGGATTCTTGTCCTTTCTTTAACCTATCATTAATTCACTTAATGACCATCACACAAAAAATTGTAAAATCAAGTCAGTTACATGATGACTTGCTTTACAACCACTACAACTTATGACCAGAATGGGCAGACTTCACTACAGTAATCTAGTATCTCCCTCTCTATCTACTCCCCTATCTACCTACCTACCTGCCTCCCCAGTGAATTTCTCCCCCTCTCTCTCTATTCCTCCACCTACCTACCTACTGCATTTCTCCCTCTCTACCTACCTACCTACTGTATTTCTCCCTATCTATCCCCCTATATTCCTACCTACCTACTGTATTTCTCACTATCTATCCCCCTATATTCCTACCTACCTACCTACCTACCTACTGTATTTCTCCCTCTCTATCTATCCCCCTATAGTCCTACCTACCTATCTACCTACCTACTTGTAAAATCAAGTCAGTTACATGATGACTTGTTTTACAACCACTACAACTTATGACCAGAATGGGCAGACTTCATTACAGTCATGCTGAGGACAACCTGTAATGTAGTATAAGTAGACTTATCATCATCATCATCTTTATTGTCATTGTAAAAATTACAATGAAATTGGTTTATGGGAAAATACAGCATTTAAATCTTTATCAGTGTTCACAACACAAGTGTCCCCTTTGGGAGAGGATGAGCAGCTATATAAATTTGATAAATAAAATGTTGAACTACTGTATATGCCAAAGTTTTAGAATATAAGTGCTTATCAGGAATTATGGTTTTATTGAACACTAGCTGTGCCCGGCCACACATTGCTCTGGCCCAGTCTGGTTAAATAGCCAACCAATCTGTGTGTAGATTTACACCTGCAGACATACACACAACCACCGTATAACCCCCAACCTACCTACCTACTGTATTTTTCCCTCTCTATCTATCCTTCTACCTACCTACCTACTGTATTTCTCCTCTCTCCCTCTATTCCTCTACCTACATACCTACTGTATTTCTCCCTATCTATCCACCTACCTACCTACCTATCTACCTACCTACTGTATTTCTCTCTCTCTCTCTCTCTCTCTCTCTCTCTCTCTCTCTCTCTCTCTCTCTCTCTCTCTCTCTATTCCTCTACCTACCTATTGTATTTCTCCATCTCTATCTATCTCTCTACCTACCTACCTACCTACCTACCTACCTACCTACCTACCTACCTACTGTATTTCTCCCTCTCTATCCCCCTATCTTCCTACCTTCCTACTGTATTTCTTCCTTTCTCCCTCTACCTACCTACCTACCTATCTACTGTATTTCTCCCTCTCTATCTATCCCCCTATCCCCCTACCTACCTACTGTATTTCTCCCTCTCTCTCTCTATTCCTCTACCTACCTACCTACTGTATTTCTCCCTCTCTATCTATCCCTCTACCTACTTACCTACCTACCTACTGTATTTCTCCTTCTCTCTATTCCTCTACCTACCTACCCACCTACCTACTGTATTTCATCCTTTCTCCCTCTACCTACCTACCTACTGTATTTCTCTCTATCTATCTATCCCTCTACCTACCTACTGTATTTCTTTCTTTCTCTCCCTATTCCTTTACCTACCTACTGTATTTCTCTCTCTCTCTCTCTATCCTATCTACCTACTTACCTACTGTATTTTTTCCTTTCTCCCTCTATCTACCTACCTACCTACCTATCTACCTACTGTATTTCTCCCTCTATCTATCCCCCTATCTACCTACCTACTGTATTTCTCCCTCTCTCTCTCTATGGACCACCTGGGAGTTTGCTATCCTCTGCGCCTTGTTTTGGCCCATACAGTGTTGCTGAGGAAATGACTGTTGGAAATGCCGGGTGGGTGGAGCTACAGGGAGGTGAAAACCTGATCAGTGGGTACATTTTACATTTGTGTACCTTGCACATGACACACGTGTACTAGCCACAAAATAAGTACTTATTATATTATCAGAAGTCCTTTGGAACATTGTGTGAAAAATTGGTGTAAAACTGTCCAGTAGTTTTTGAGATTAGTGGCTTTGCACAAACTATTTTACATTTTTAATTATATAGATGGGAGTAGGTAAAAGAATGTTGAGAAATTGGAAATCTGGTATTATTCCAGATATTAAGAAATGGCTGCAAGAACTAAGTGATATGTTGTGGAAACAAAACTAATATTTTATACTAATCAGATGCAGCAGCAAATGTTATTATGGTACTTTTTGGCCTATAAGATTCACCTTTTTTCCTCAAAAAAGAGGCTCAAAATCTGGTTGCATCTTATACACTAAAGACAGCATTTCTTTGCCTCCTTAAACTCTGCCCCCCCTTCACAAAATGGATGTGCAGAGCCTTTAGGAGCCTTCCAGAGAGCTCCTGGGGGCTGGGGAGGGCAGAAATGAGCAAAAAATTGGTCTTTTTTGCTCAATTCCCCCCACCCAGCCCTCAGGAACGCTCTACAAGCTTCCTAATCCCCCCCCCCATTTTTACCAAAAAATGGGCATTTTTGTGAAAAACTGGTTGATCCCCCCCCCCCCCCGAGGAACACTCTACAAGCCTCCTAGGGGCTATTCATGCCCTTTAAAAAAAATGAGCATGATTTCGTGAAAAGCGGGCCATTTTGGGGAAGTTTACTGAGTGCAAAAACTTTTTTTTTTAAATTTCCTCTTCAAAACCTTGGTGCGTCTTATACTCTGGAAAATACGGTATGTCACAGATTGTGTGATATTTAACAATATTTTGTATTTATAAACAGAACATCCAGATTCAGCCACAATTTTGTTCCATACAGTATCAACCTTGTGAACTCTCAAGCTTCTTCTTTCCACTGTTATGTTGTAGGTATATACATATGTGTGTATACAGCATATGTGTGTTGTGTATGTGTACACTTTTGAGAGCAGGCAAGAGAATTTCATTTTTAATGTGTGCCAGAATGCCCACAGAAAAAAATGACAATAAAAGTTATCTTACTTATAATATAGTGGCATATTTATTAGTAAATCAGCAAGTACTAAAAGTATAAAATACAAGCCTATGTTTTTCTTTATTAGCCTGTCTGGGTTTGTCCCTTTTCCAATTTGTTTTGGTTTCTATTAATTTTGTTTCTTTTTGATATTTATATTAAGAGCATTAAGTTAAATTAAATTAAAAAGTCATGATTGAATAGGTTAAAGGCTCATGTTAGCACAAATTAATTCCTTACACCAAAACAAGAATCTATCATATATCCAGTCAAAAAGTTCAATTGAGTCTATTCAGATATGTCACGTTGTTCTTTGGGATCTAAGCCTCATTTATTTTTTTTAACTACTTTCCCTTACTTGAAATGAAAGAAACTGGACCTCCGACTTGAACAAGAAATGGTTGTTTTTCTATGGACCTCTAACCTTTCCTGCCACTGAGAATTTCTAAAATGTTAATATTACTGCAAGTAGCTCACCGATCACCGTTGGCTCCAAGTCTATGAACACAGTCCTGGGGACGTATTTGCCAGCTCCAGTCTCACTGAAGAACGTATTGAAGGAGTCATCTCCTCCCCCAATGGTCTTATCGCTGAGCATCTGCCCATCTGGTTGGATGCCATGTTCTAGGCAGTAAAGCTCCCAACAGGCATTGCCAATCTGGACACCGGCTTGGCCAACATGGATGGAGATACATTCACGCTGTGGAGAGAAACCAATTCCATTATATTTATTCTAGAACAAGCAAACCATAAGTAGAAATTGGCTGCAATGATTAAACTACTCACCAGTTGAGGAAAGTCCCAACTAGCAATAAATAATCTTTTTTTTTCATGCAACATGAAGCATGAGCTATTAACAAAACCTAAGGGCACGGCTGTGCTAGAAATTGTTAGCTCTGTCTGGATGCAGTGAAAGTGCAGCTTCGGCTGAAGTTTTGGTGGAAGCCAATGCTAACAACTTCTTCGTCTTGTGCCATATCTGTCATTGGATGTTGGTGAACTTATTTTTATCAACAGCCACATGAAAAAGTGTTGTTGAGTTTTGTCCAAACCAGCCCCTTAGATTTTGAAGCCATGTTGGAGGATTAAGTATTTTTCTGGGTGTTGAAAGAAGAAATGAGGAGATGAGAAGTTGCTTGGAAAAGCCAAGGGAAATCATCAAGGCTGGCTGGAGAATTCTGGGAGTTGAAGTCCACAAGTCTTACAGTTGCCAAGTTTGGGGACCCCTGATATAGAAGCTCCTGAGGAGTAGAGTCGACCCACCTCAAATGTCAGTCTTTAAAATTGGCACACCAGAGTACTGATATTTAAAACTGTTTCCAAAATATTTAGGAAAGCACCTTAATTTTAGTCCAATTATGGCTTTAAATACTTTTTGAGGATAAGCAAATCAGGGTTAAAACTGGCAGCAGCGAATGCTGGAATTACATCTTTGTCCTCCTGGTCTTCTGAAGAAATAAAACATGACTGCTTCAAGCTTTCTGTAATTCCAGACCGTTCCTGATTGTACAAATAAAGTTACTTTGTCCACGTAGCCATCTAATATCATTGCAACAATAGTTAAAGCCAACTTTGATCCTATATTTAGAAGGTCTCTTCACTCCCTCGCTCCAAACCAGCTTAAACCTGCTGGCTCTGTCATCATCTGGCTAACAACACAATCCTACACAAAGACCACCTTAGGAGTCCATTATTATGGTCCACAATTAGACCATAATTTATTACAATTGTAAAAAAAAAAAGGAAATTTCCTCAAAATGTTCAGTGCTTTTTATTGAATAAGGCCAATAGAAATCCCCTATTTGGTTTGTAGCTTTTTAAAAAGACCCCTGGCACTTTTTTGTAATCGCTTCCTTAAATGGCCTTTTCAAGCTTGCAATGGATTCCTCCATAATTTCTACTTTGGGTGTGAAAAGATGTATTTTTTATTTTAATAATAACCATAGGAGATTCTTTATTCCAAAGTAACTTTACTTTCTCTTACTCTCAGCAATCCCTTAACCATTAACACAAATCCATGTCCATTAATACAATCCATGAGACTGGAAACTATAGGAAATACATTGTAACAATAGATTGCTAAATTGCACCTTTGCTAAGTTATTAACTGACAATAAGTACCAAAGCCAAGTAACTGGAGAAGAATTAACCAAAGAACCTGCTCAGTTACACACTTCCCCACAACCACAAATAGGCTGCCCAGACACCATCTACACAACAAGAAGGTGAGCCAACAGACACAAGGAAGGAGAACTAAGACTGACCTTTTGACAGTCATGCACGCACCACACACCCCAAGACCACACCAAGGACCAGTCCCCTTATAAAACAAAGTCGCTGTACCCTGTTTTCTCTGTGGCCTACTCCCAAAAGCAAACTTCTTGATTTCAGGAGTCAATGGAGCACCTCCTTCCCACCATTTGCTTGCAATGTCCCAGCTAGGAAAAGGGACTCAAAGTTTTTTACACATGGGTTAATTCAGGATGAATGCTATGGATCTTATTCAACTGAACATGGAGAGAAATGGGAAGAAACTACTCTAATTGAGATAAGACAAAAAAACAACCACCAAGATCCAATACATGTGAATGTGTTTTTGTGCAAATCGAGTCAACCTTTCTTAATCTGAGGTCTTCCAGATACAATGGATGACACTCAACCTCCTTCAAGATGCTTTGCAAAAAACCAAGGAACACACATTGTAATTTAACATATTAACAAACATTGTGGTTAGTTAACCTAAGTGCATGGTTTAAGCTATTGTGTGATCTGCCTAACTGTGATTTATTCAACCCCAGGTTAATCCAATCAGACCTGTAATGAGTAATTATAGTTTATAACCTCCAGGCATGACCAATGACTATGCTGCTGACAGAGAAGAGTAGGAACTGACCTGGAGTTCTCCAAAAGGCTTTGTCCAGATTGAAGGAAGACAATCTCATACATAAATCCTCAGCAACTTTCAGACATCACATTAAGCAATAATGCATTGTGAAATAATCCATAAAAACAAGATTTACCCAATCTGCTAATCCACACACAAATCATCTTCCAAACGGTCCAATACAGGTTGGTCTGTTTTATCAGCTCCAAACCTCCAGCTGCTTATCTCTAAATATCATGGATGATTGACTGTTCTCTTGGAGCAGTCTTGCAGCAACAGGCAAACCAACGACAGAGCTCCACTCTTCCGACCACGGAAAATATGTAAAGCCGAGAAGGCAAGAGAGGGGAGATACTTTTGGAGGGTGTCATGCCCAACGAAGTGGGATTGAGCTATTTAATAGGCCAACCAGCGTCCAGACTACTTCATGCCAGAGTTGAAGCGAGTCACCCGCAGGGAGAAAGTGAAAGGCGTAGTAGCACTACTCCGGAGGAACAAACCAGGACAACGTTTACTTTTATCGCTCCCCGCACTTTATCTGTAACTGTGAAGTAGCCCTTTAGGTCCCGCCTCACCCCTCCCTCCCTCCCTCCATCCACGTGTCAGGAAAGCTGGATAAGACCCCCCCTTTTCTCCCTCGAATTCACTTTCACTGCCCCCTCCCTAAATCACCCAAAGTCGGAAAGGTTTTCCCTTCCAATTAGATTTAAAAGATATTTATAAAAACCCTTCGGAGAATCTTTTGTTCACTCACCATGGTTCCTGGAAACCGAGAAAGCGAGAGCCTTCCTCACTAATTGGCCCGTTTAAAAAGCTGCAGGTGAGCCAAAACTCCTTTTGGGCTGATGCAACCCCGGGTGGGGCCTTTTATATCGTTTGGCTGTGGCCTAAGGCAAGGGGGCGTGGTTAATGGGGAAGGTAAGGAGGAAGCCAGCTTGGTGAAGGGGGCTGCACCCCCCCCTCACGTGCTCTCCACCCCACCCCACGGGATCCAGGAGAGGCTTCCCGTGGATTTCGGATCATGCTATAAAATACTGTAAGGTTTGGCTAACACTTAAGCCAAACATGAATCAAAAGAAGACTTAAACGGAGGCTGGAATAACAGAGAAAACAGACTTTAAAAGTTCTGGGTGAGAATCTCCACACACATGTGCAAGGGACCTGGTAGGAAAGTTCTACCAAACTCAAGGGTGCATGCTGACTGGGGAATTCTAGGAGTTGAAGTCCACAATCTTAAAGTTGCCAAGTTGGGAGACCCTGGTATAAAGGAATGGACTGGGTGCTGCTACACAACACAGATTCGTTAACAAAACAAAAACAAAAACCAACAACCTAGCCTCAGCTAAGTCAAACCAAAATGACCTGAAGACTTAAGGAACATGTTGCAGGCCATTCCATTAAACCACAGCAGGGTCTTTTTATCCTGGCATTCTAATTGGAACCTTTAGCAGGTGGTGTGAACCCAGCCATGGAAAGGTTCCCTGAAAAAGCTCCTGGGTCAGCCTGCTGAGGGGGAGGGGGAGATGGGATCCTTTTGATTCATTTTTGGCTTATGGTTAGCCAAACCGTACATTTTGGCGCCCAACGTGGTTTCTTAAAGGTAGCCACATCTGGCTTCCTATAGAGCTGAACCCCTTTGAGGTTCGTCAGGCCTTCAACATGGTGGACTGGAGAAACTGGTGTGGGCCACACACCATGTCAAAGAGCGCTCCTGGTAAGTTTTGGACCAACGCCAGCCTGAATCCATCCAGACCTGAATGCCAAAGAGGCTTGAAGAAGATTGTCCTCTGCTAAGTGAGTAGAGAACTTTCTTTTCTTGTGGGGAAAGGAGGGGGGTGTTGCCTTGTGTGTGTCCTGTGTATGAGGGGGAAATTCCTACTAGAGGATTGCCTTCAACCTGAGTGAGGAGATCTAATCTGCCTTTTGATTAAGGTCAGCATGGAAAGGTGTGTATCTGTTGGAATAAATGTAAAACTCTTTAATTGCAAGGGAGAGGGTCTGAGCAAACTCGAGTCCGGTTGGGGTGGGCGCAAAGTTGGAACTGAACATCCCAGGACAGAGACAGATAGTAACCATCCAGTGCTTAAGGAGATCAAATAATGGGCGTAAACTTTGAGCAAAAGTAAGAACATTCAGCAGGTAATAAAAGGTAAAGCCTGCCTGAATGAGAAGACCTAGATAATTGGACTTGATTAATTGGATGTGAAGATTTAGATAATTTGACCTGATTGATTTGATGTAATTTCTGCCAAAATTCTTGTGTGCATCTATACTAATATGTAGAATTGGATGAGATTGAATTGATTGTGATATGTTTGACCAGCTGGCAAAATAAGTAAGCTTTTCACTTTGGGCTTGAAGCTGTGGGGAACGGGAGAGATGTTAAGATTGAAACTGCTCTCTGAATTCCCCCACTGTTTCAGGAATAAGCCACAGCTTCCCCAAGCAAATACCAATGGAAGATTTAAAGGGACAGAGCCTCCCCAAGTCTGAAAATGTTGCCCCATGATATTTGTGTGTGTGTGTGTGATCATTTCCAGACCTGGAGGGAAGTTGAGATCCTTTAATAATAAAAATTGAGCTCATTGGCTTTAATACAGCTCCTTGAAATGATTGTAATGATTGATTTGCATGCAAAACAGAGTGAAATGGGATTTTTGTTTACACAAGCAGTCTGGTTGTAGTGCAAATGTGAGTATGTTGATGGTGAAAATTGATGTGAATGTACTTTGATTCTCTTTCGTATAAAGAAACAGTCAGTTGTTTTAATGATGTCTGTGTGACCTGAAGGGAGGGTGAGATCCTCTAATGCATGAGCATGGACATCTGATTGGGAACCCTCCTTCTTTCCCCCCCTCTTCCTTCTAGCCCATTCTTTGGAAGGAAGCAGGGGGGGAGAGTGGGCAAAGGGGAGTGGGGGTGTCTGCTCGTTTTAACTGTGTGTGAGAGAGTGAGAGAGAGAGAGAGAGAGAGAGAAATGCCCCAGTGAGAGTATCCCCCCCTTCTTTCCCATTAAGGGGGGCCACGGTTTTTCTGCTCATTCTAAAACTCTTTTTCCTCTCTTCTGAGAAATTCAGGGCAAATAGGAGACCTGCTCATGTGCACCTTTTGCCTTTAACTGTTTTGATTTTCACCTGCATATAAAAGCTCTGATTTTGATATTTCTTTTTCTGCTCTGAAAGCAATTTTGATTTTTCTTGTGGAGATTTTTGAGGTTTAAAATGCTTAATTAAAGAAGAAATGATTTTGAGATATTTTGCCTACATTTGTAAATGTTTCAACATACAGTGAGAATTAGCTTCCATCTGAATGGAATCTGAGTTTGACCATACCTCATACCATACCTCATTAAGTTTCTTTTATTCTGAAGCTGTTTTTTCCTCCCTCCCTCCCTCTTTGATGTCAGAGTGAAAGTGCTCCATCCTATGTCATTTTTGTTTCTTTGTCTCTGATCTCTGCCTTTGGAGAATTTGCTTCCCTCGGAATTGATTCTGATTTTTTGGAGTGTTGACTCAAAGTGCTTTTTTTGATAGCTTTGTTTTATTTTGACCTTTTGAAGCTGTTCTCTTTCCCTTGAGTGCATTTGTTTAAATGCTCATGAATCAAGGTGCTCCACTCCATGATATGTTATTTTATTTTATTTTGTTTGTTTGTTTGTTTGCAACACAAGTTGTTGTCCTTTTTGGAATTATTACAGATAATCATTCATCATGATAGAAAAAATTCTATCCTTTGAGAAAAAGGGAGGAAAAAAGACAATAAAAAGTAATGAGTATTATTACATGAAGTAGAAACCTGTTGTTTAAATAGGCATTTGTTCGATTGTAACATGTATATGTGTTGTGCTGCTGTAAAAGTGTTTTCCTTTTGAGCATTTGTTTTTGAGCATTTGTGGTGCATCTATCTCTGCGAAAGCAATTGTATCCTTTTCCTTCTACAAATATTGCATGTTGGAGAGCCATTTGTCTGAAATGGTATAAGGTTTCCTGCCTGGGCATGGGTTGGACTAGAAGACCTCCAAGGTCCCTTCCAACTCTGCTATTGTATTGTATTGTATTGTATTGTATTGTATTGTATTGTATTGTATTGTATTGTATTGTAAATGCCATTCCTTTCCTTCAGGAATTGGCAGGTAACTATCCTCTTATCTACTACCAAATCAATTCTCACCACTTTTTGTGCTCTTAATAGGCCAATCAAGAAAAACAAAAAATAAACTGCCAGAAAGGAATCTGTCTGATAAGTTTAAATTAGGGAATATGACTTAAGTTTGCAAATCTGAGTTAGGAAAGATGACTTAAATTTTACAATGTAGTTAGAATAAGATGTGATTTGTTTTTGAATACTTCTGGATGCTGTGAATTGTGACAAATATTTGAAATTTACTCATTCTACTGCAAAAGTGTTTCAATTATAGAGACAGTGGGAATGTTGCCTTCCATGAAATTTAAATCGTCTGCCTTCTGAAATAATGTTTGGATTTCCACACTTGGACAGAATGGGAGAAATTCTACCACATGAGACTAAAGGGATGCCTGTAAAGAACTGTATTCTTGGCCTCTCTTCTCTTCTTTCCCTCAGAAACAAAGGACTGCTAGCTCAAACCATCTCTCTCAAATTTGCTGCTGGCGACTCAAACCTGACTGGGAAAGATCCTTGATAGTTAGCCCTGCTAACCACTGAAGCCCTGTAAACCATTGAAGCAACAGCCAAATCCTGGAGAAAAAGGGCCAATCGCTACATCTGTGAAAGTGTTTCCTGGAGAAGATCTACTGAGAATGAACATTTCCAAATAACTGATGTAGTCATTGTGCTTTGCAAAGATTTTGTTTGTGATTTTTTCTCATTGCAGGAGTAGCAACTTTCTGGCCTCTTTTATTCTACCTGAAGATCCTAAGAGCATCTGTACAACTTTGCACTCTACAGATCGTGTGGATTTTGTGATTGTAACTGTATCCCTGAATGTTACTGTGGTTATATTGTACTTGTAACCTGATACACACCTGTGGGGGTAATGGGACACTATAATTGTGATTGCTCCCATATAAACTACATATGTTGGGGCATTGAATCAGATCAACCTGACTTGAACACAGTGGTCCCAAGAGATGGTGATTTCATAATCCCTGAAGATATAGGATGTATTGATGTAATGCAGTGGTTCGATATTCTGCAATAATTTTCTTATGCATAGGACAAATTGAAGGAGAATGTAATTCCCGAAGAGACAACTGTGAAAACATATATTCCAAGCAAAGGTGTTTTCTTCGCTTACTGTCACCTTGCAGCCTGGAATTAACCTGGCACAACCTAGCAGTGGCGTAGCGTGGGTTGTCAGCACCCGGGGCAAGGCAAGTAATTTGCGCCCCCTAACCCGTGGATTTTAGCACTCGAGTCTCTTCCACTAGATTAGTTAAAGAAACCCTTACCCCCTAAACTTGCATCTAAATACAAGTTTATTTTCAAACACTTTATTGAGTGCGAACATGCATTACACATTCTCCACATTTTCAGCAGGTCTATGAATACAAATCTACAAATGTAGTAACCTAGCATGGGCCATGCTATTATATGTCGTCTCACAACCATCATATCAAGATGATATCAATATCAAGAACAAAAACTAAACATCAAAATGGAACCATACCCTGGAGATGATCCAAGACTGGGCTAGATGGAGCCAACTTCCTCAATCCTGTACCTCTAATTGTAATTCTTTAATAGAAGTGCAAGATATCAATCTGTATATAATATACAGATTAATTTAAATTCGCCTGCTTTTAATTAGCGCAAATTTTTCAACAACGGAATTGAAATCTACATTAAAGTCTCTCTCAATGGACAGTATTGCTAGATTACTCAGTCTTTCTTGACTCATTGTAGATCTCTGATATGTTTTAATTAGTTTAAGTTTTGAGAAACTTCTTTCACAACTCGCTGTAGAAACAGTGATAGTAAGAAAGATTCTTAATGTGACAACAAAGTTAGTTAAACTTTCTTGCAGCTTCCACTTATACACCCAGCGAAGCAAATCTAAAGCTGACCAGTTTGCAACCTGCTCATCAGGATTGACCTCCTTATACAAGATAATGTGGTGCCGAAGTCGAGTTATTTCGGTGAGCATAGATGCAGCATTCAATTCCGTGTACTGAGCACACGTGTGCTGAATTTGTTTCTTAATAAAATCATCTTTTTTAGTATCCAACAATGTTTGGATTTGCAAAAAAACAAATCGCTGGTGCAGCGTATTCATCTGCGTAGTACGTTTTTTAATTTCTGCCTGAAGCTGATCAATTGCTTCCAGTTGTTGTCTGCTTGTTTCCTGTATTAAGGTCAAGCCAGCATCGCAACTGTTCTCACCATCCATCTTCTTGCGTCTTCCAACTCTTCTCTCTGTAGGTATGCAATAGGTTTTGCATACCTGCAGAGCTTGAGAGGAATGGGGGTTCTTAGGACTGAGGAGGGAAGGGATCACCTGCCATGGTAAGTTGGACATTTTCATTCATGCTCTAAAGGGCTGTAGTATTATTTGTTGAATTAATTAAGACTTGAATTCACAAATATCCCAATTACAACACAGTGTTTTTGCATGTTATTTTAAACCAAAGTACATATTTTTTAAAAAGGCAGTGGATTTGTCTTTCAAGACAAGGAAGGAAAAAACATTAATACTTTGCGGTTTGCTTGACAAAAAAGAGAAAAGACATCTGAATAGATGCAGAAACTTGTCCACAATTGAGTTGTTGGAGTGTAGATTTTAAAATGGCATTGGCCAGGCCATACCTGCATTTCATTTAATTTCCAAGAAAATCGACTACCTTCCTCCCTCCCTCCCTCCCTTCCTTCCTTCCTTCCTTCCTTCCTTCCTTCCTTCCTTCCTTCCTTCCTTCCTTCCTCTCTCTTTTTCTTTCTTTCTTTTTTCTTTCTCTATTTTTCTTCCTTCCTTCCTCTTTTTTCTCTCTCTCTCTTTCTTTCCCTATCTCTATTTTCCTTCCTTCCTTCCTTCCTTCCTTCCTTCCTTCCTTCCTTCCTTCCTTCCTTCCTCTCTTTCTCTATTTTCCTTCCTTCCATTCACTTCCTCTCTCTCTCTCTTTCTTTCTCTATCTCTATTTTCCTTCTTTCCTTCCTTCCTTCCTTCCATTCATTCTCTCTCTCTCTCTCTCTCTTTCCTTCTCATACCTTAATGCAGGCCAATATAATGGATTCGTTCATAATTGAGTTAACGAGAACTCTCGAAGTTTATGATAACCGCGTCTTTCCTCGTAAGATTCATCGGAAGCACAGATTTCTTCGGCGCCCCGCCTCCCCCCAAAGAAACCAGTTGCTTTCCCCTCGGGTCGAGTGACAGTCGGCGGCGCGAGGAAAAACAACTCGCGGCGGGGCCTGCCCAGCTCTGGAGCTCAGCAGCCGGCCAGGGGCTTTCTCCAGAATCCCCGCGGCGGGGAAGGGAGGAGTGGAGCGAGCACCTTAGAGCCAGCCCTCACACTTCAGCGGGTTGCGGGACGAGCGAGGCTTTGGCGGGCTCAGCACCGCCGGCCTCTCAAGCAAGGGGGCTGCCTGTTCTCTCGGGCCAAGAGAAACACGAGCCTCGCTCCAGTTCCCCCCAGGCGTCGGCAAACCGAGAAACCGCCGCGGCGCGTTCGCAGGCGAACTGAGACGAGTCTCTAACCTTCGCAGCGCATCAGCCAACTCGGAGCGCGTCCGCTCTTTCCCTCCCTCGCGGCGCCCGAAGGAGGCCAGGGAGGGAGCGAGGGAGGGAGGGAGAGAACAGGGGGGCGCTCGGACCGTCTGATCCTACCTGGTTCGTTTCTCCCGAAGCCTTGAGAGTTCAAGCCTTCGCCGAACCAGCCTGACCGCGCTGCCACCCCAGAATCTAGCCACGCTTCGGGATTTCCCGCTCAGGTTGTACCCAGAACTGCCCCCCCCCAGTTCCTCTCCTCCTCCCCCCGCGATCCGCTGGTCCGGAGCAAACGCCCCGCGTCTCAGATCTGCGCCGGGATTCCTGTCCTGGACGCGGGACCTCTTAGGGACGGGGGAGCGAGTACACCGGTGAGGAAAGGGGCTCCCGGATGCGGCGTGACACCGCCACCTTTCTAAAGCTATGGCGCCGTTTATCTTCGCACAGCCAGCACTGCAGAGAGAGTGAGTGAGCCAGGCAGGGGCAGAGAGCTGCGAGTGCGAGCGCGCCCCCCCCCAGATGTTGCGCCCGGTGCGGCCGGCCCCCCCTGCACCCCCCACGCTACGCCTCTGTATTCAGGAATAAAGCCCTTATCTTACTTTATATTTTTACATATCTTAGATATCTGATTTTTTCCTAGAAAGTCTTTTGTCCCATTTCTCTGTTCCTGTCTCTCCCCTTTTCTTTGTTTTAACCTAACACAACATTCTTCATTGCGTAAGGTTTTTAACCCACTAATCCAGTGGGAGGCCTGCAGAGTGCAAAAACTTTTCTTTAAATTTACCTCTTCAAAATCATGGTGTGTTTCATACTCTGGTGTGTCTTACAGTCTGAAAAATACAGTATGTGGGTCAGAGGGAGGCCCACTCCTCCTCCTTACGAGACCTAGCTTTGTAACCAAAGCATCGGTGATAGGATGGGAGACCACCAGGAGAAGTCAGGAGGAGGGGACAAGGGAATAGTGAAAGGCAGCAGGGCTGCTGGTGATCAAGTGCTAAGGCAGGATTTACCTCTCACCCTCACTCTCTCTCCTTATAATCTCTTTCCTTCCCTTCTTTTTCCTTCCCTCTTCATTCTTCCTCCCTCTCTTTCCTTCTTTTTGCTTCCTTGCTCTCTTCCCCTCTTTTCTTCTTTTTCTTGGTCTTTCCTGTCCCTTCTTGGAGGCTCCAATGCAAAAGGGGAAACCTTCCTTGCCTTGTGATGAAATAGCCACTTTTGCTAGTAGTTTGTGGCCACTGAAAAGACTGAGAACAAACCAGGCTCAGTTGATTCCCTGCTTGCATTTCATGGGGAGAGACTACAGGACAGCCAAACTGTCAGAATGATGGCTCTGGGAGTTGATCAGAGCTCCTCAGCTTTTGATGGCCAACAGCTTCAGCCTTTAAGAGGAGAGCTTAGTTGCTTTTCTATGAATCCACAATGGTCCTTCCAAGAGCTCTTCTGTAGGGACCCTTCCATGGTCTCCTTCAGACTGGAAATAGAGCAAAGGAAACTCTTTCCCCCCACTTGCTTTGTCCTGTTTCCCCCACTGGAAAGAGCTGTTTGCAACCCACAAGGAGGGGATCCTTTCCTAAGAGCTCCCAATCGAAGGGTACCAATGTGCCCCTGAGGAATCTGAGGGTGGGGAAGGCCATGGGGGTCCTGGTGATAGAAGAGACCCTCAAGGCCTCCCCAACCCACTCAGATCTCTCCTGCTTCTCCCTCCCTCCCTGCAACAAGGACTCCCTGACTTTGCAAACCTCTCTCTCCTCTCTTGTTTCTCGGCTTCTTGTCTCATGGATCAGCTTCCAAGTAAATGGGGCAAGAGAGAGACAGGGAGGGTAAGAGAGCAATCCAAGTGTGTGTGTGTTTGTGTCTTTGTGTGTGTGAGGGCACCCAAACTGCTGCCAATGGTCTGGGCGACACCTGAGCAGAGAGGCAGGGTGTGTGTGTAGATTCCTCCCCATCCAAGCAGGGCCTCTCATTCACCCCCCCAGCTCAGTCAGGGCATGGAGGCTGCTGCCCCCTAAGCACCATGATTGCCCCCTCCCCAGCCAGCCCCACCTGACGGGCTCCCTGCCGGCTCTTGCGAAGCCTCTTTGTTCTCCTCCTCCTCTTCTTCTTGTGGTTGTTCTCCTGTCCCAAGTGGCAGTGGGTTCCATAGGACAGGCTCTCATTTCTGCCCTGGGCAGCGAAGTCCAAAAGGCTGAAAGTGAGTGTGAATGGCCTTCCCCTCCCCCATCCCCCAGTGCTCCCTCCCTCATTTGGAGACTTTTTTCGCCTTCAAACTGTTGCAGGTTTTTTTGCTTCCAGGTTGGTGCAGGTGCGGAAAGTCCAAGGGTTTTTCCCCCCGTTTTGGCTCTGCAAAGCCTCCTGCACAAACCCCCAACCAAAACAACAACAAGGCTGCAACTGTTTGAATGCTGAAGGAAGCCTCCAACTGAGGGAGGAAGCACTGGGGGGGGGGCATCCACACTCACTTCCAGCCCTCCAGAGTTTCCTGCACAATGCAAGCCCTCCCCCCCTCACTTCATACTCAGGCGTCCCCCTCCCTGTACCTCAAAATAGGCCAGAAAACCAGCTGGCAGGAGGGGCGCCTGCATGTGGACGCTAGTGGAGCTGGGCTGGGGTGGCCGGTGTGCCAGGAGAGAGGGCTCTGCGTGCCTCAGTTTCCCCATCAGGGCTCTAATCCTTTCAATTCATTTTTCAGATCAATCATGTAATAGCTTCAGAGGCTCTGAGGGATAAAAGTCGATTCCCCTTTTTCCACCAGATGGACCTCAAAGAAGGATTCCAGTACCCAGCAATTGTCCAGCTGCTCCTCCACTTCAAATGGACCCTGATTGGCCTCTTTGCTTCAGACACAGAGAATGGAGAGAATTTCATGAGGATTTTCCCTCCTGTGCTTGTCAGGAGTGGAATTTGTGTGGTTATATCACAACGATTCTCAAAGACTGGATATACTGCATACCTCAGGGATTCCCTCTCTAAGTGGAGACAAGTCAACGTCTTTGTTCACTTCATGGAATGGGATTCCATTTTAGAGAGAATTCTTCCTTTCCATTTAACATTTATGCGTCTCCCAGGACCCATTGATGGGAAAGTCTGGATCCTCACAACTTTTAAAGAGTATCGACTGAACAAGCGCAGACTTTTCACATACATCCATAGTATTTGGGTCTTTAGTTATCTGATAAAAGAAAAGTCAAGAGATTCTGCCTTTCAACCTTATTTATTTGTGGAAGAAAAGTTTCAAGATCTTTATTTCCACTGTTCTCTTTCAAAGAACGTCTTTTCTGTCAAAGGCCGCAGAAGATGCACCCAGAAAGCCCCAATGGAGACCCAAAGGAAACAGGGAAGTTTAAGGGTCCGAAATGACTACCACTCTTACAATGTCATGAAGACTTTGGCCCAGGCCTTGAATGCCGCCTATTCCTCCAGATTGAGGAGAAGGAAAGAGGAAGAAAGGATTTCGGGGTCTCCAAGGCTGCAGCCATGGCAGGTATGGGGGTCCCCATATGGATCCCTGAATCTTAGATCCTTTGGAGAAGGAATCCAGAGGAGAAGGAGGGGAACCATCTCAACAGATCTGGCCAATTGAATTACTCAGGGAATTAATGGTTCCAAAGAGTAGATTCCATGGCATTTTTATATTAAACACTGCTAATTTGAAAATGCTGTATTCTTTCTTAAATAAATCCCCTTATTTGTGGGTTTGTGATGAGCCTGGTGGAATTCCACTTTTCTTCCGTCCCCATTGCAGGTGGGTCTGTGTGCAGCTGGACAGGCAGCTAAGCCACCCTATTCTCCTCCAATGAAAGGGAGCCTCATGTGGATCTGGATGCTTTATTGGGAGAACAGGGCAGGTGAAACTGAGGAGATGCAAAGAGTGGAAATCAAATAGAAAGACGAGACAGGCAGCATTCACTAACAGCCAGCAAAGGAGCAGCTGGAACCTCTCCAGCGATGCTCCGTGTGAGGGAGGGAGGCCATCTCGGTCACAACGGCTGCTTCCATCTTCTCCAAAAGCTGAGAGAAAACGGAGTCTGGCTTCAGACCATAGAGTTAGGCTTATCTTCCCCTGGCCACTAAGTGGGGCTGGAGCAATAACAGATCTTACACTCGTGTGTAATAGGAGTCAGTGATTGGAAGAGGGCTGGATCCACTGGTGGGATTCATCTTTTTTTTTTAATGAGAAAAAAGTTTTATTGGTTTTTACAAAATTTTAAAAACAGGAAAAGGGTATAAGGTATTAAAGAGATATTTTGAGGACATCTATGTCAGAGGTGTCGGCCCCCTCCGAGGCTTCATACAGGAAAAAAAGGAAATACAATACATTTTTCATTTCCCTACATAGTGGAAAGAGATACAGATATACATTTTATATTCATGCAATCAATCATTTGTTTCTATAAACATCCAGATAAAGGTTACACTATATAAAAGAAAGTCATTTGTGAGATCTGAGTCTTTTAGCAATTGTGTGTTCCTCTCCCTGACCTCCAGTGGGCGGAGCTTTGGCCCCTCCCGCTCCCCCATTTTCATCCTCCAGGATTGAGGAATGTTTTTTAAGAAAGGCTTCCGCCTCTGCAATTGTTTTAATTCTTACTCTCCCCCCTTCCCAGAACACTAACATTCCCTCGGGCATCTACCACTTGAACCACACCCCCTTTTTATATAATCTTTTTGATAAGAAGGAATATTTCCTTCTTATTTCTCTAATCTTTTTCGGGATCTGTTTCAAAATGGCAATCTCATTCTACTGATATATCAAGGGACCGTCTCTCTGTGCTCTCAGGATCCCATCCCTCGATGACCTTCTTACAAATTTAATATGTATTTCTCTGGGTACTTCATTTATTCTGGCATATGCTGAGTTAATTCTATAAATCGGATTGATGTCCCCCCAAATATCTTCTTTGCTCTTTTTGGGATAATCTGCTAACATCGTACTCATTAAATCTTTTAAATTCTCAGAGCTTAATTCAGGAACATTTTGAAACCTTAAAAAGTAAGACATTCTTTCAAAATCCATCCTAGACATATGACCAGCTAAATCCACGATTTCTCTTTGAGAATTTTTTATCTCTCCCCTCATCTCAGCCCCCCCTCCAGTCCATCAATTCTTTGTTTGTTTTCCATTAGTGCTTTCTGTGTCTCCAAAAGTTCCAATTTTGAGCTTACACCATCTTTCCGTATTTCTTTTATTTCTTTCATGATATTTTGAAGGGTTTCATCTATTGCTGATAACTCTGTAGCTTCCACCTGTTTCTTTGGATAACATTTAGTCCAGTTAGTCCAGAATGCAGCCGCGCGGGTGATTACGGGAGCCTCTAGATGCTCCCATATAACACCCATCCTGCGCGAGCTGCACTGGCTTCCTGTGGTCTTTTGGGTGCGCTTCAAGGTTCTGACGACCATCTTTAAAGCGCTCCATGGCTCGGGGCCTAGTTATATGCGAGACCGTCTCCTGCCCCATACATCCCTTCGGCCCATCCGCTCCCACAGAGAGGGCCTTCTCAGGGTGCCGTCGGCCGGGCAATGCCGACTGGCGACACCCAGGGGAAGAGCCTTCTCTGTGGCGGGCCCTGCCCTTTGGAACGACCTGAATTGCATACCATCTCGGACCTCCGCCTCTTCCGCCAGTGTCTAAAGACACATCTTTTTCAACAAGCCGGCCTAGCCTAACCTCCCGTCGGGGCTATTTTAGATAGTTTTAAACTGGGGATTTTAATTGGTTTTAGTATAGAATTGTAATTTAATATGTTTTTAAATTTTGTATTGATCGTTTTGTATGTTTTATAAATTCCTGTGCGCCGCCCTGGGTCCTTCGTGGAGAAGGGCGGGATATAAATTTAAACAAAATAAAAAAATAAAAATAAACATTGAAGTAATCTTAGGTTGATGTGGCTGCTATTTTGAAGCCATAATGAAAGTGTTAAGTTCTTGTCACTAATATGGCGTCTGTTGGAGAGGTAGTCCGTGAGGCGAGGAGAGAGTAAAAGTCAATATCCAAATTCAAAGTTCAATTTACTTACAGTCCAGAGAGAGAACAATTTTTTAAGAACAATCAGATAGGGGAAAAAAAAGAAGGCACATCTGGGAAAGGTCCTGATAGTCAGTTATATTAATCCACTGGTAAAAAATTCAGTCCCGAAGACGAGGGAGTGTCAGCACATTTCAAAGAGAAGTATTTCTTGCTGAGAACAAAGGAACGCCATCTTCCCTGCCCCTCTGGCAGCCGCAGAGAACTAGTGAAAGTCCATATCAATTGTTGCAAGACAGAGATACAAAGTATCATTAAGGATCTTAAAGTGAAAGACTTTCATTTGTTGTTTAAAAATCGGATGTTAATTTCTCCACTTCCCCAAGCCTGGGGAACATTTTAAAACGCCACATTAAATTCCTAGCCGTTTTTGCGAAGAGCTGAAGCACCAGAGTTGGAGGCACCACCGAGGCTCTGTCTGCAAAGTGGATTGTGAATGATATTATTTTAATGCTTGCAACTTTCAGCTTGAAAGAGGATGGAGGGGGGAGTTTGTAATATCCCCCCTCGGAATGGAAAAAAAGCGTCGTTTAAAAATGCTCCCCAGGCTCAGGGAAGCGGAGAAATCAACATCCGATTTTTTTAAACTATAAGTGAAAGTCTTTCATGTGTTACCTTTGGATACTTAGTATCGAAGTCTGGCAACAATGAGACAACTTATTGTTTGTTAACTCCCGGCGGCTTCCAGATGGGCGGGGGAAGGTGGCGTTCCTTTGTTCTTAGCAGACACACTTTTCTTGGAAAACTGCTGACATTCCCTTTTGTTCAGGACTGCCTTTCTCTCTTCACTAATGATTGCATGTAATGGATTAATTGGACCTTTCCCTGAAGTGCCTTCCTTTTTTTTCTTTTTACCTGATTGTTTTTAAGAACTTGGTCTCTCTCTCTGGATTATAACTAAATAAATTTGTGACTTTGATCACTGGAATCTGCTGACACCTTGTCTCACAGACTCCTCTCCAGCAGACGCCATTTTACTGACTAAAACTTACACCTTTCATTATGGCTTCAAAAAAGCAGACGCATCAACCTAAAATCACCTCGATGTTACCTGAAAAATCAGATACGGACGCTAAATTAGCAGCAATGGATGAAACTCTTCAGAACATTATGAAAGAAATTAAAGAAATGCGGAAGGACCATGTCAGTTCCAAATTAGAACTCTTGGAGACACAGAAGAAATTAAAATACACAAAAGATTGATGGCCTGGAGCTGGGAAATACACAAAAGATTGATGGCCTGGAGCTGGGGTTGGCTGGGACAAGGGAAGAGCTTAAAAGTGTTAACAATGAAATAGGGGATTTAACTGGTCATATGTCTAGGATGGATTTTGAAAGGATGTCTTACTTTTTAAGATTTCAGAACGTCCCTGAGTCACATGATGAAGATCTGACTGATTTAATGTGCACAATTTTAGCAGATTATATACAAAAGAGCAAAGAAGATATTAGGGGGGACATTGATCTGATATATAGAATAAATTCAGCATATGCCAGGATAAATGAAGTACCCAGAGAGATCCATATTAAATTTGTAAGAAGGTCGACAAGGGAAAGGATCCTGAAAGCGCAGAGAGACAGTCCTTTAATGTACCAGCAGAAGGAGAATTTGGGAGCGTTGCAGGTCATTCACTTATGAAGATGGCAGTATTTGTATCCTATTTAATTATATTGAGATGAGACAATTGTAGAAGAAAGATTCAATGTGGGATAAGAAACAAAGTTTTCTGTTTTTCAAATTTCTGGATGTTCCCATTCTAGTTTCATCCCTTCCTGGAGAAGAACGAATATTGGAATATTTCTCACAGAAAAATGTACTTGGACCAAAATGGAGAGATAAAAGCAGATCTGAGCATTAGGTGCTTCGTGGTTTTCCCCAAGGAGGATCCCAGGACGGGGAATCTGGCGTATTTTTTAAGAGAGAGATTTTCTATCAGACAAAAGACTCTTTCACAGCTAAAGTTGCTCAATAAGGTGGGAGAAATTCTGGTGTCTTTTCTCTGTTTGCCAAAAACCTGAGGTCCCATTTCAAGTGGGCAAAGCCTATAGCCGTGATGGGGAACCTATGGCACGTGGGTCAGAAGTGGCACACAGAACCATCTCTCCTGGCACATGGAGCCATCACCAGTTGCTCTTCCGGGTTCAGGCATGGCAGTCAGCTGGTCTTCCCGTGCATTGGAGGGCCAGAAAGTGGAAGAGGAGCCACCTGGTGCGAGCGTGCACACCAGGAAAACGATCTTTGTTTCCAGTGCGCACATGCGCATGAGCCACTTAGTGTTTTGGTGTGTGGCGTTCATGCACGCGCAAAAACCATCAACAAAAAGGGCACTGGCCATGTGTGCCCAAAGGCCCAGAGAGGTGATTCCAGCTGTGGTTTCTTAGCAGAGCAGAGCTGTGGTCAGGGCTTCCCTCCCTCCCCACCTGAGGGGGCTTCTTGCATGTCCCCAGCACTCCAACCCATGGCTCATCTGCCAGTTCAGGGAGCCTGGCCAGTTCAGGCACCCCAGAAGAGCAGCAGGGCAGGAGAAGGGCAGGAGCGACAGGCCCACCACCGCTCATCACTCCCATGCCAGCCTGAAGCGGCACAGCGACAGCCACTGGGGGCAAGGGGGCGGCAGTGGCAAGAACTGGCCAGGGCTTCCCTCCCTCCCCACCTGAGCAGGTTTCTTGCACAGCTCCAACCTGAGGCTCTGATGAGGATCCATGGTCCAGAGCACCTGGCCAGTTCAGGCACACATGGCAGCAGGGCAGCATTTGCTGGCTGGAGGTCTGGCTGCCCTGCCTGCTGCTCCTTCCCTACCAGCCGAGATGTTGGAAGAGGAGCTGCTGGCGAGGAGATGAGCTGCCCTCAGTTGCAATGGCTGCCCGGTCGCTCCTGCCCTTCCCCCTGTGGCTGCTGCTGCTCTTCTTGGGCTGTGGGGGTGGGGGGCAGCCAGCTCTTCTGGGGTGCCTGAGCCAGCCAGCTCTCCAGACCATGGATCCACATCAGTGCCTTGGGCTGGAGCCACGCAAGTAGCCCGCTTGGGTAGGGAGGGAGGGAGGGAAGCCCTGGCCTGTCCTTGCCACTACCACCCCCTGACCCTGCCCCCGAGCGACAATCACAGTGTGGCTTCTGGCTGGGGTGCTGGAGCAGCCAGGAGAAGGAAAAGTCCCTATGGGGGATGGAGGAGCCTCAGGAGGGCTGGAGGAGAGCGCAGTTCCTCCCTCGCCCTCCCACCTCCGGGCTCCATGTCCATCCCAGCCCCCCCTTTTCATCCAAGGGAGGGGACTTTGAGTGACACCCTTCTCTGAATGTTCACCTTTCTTCACCCCACCTGGCCCCACTCTTGCCTCTACCCCATAGCTCCCTCCCTATTGATTGCTCTCTCTCTCTGTGTGTTTCTGTCTCTCTCTCTCTCTCTCTCTCTCTCTCTCTCTCTCTCTCTCTCTCTCTCTCTCTCTCTCTCTCTCTCTCTCTCTCTCTCACACACACACACACACACACACACACACACACACACACCAACCCCGGGGACTGTTCTAGTCTCGTTGGGGGGGTGGGCAAACCCCCACTCCCCTACCATAAATCGGCCTCAACTCAACCGGGGCACCGACCCCCCCCCCAGTGGGTCTTGGAGGATCTGCAAAGCCAAGCGAGGCTCCCCCGCAGCCTTTCAGGAAACAGCCTGGTTTCATTGGTCCTTGGATGGGAGGGGTTGGGAGGGGAAGCTCGGGGGCTGCTGGGCTGGGGACAAGCGCATGCCCAGCTCTGCTCTCCTGCCAGCCTCTCTCAGGTGGTACATGTGGGGGGCACACACCACCCCCTGGTCCTCTTGCCCTCCAAGTCAGCTGCCAGGATAAACGCAGCTCCCCCTTCCTCCAGATTCCCTCAAAGGCTGGGGACACATCGGATGCTCTGGCTTAACACCCCCTGCTTGACTTTGCCCCCTCCCCAATGCCCTTGCTCTGCCTTAAACCCCCCTGGCTTCCCCCCCTCCCCACCGCTGGGCAACCCCTCCACAAAGATGCGTATATCTCACTATATTTGAGGGGAAGGCAGCCAAAGTGTATTCAAGAGTAACAGGCGTGTTTGATGGAGGGGGGGAGGGAATATCAATGTTGTAAAAGAAAGTGTGTCCCCCTCACTCAGCCACACCCTTCCCCTTCTTCCTCCTGCCCCCTACCCTTCCCACAGCCCACAGCTCCCCTCTGATTCCCCTGCCCTTCATTTTGCATTGCAGTTCTGCTCTTCTTGCACCTTTGTCTTCTCCAAGGTTTAATTATACAACAGGGCAGTTCCCCCCTCCCAAATTTTAGATTACGTCCAAGGGTCCTGTCCTCCCTGCCCCCCATAGGATGGTCCTGCTGGGCCCTTCGTCCATGGGGACCATCAGACCCACATCCACCAGCCCCCATCTCCACAGCTCCTCACACATGGAGACTCTCCCTTGGATGAAGTGGGGGGAGAGGGGGGCTGTGGTGGCTTGTTCCAAGGCCAGGAAGAGATCCCGGCTTTCCAGTGGAGGGAGGGGGCATTCCCCACCCAACTTTCTCTCCCTGTCCAGGGCTGCAGAACCGGATCCTCAGTGGAGATGTCCTGCCACCCCGACGGGGATCAGGTGGGTGGGCAGGAAAGCATGAGGACCCTTGAAATCTGGAACTGGCACATGCACACCAGGCAGTTCATCTTTGTGTGCACATGCATGCCAGAAACCGGTAGACCTCATGACTGGTGCGCATGTGCATGTCGAAAACCAGACGATCACCTAGTTTTCAGTGTGTGCATTGGCATGCGGGGTCAAAAATATTTGTGCGTGCTCTGCCTTCAACCCCCCTGACTTTTTCCACCAAAAAGATTCGCCAACACTTCTCTAGACTATTAAGTAGAAAAGTCCTTTATTGCAACATTAAATTCCAAAAGCAAAGGGAGGAAGGAAATGGAGAATCTGCCACTTGTTCTACCTCCTGCATCTGTTTAGAAGGAGTCAGAGGTTTCCTATCTACCCCAGTGAAGACCAGAGGCTCCTTGTCTCCATCCATTTCTCCCTCCGTTTTCCATGGACGGAGAGTCCTAACATCTTTTCTTTGGCCTTCCTTGTTCTTCTGCTTAGTCCCTGCCTCAGTCCAGATGTGTGGAAAGTTGTCATCCTGGGTTTGTCAAGAGGGCTCGAGAAGGAGACCCAGTTTGCTGCTATGACTGCGTTCCTTGTCCGGAGGGGACCTTCTCCACTCAGGAAGGTGGGTCACCCTGAGGAAAATGGGAGGCTTTGTGGAAATGGACCCACCCAGAACATTTTCATGAAAGTGCAAGTTAAATGATAGATCGAAGCTCCACCTGGTTTTTTTTACATTTTTTTCAACCTGCAGAATTTCTTATCTAAAAGGAAGTAAATCAAAAAGACTTTGAAGGAGGGGCTGGGAAGAGATGGGAGGAGGGGGTGGAAGACTGAGCAAGCTTTACTAACAGCAGAGGAAATCTCTCTCCTGCTTCTTAGTTTGGACTTGTGCTGCTAAGTTCACCTTCCTAGGAACATCTGAGCTCTTTGGAACTTGTATGAATTGTGTGAGGTCCACCTTCTGAAATACCTTGAAATTCGCTGTATATTGGATCCTCCCCTTTAAGATTACTGAGAAGGAGTCACTTGTCCATAATGTGGTGCTGTGGATAGTTATGGTGGGGAACTCATTACACAAATATTCTGCCTGTCATGTAGATCAATCAATTATTCAGAAGGGAGCTGGAAGGGACCTCGGAGGTCTTCTAGTCCTACCCTCTGCTCAAGCAGGAGACCCGATATCATTTCAGACAAGTGACTGTCTAATCTATTCTTAAAGCCTCCAATGTTGAAGATCCCAAAATTTTGAGAATCAAGCTGTTCCACTGGTCCATTGTTCTCACTATTAGGAAATTTCTCCTTAATTCCAGGTTGCTTCCAGAGGTTACAAGATACTTTAGGTATCCTCCGAGCACAGTATATTAACTGCCATGTGGCAAGACTCAGGATGTTTGCCTAAAAAGATTACATGATTCATTACAAATCTCTAATAGTGTAGGTTCCTATGAAGATTCTACACATTATGCAGGAAATAATTAGAACTTCTCTCAACTTAAATACCTGGCTACATTTATATATATATAAACGAAAATAAATAAATAAATAAATAAATAAATATGTGTGTGTGTGTGTGTGTGTGTGTGTGTTAGTTTTATGAGCTGATCAATAAATTAACACACATATCTAAAATATTATACAACGTAATTCTTGGCTTGCTGTCTGGATGGTCTCTAGTGATGAACCGATAGGCAGTAAGGGAAACAGTATGTCTCCTCCCTTAATTGGGGCCTAATAATAACAGGTTGTTGTGAAACAATTACATACATATATGTGTGTGTGTATATATATATACACACACTCTGCGCATGCGCAAGTATGGAGACCGATCTCTGAGCGCCGCGAAGGGGTCGAGGGCCGTTTTGGCCTGGGAGGACGTCGCCAGCCCTCATTAAACATCTAGGAGGGCTGGCCCAGCACGTAGATATGCCAGCCGCCACAAGGGGGCTATTTTTGAAGCCGGAGTTGTGGCGGCGAGGCAAAAAAACCTTCGAGAGATGGGAGGGGCCCAGATCGGCTTAGACGCGTCAGTGAGGAAGCTAGGCAAGTGTTTCCAGGCCGTTGGGAGTCCGTTACAACAAACAATCGGACCGCGCGGCCCCCGCTCGACTCAGGCAGCTTAAGTGAAGAAACCTGGTATGTCCGAAGATCGTGGAGAAGCTGAATCGGAGAAGAAAAGTAAGAGGAATAAATGGATGAGAGAGAGAGAGGCGTTAGAGAAAGAACGTTCCCAAAGAAAGATATAAGGAGGTGCAGAGATAAGCTAAAATGGAGAAAGAAAGAAAGAGGAATAAGAGAAAGAGACAGAGAGAGGCATTGGAGAAAGAACGTTTCCAAGAAGGATGTAAAAAGGAGCTGAGATGAGCTGAAATGGAGAAAGAAAGAAAGAGGAATAAGAGAAAGAGACAGAGAGAGGCATTGGAGAAAGAACATTTCCAAGAAGGATGTAAAAAGGAGCTGAGATGAGCTGAAATGGAGAAAGAAAGAAAGAGGAATAAGAGAAAGAGACAGAGAGAGGCATTGGAGAAAGAATGTTTCCAAGAAGGATGTAAAGAGGAGCTGAGATTAGCTGAAATGAAGAAAGAAAGAAAGAGGAATAAGAGAAAGAGAAAGAGAGAGGCATTGGAGAAAGAATGTTTCCAAGAAAGATGTAAAAAGGAGCTGAGATGAGCTGAAATGGAGAAAGAAAGAAAGAGGAATAAGAGAAAGAGAAAGAGAGAGGCATTGGAGAAAGAACGTTTCCAAGAAGGATGTAAAAAGGAGCTGAGATGAGCTGAAATGGAGAAAGAAAGAAAGAGGAATAAGAGAAAGAGACAGAGAGAGGCATTGGAGAAAGAACGTTTCCAAGAAGGATGTAAAGAGGAGCTGAGATGAGCTGAAATGGAGAAAGAAAGAAAGAGGAATAAGAGAAAGAGAAAGAGAGAGGCATTGGAGAAAGAACGTTTCCAAGAAAGATGTAAAAAGGAACTGAGATGAGCTGAATTGGAATTCTTCCCTACCAAATGGATTTTATATGTCATCTGATTTACACCTCACTCTACCCTCTCTAATCAATTAATAGTCGTGCTTATGAAATTTCCCTCCCTGGCCAAAAATGTACCCCCTCACAACTCTACCTTACCCCATCATGTATTCGAGGCAAGATAGAATGCCACCCTATTCTAGATCTGAGCTCCTCTGCCTGCGAGAATGTCCCCTCTCGCAGGTCTGGCCCCCTGAATTAACACGGACACACCTCAAGGATGGATTAATTAATCCTAAGAGGTGGGCGAAGCGCAGGCTCAGGGGATTCCTGTGTAAATTTTTAATTCGACTTTTAGGGGTTCCCAGGGAAGGGGGGTGGGAGGACCAATTAGGGGAACGCCAAGAGAGAAGGCCGGCCAAACGCGGAAATGAAAAGACGAAGGGGGGTGAAGAGAGGGTCGGTTCCACTAGAGTATTTGCCATCAATACGGTCTTGGGGAGGGGCAGGGGCGGGGACGGTGGGAAGGGGGATGGACGCCATCAGTTGGAGAATCGTGGCCGATGGTTACAAGCGGTCACGCACTCCAACTCCCCTTTTCCTCATCGCAGACTAGGTGAGCAAGAACCACAGACCCGGGGCCTTAGGCTGATGCTATGCAATGCCAGGTCCGTGTTACAAAAAGCCCCTCTCTTGCATGACCTTGTGTTGGAGGGGGACCCGGACCTGTTAGGCATCACGGAAACCTGGTTGGGCCACGAGGGAGGACATCCCCTCGTAGAAATGTGCCCACCAGGATACCGAGCCTTCCATCAGCCCAGGGCCTCAGGGAGGGGTGGGGGAGTAGCGATCATGGTTAGGGAAGGTCTTGAGCCAAGGGAGACCACAGTCCCTCAGACGACCGGGTGTGAATCTCTCCTTGTGAAGTGGGGCCTGGGGAAGCAGTTGGGCGTGTTAGTTGTATACCTGGCTCCTCGCTATGCAACAACAGCCCTGCCCGTGCTGCTCGAGGTTATAGCCGGGGTGGCGGTTGAAACCCCCAGACTTATAGTCATGGGGGACTTTAACCTGCCATCAGCAGGTGGGACCTCTGGTGTAGCTCGGGAGTTCATGGCTTCCATGACAGCCATGGACCTGACTCAGGTAGTTCTAGGCCCTACTCACGAGGGCGGACACACCTTGGATCTCATCTTCGTCTCGGGCCAGTGGAGTAGTGATCTGGGAATAGGGGATTTAGTCATCACACCCCTGTCATGGACAGATCACGCTCTCCTTCGGCTCGACTTTCCGACCGCTACACCTCACTGTGGGGAGGCGGAACCAAACATCCCTATATGGTTCCGCCCCAGGCTCCTGATGGACCCATTAAGGTTCCAAAAGGAGCTTGGGCCAATTCCTGTGGACTTACTCCGCGACTCGGCCAGGGACCTAGTGACCGCATGGTTAAGTGCGGCCGCGGGGGCCTTGGACCGAGTCGCGCCCTTGCGGCCTCTCTTGCGACGACGAGCCACCTGGGCCCCTTGGTTTACCGAGGAGCTCAGAGGGATGAAACGTCGCAAGAGACGTCTAGAGAGCAGATGGAGATCATCTCACTCTGAAGCCGACCGAACACTAGTAAGAGACCACATTAGGACTTACTTAGTGGCAATAAGACTGGCCAAACGTGAGTACTGTGCCACACTTATTGCATCCGCAGATAACCGCCCTGCTGCCCTGTTTAAGGTAACCCGCTCCCTCCTCCAACAGAGGCCACAGGAAGCCTCCTTGCAGGGTCGAGCAGAGGAATTTGGGATTTATCTGCAGGAGAAAATCTCTCGGATTCGGAGCGAGTTACCCTCCATTGTCAGTAGCCCAGTCGAGAGTGCCGAAGCAGCTCTTGTGACACCATTGTGGGAGGAGTTTGATTTTGTTACTATCAAAGATATGGACAAGTTGTCTACGAGACTCAGGGCCACCACATGTTTATTAGACCCGTGTCCCTCCTGGCTTATACTGGAATCCTGGGAGACGACACGAGGCTGGCTTCAGGGCATTGTCAACGCATCATTGAGTGAGGGGTCCTTACCTACTGTCTTGAAAGAGGCGGTGGTGAGGCCCCTCCTCAAGAAGCCGTCCCTGGATCCAGCATTATTAGAAAACTATCGTCCCGTCTCCAACCTCCACTTTCTAGTGAAGGTTGTTGAGAGTGTGGTGGCCCAACAGTTTCCGCGACACTTGGATGAAGTTGACTATCTAGATCCGCGCCAGTCCGGCTTCCGACCCGGGCACAGCACCGAGACGGCATTGGTCGCATTGGTCGATGATCTCTGGAGGGCACGGGATAGAGGACTCTCCTCTATCCTAGTCCTATTAGACCTCTCAGCGGCTTTTGATACCATCGACCATGGTATCCTATTAAGCCGACTGGAGGGGTTGGGACTGAGAGGCACCGTGTTGCGGTGGTTCGCATCCTACCTCTCCGGTCGGTCACAATATGTGTTGACAGGGGGGCAGAGGTCGACTTCGAGACCCCTCTTATGTGGGGTCCCTCAGGGGTCGGTCCTCTCGCCCCTATTGTTTAACATATATATGAAGCCACTGGGTGAGATCATCCGTGGTTTCGGGGTGGGATATCATCTGTACGCCGATGATACCCAGCTGTACATATCCACCCCAGACCACCCCAATGATGCTATCGAGGTTATGTCCCGGTGCTTGGAAGCCGTACGGATCTGGATGGGTAGTAACAAACTCAAGCTCAACCCGTCCAAGACTGAGTGGCTGTGGCTTCCAGCACCCCGTTTCAGCCAGATTATTCCAACTCTGGCCATTGGGGGCGAAACACCAGCCCCCGTGGAGAGAGCACGCAATTTGGGTGTCCTCCTGGACTCTCGGCTGACCATGGATGACCATGTGGAGGCCGTGGCCAGGGGGGCGTTTCATCAGGTACGCCTGATGCGCCAATTGCGTCCCTTACTGGACCGGGGAGCCTTACGCACAGTCACCCAAGCACTCGTCACATCTCGACTTGACTACTGCAATGCTCTCTACATGGGGCTTCCCTTGAGGTGCACCCGAAGACTACAGTTAGTCCAGAATGCGGCCGCACGGATAATTACGGGAGCGCCCAAACACTCCCATATAACACCTGTCCTACGCGAGCTCCACTGGCTTCCTGTGGTCTTTCGGGTGCGCTTCAAGGTCCTAACGACCATCTTCAAAGCGCTCCATGGCTCGGGACCTAGCTATATGCAAGACCGCCTCATGCCCCATACATCCCTGGGACCGACACGCTCCCACAGAGAGGGTCTCCTCAGGGTGCCGTCGATCGGGCAATGTCGACTGACGGCACCCAGGGGGAGAGCCTTCTCTGTGGCAGGACCAACCCTGTGGAACGACCTACCTCCTGAAATCCGCACCATTCCTGACCTCCGCCTCTTTCGCAAATGTCTTAAGACTCACCTCTTCCAAACTAGCCGGCCTTGCGTAACCCCAATACTGCCAGTTGTAAATGGGGATTTAAAATGGTTATAACACAGGTACCTAATATCTCTGTATTTTGTATATATTGATTTAATTCTATGTTCGCCGCCTCGAGTCCCTTTGTGGTGAGATGGGAGCGGGTTATAAATATGAAAAATAAATAAATAAATAAATAAATAAATATATATATATATATATTTATACCCTATATATATATATTTATACCCTATATATATATATATATATATATGTGTGTGTGTTAAATGTTTTTTTAAAGGAATGATTAATAATTAATTAAGAGACCAGGATGGATCCATTTCGGACTTCTTAGTCCTCGTCAGCTGGCCATACTTTCCTACAGGGATTTGAACTGGTGCTCTCCAGCATTCGAAGCAGGCTTCTCTATGCCTTGAGCTAACCAGCTTCCCTGATTACATCATCCTTTCCACAGGACTTTATAGATGAAGATACTATGTTACAGCTTCCTGCTAGGCCTGTTTAAGGGAGGAGACAAACTTGTCATCCTTCTCTGTCTTTCGACTCCTCTTTGAGATCATCCAGACAGAGACCTATTAAATTGCTGCTGTCTTTTTTAGATATGTGTTAAATGTTTTTTTAAAGGAATGATTAATAATTAATTAAGAGACCAGGATGGATCCATTTCGGACTTCTTAGTCCTCGTCAGCTGGCCATACTTTCCTACAGGGATTTGAACTGGTGCTCTCCAGCATTCGAAGCAGGCTTCTCTATGCCTTGAGCTAACCAGCTTCCCTGATTACATCATCCTTTCCACAGGACTTTATAGATGAAGATACTATGTTACAGCTTCCTGCTAGGCCTGTTTAAGGGAGGAGACAAACTTGTCATCCTTCTCTGTCTTTCGACTCCTCTTTGAGATCATCCAGACAGAGACCTATTAAATTGCTGCTGTCTTTTTTAGATATGTGTTAAATGTTTTTTTAAAGGAATGATTAATAATTAATTAAGAGACCAGGATGGATCCATTTCGGACTTCTTAGTCCTCGTCAGCTGGCCATACTTTCCTACAGGGATTTGAACTGGTGCTCTCCAGCATTCGAAGCAGGCTTCTCTATGCCTTGAGCTAACCAGCTTCCCTGATTACATCATCCTTTCCACAGGACTTTATAGATGAAGATACTATGTTACAGCTTCCTGCTAGGCCTGTTTAAGGGAGGAGACAAACTTGTCATCCTTCTCTGTCTTTCGACTCCTCTTTGAGATCATCCAGACAGAGACCTATTAAATTGCTGCTGTCTTTTTTAGATATGTGTTAAATGTTTTTTTAAAGGAATGATTAATAATTAATTAAGAGACCAGGATGGATCCATTTCGGACTTCTTAGTCCTCGTCAGCTGGCCATACTTTCCTACAGGGATTTGAAATATATATATATATATATATATATATATATATATATATATATATATATATATATATATATATATATATATATATATATATATATATATATATATATATATATATATATATATATATATATATATATATATATATGTAGATTTTGGTTTATTCGGGTCTTTTCCCGTGTAAAATTAAAGGTGTTTTTGCAACGTTTCGATGGGATCACCCCCATCATCATCAGGCTTTGGCTTCTGCCTTTTGCAAAGGCATATATGTATATGTTTTTTTATGCTCTTCATAATGAAATCATTAAAAAATTCTTCTTGGAAAATGCCCATGGTATCAGCTGTTATCGAAAGAAAGTATTTATTGTAAGATAAAAGGACAGAATGTTAAAGAAAATTGCTTTTTGGTTTTTCAGATACAGAAAAATGCACCAAGTGTCCAGATGATAAATATCCAAATGAGAAGAGAGTCCAATGTATCCCCAAAGTTATAACCTTCCTGTCTTATGAAGACCATCTGAGCATTATCCTGGTCTCTTCTGCCCTACTATTGTTTTTAATCACAGGCCTTGTTTTAATCCTCTTCATTAAATACGGAGAAACTCCCCTTGTCAAAGCCAACAACCGGGACCTCTCCTACATCCTCCTGGTCTCCCTCCTGCTTTGCTTCTTGTCTTCTTCTCTCTTCATTGGTCAACCAAGGAAAGCCACCTGCCTTCTCCGACAAACGGTCTTCAGCATCATCTTCTCAGTTGCCGTTTCTTCTCTCTTGGCCAAAACCATCACAGTGGTGCTGGCTTTCCTGGCCACAAAACCAGGAAACCGAGCGAAGAGATGGTTGGGGAAGAGCTTGGCCAACTCCATCATTCTCTCTTGTTCTGCTGTCCAAGTGATCATCTGCTCCATCTGGCTGGGAGTTTCTCCCCCCTTCCCTGACTCTGACCTCCACTCCCAGCCTGGAGAGATCATCCTGCAATGCAACGAAGGGGCCGTTGTCATGTTCTACGTCACCCTCAGCTACATGGGCTTCCTGGCTGCCATCTGCTTCACGGTGGCTTTCCTGGCCAAGAATCTGCCTGGGGCCTTCAACGAAGCCAAGCTGATCACCTTCAGCATGCTGGTCTTCTGCAGCGTCTGGGTGACTTTTATGCCCACCTACCTGAGCACCAAAGGGAAATACATGGTGGCTGTCCAGGTTTTCTCCATCCTGGCCTCTAGTGCTGGTCTGCTGGGCTGCATCTTCATCCCCAAGTGCTACATTATCCTTCTGAGGCCAGACCTGAACACAAAGGAGCATCTCGCAGCCAGAACAAATGTAAAAACATGAGATATTAAGAGTCACAAACACACCATTATTTGTAAAAGTACTAATTTTTACCCGGCTACTAAAGGGGCTTCAAAATAATTTAATCATTAAAATAGATCTATCATAAAAGTACGAGGATTCTTTTACTGTGCGAAACATTTACCAATTCTAAAAAAAAACCCAGTCTACTATGATCAGGAATTGTAACATCTATCAATAATAATTTATATAAATAGAAATGTAACTATGAGTTTGTTCAAAACTACTCTCTGAAACTACTGCACCAATTGCCACCAAATATTCACACAACGTTCCTTACAAGTGCAGCACCAATGATAGATACAGATTGTGTGGATATGGCACATTAGTGGCAGGTAAATGCCACACAAAGGTACAACTGCAGCTCTTCTTTGTTTTCCTCACTCTTTCACTCGCCCCCCCCCACCTACTTCTGCCCCTCCCACACCTGGCCACTGGAAACACCGCAGCTCGCAACCCCCCCTCCACCCTCTGCCTCTTCCCCCCCCCACCTAGCCAATCGAAAAATCAACGCTCCCTTATCCTCCGCCCCTTTCCGCCCCCCCCCACCTGGCCACTGGAAACGCCGGAGCTCGCAATGCTCTCCCACCCCCTGCCTTTTTCCACCTCCCTCTTTATCCCCCTCTATTTCGCTCCCTCCCTCTCCCTCCCTCTCTCCCTCCCTCTTCTCCTCCCACCCTTTATCTCCATACCTCTATTTCTCTGTCTCCCTCCCACTCTCCCTCCCTGTCTCCCTCCCTGTCTCCCCCTCCCTCTCCCTCCTCCCTCTCCTCCTTCCCCTCCAACTTTGGAGGGCTGTTTCTCTTGTTTGCAGCCACAGTTGTAACTTCTTTTTCCCACTTTTGAATCACACCCCCTTTTTGTATAATTTTTTTGCTAAGAAGGAATAATTCCTTCTTATAGCTCGTATTTTCTTTGGGATCTGCTTCAATATGGCCACCTCATTTTGCTGATACATCAAAGGGCCCCCTCTTTGCGCTCTCAGTATCTCATCCCTCGTTGACCTTCTTATAAATTTAATATGTATCTCTCTGGGTACCTCATTTATTCTGGCAAATGCTGAATTAATTCTATAAATCGAATCAATGTCCCCCCAAATAAATTCCTTATCTTTCTTAATATAATCCGCTAACATAGTAGCCATTAACTCTTTTAAATTCTCATTAGGTGATTCTGGAACATTCTGAAATCTTAAAAAGAAAGACATGTGTTCAAAATCAATTTTAGACATTTGACCAGTAATATCTGTAAGTTCTTTCTTAAAGTCTTTTATCTCTTCCTTCATCTCAACCGCCCCCCCTTCCAGCCCCACAATTTTTTGTTTATCATTTGTTATTTCTCTTTGTGCCTCCAATAGTTCCAATCTTGTACTTAAATTGTCTTTCCGGATTTGTTGCATTTCATTCATTATTTTTTGAAACATCTCCTCTACGTTTAATGGTTGAGGGCTTGGTGACTTAGGATCCTCTACTTCTGTTTCCTTCTGTAACAAAGCTGTAATCTTTGGTTGTGAGGATGGGCTGGGTTTTGTAGATGCTGGAGCAGAGCTTGGTTTCCCAGATGGGGGTTTCCTCGATGCCATAATTAAAGTTTTAAGTGTTGGTGCATAGAGAAGAAAAAAAGAAAAAAATGGCGCTGTTGGGCGGGCAGTCTGTGAAGTCCGAGACAAAAGCAGCTGTAGTTCAAATTAAATTTACAACGTCCAGAGAGAAAAAGGAAAAAAGGAAAAAACTTTCCAAACAAAAGCAGAAGGTTTCACGAAGGGGGAGAGAACCAAAAGACACCAGAGCAGGTCCTTTTCTTATATATTTTGAGATTAGTCTAATTTTGTTGAAATAGAGGAATGCTTATTTCCAAAGAAGAAAAGTTCCATCCTGGGAACAAAGAGAACGCCATCTTTCCGCCTTGCCGGCAGGGTGGAAAACCCGAAAATTGAAACAATCAATTTAAAATGTAGCATGGCTCAGGAAACATTGTCTAACAGCAATCCCTTAGTTAACAAGAGATTTCCTTTTTCAATAAATCCAACGGAGGTCACTTTCACTCTCTCCAAATCGCAGGACTCTCTCTCCCATGCCGCTTTAATTCCAGGGGGGTTGTTTCCCCGGCGTTTCAGCTCCTTGTAAAATCCTCCATGTTCCAGCTCCTTCGGCGAAAGGGAAGCTCCCCCTGAGAAAGTTCCCCAGCCCCTAGGGCGAAGCGAGAGCAGCCCCCCCCGACTCTTTCCACTTTTATACTTATCTTTTTGTCTTTCAATTTGTCAGACAGTTCTTTATGCAGCCATGCTGTTTTCTTTTGGGAGCTGTTATTTTTCTTCATTGGTATCATTTATTATTTATTATTTTATTTATTTATTTATTTTATTAGATTTCTAGACCTCCCCCTCTCCCCGAGGGGACTCGGGGCGGTGTACAGGTAAAAAATTAAAAAGAGACATCAACATTACATATGAACTAAAATCCAATTAAATAATCCCCTGTACAAATTATAAAAATTAAAAACTTGACCTTAAAACCTAATCAAATAATTTAAAATTACAAACTGAGGCGGGAAGCATGGAATTAGCCCAGGCCGGCTAGTTGAAACAGGTGGGTTTTGAGTTTCTGGCGGAAGGAGCGGAGGTCCATGGTCATTCTAATGTCAGGGGGAAGGTCATTCCAGAGGGTCGGGCCCATCACAGAGAAGGCCCTTCCCCTGGGTGTCGCCCGCTGGCATTGCCTAGTGGACGGCACCCAGAGAAGTCCCTCTCTGTGAGAGCGAATTGGCCGAAGGGATGTATGGGGCAGGATACGACCCCGCAAATAACTAGGTCCTGTGCCATGGAGCGCTTTGAAACGCTCCATGGCACCTTGAAACGCACCCGAAAGGCCACAGGCAGCCAGTGTAGCCCACGCAGGAGAGGTGTTACGTGGGAGTATCTAGTGACTTCCAGAACTGCCCGCGTGGCCGCATTCTGGACCAGCTGTAGCCTTCGGATGCATCTCAAGGGGAGCCCCATGTAGAGAGCGTTACAGTAGTCTAGACGGGATGTCACAAGCGCATGAGTGACTGTGCGAAGGGCGTCCTGGTCCAATAGGGGACGCAACTGGCGCACCAGGCGAACCTGGTGAAACGCCCCCCTTGCCACGGCTGTCACATGGGCATCCATTGACAGCCGGGCATCTAGGAGGACGTCCAAGTTGCGTGCCCGATCCACGAGGGCCAGATGTTCGCCCCCAATGGCCAGTGATGGAATCAGCTGGTTGAACCGGGGTGCCGGTAGCCACAGCCACTCAGTCTTGGACGGGTTGAGCTTGAGTCTGTTACTTCCCATCCAGATCCGCACGGCTTCCAGACACTGGGACATCACTTCGACGGCATCATTGGGGTGGTTTGGGGTAGAGATGTACAGCTGGGTGTCATCTGCGTACAGATGGTAATCTACCCCAAACCCACGTATGATCTCACCCAGCAGCTTCATATATGCATTAAACAGGAGAGGCGAGAGGACCGACCCCTGCGGCACCCCACAAGTGAGAGGCCTCGAGGTCGACCTTTGCCCCCCTGCCAATACAAATTGCACTCGACCAGAGAGGTAGGAGGAGAACCACCGCAAAACGGTGCCCCTCACCCCCAACCCCTCCAGCCGATGCAATAGGATACCATGGTTGATGGTATCAAAAGCCGCCGAGAGGTCTAATAGGACCAGGATGGAGGAACAACCCCTATCTCTGGCCCTCATGCTAGACTGAGCTTTTGTAATCTCATTTTTCAAAAATTTCCAGGCTTCTTGAGTTGTTTTCCCCTTGAGGATTCTCATCCATGGAATTTTTCCCAAGCTCTCTCTAAGTTTATTGAAATTAGCTCTCCTGAAGTCTAAGACTCTAGTTTGACTTTGTTCTACTGCTTGTGTTTGTATAATGTTGAATTCCAATATTGCATGGTCACTTGCTCACAGGGCTCCTGTGGCTCAAACACCTTCTACCATTTCCTCCCTGTTAGTGAGAATTAAGTCCAATATGGCTGATCCCCTTTTTTCCCTTCTCTACTTTTTGGGAAACAAAGTTGACTGCTAGGTTTGCTAGGAACCTGCTGGATCCTCCACTTGGTGCAAGGTTTGTTTCCCAGTTGATGTATGGGTAGTTAAAATCCCCCATTACTATTGTGGTGTGCTTCCTACATATCTTAGTTAGCTGGCTGGGAAAAAAAGTTCACCTGTTTCCTCTGCTTGGTTGGGCGGCCTGTAGTATATACCTATGGCAATGTCAACCCCCCCCCCCAACCTTTAATATTGACCCAGATGCATTCAAGATAGTTCTCATCATTGTTGTGCTCTATTTCTGTAGAGATGTAGTTATTTCATATATAATGCAATTCCTACTCCTTGTTTATTTGGTCTATTTCTATTAAATAATTTAAATCCTTCTAACTGTATGTTCCATTTGTGGGTTTCATCCCACCAAGTTTCTGTAACCGCAACAATATCATATCTGCCCTCGTTTACTTGAATTTCTAATTCGCCCTGTTTATTCCTCATACTCTGTGCGTTGGTGTATAGACAATTGAGTCCATTTTGATTGACCCTGTGTTTACTAGCTACATAAACTGTGTTATGCCTGACTGTCCCTATTTTCTTGCCACTTCTATGGTTCATGCACATGGTTTGGCGCTCACTATTAAATGCTTGTTTATGCTTGATAGCTGGATTGATAGTCTTACCTGCACAAGCATCTATGTTATATGTACTTATAGCCCTATGAATTTTAGATTGCTGGGGATAGAGATGTTCTGTATCTATTAATTCTCTCTTTTTTTTTTGTTACAAGTCATTATACATATGTGTTTTTATTAGACAGGCATTTTTTCCCCCAGAAATTAGAAAATATCAATACAACATACATGAATATAATGGCAGAATTGATACTGCATTTTGTCACAGCATTTGTTCCTTCAATCTTGTGCAAGACATAAGGATTCACTTCATGGTGCAACTCCTTAAAGCGGCAAAGCATTCATCTTCCATCCCTCAGGATCTGCTGGAGGAAGAATTTCCATACATCCAGGGATCACTCCTCAGTCTTTGAATAGAGTCCTGTCACTATATTGCCTTGAAATCAAGAGTATTGCGGTGCTTAACACATTTCTACACCACTTCTGCAGAGATTGTTTAAATCAGGGGTCTCCAACCCCTGCAACCCCAAGTCCAAAGGAGTTCAGCTCCCAGACCTCTGGCTGGAGAATTCTGGGAGCTGAAGTCCCCCAGACTCAAAGTTGCAAAGGTTGGAGACCCCTGGTTTAAACAGTCTCAACTTCCTTCACTTGAAGCTTTATTGTACAACAGGGAAGCACCATTTTATTTTAGAAGAAGGAGGAGCTTTTTTTTATCAAGGCATTTTTCTCTGGGTTAGATTGTTGCAAATTTGCTTAAGTAGATGGATGATGAAGGCAGGCAGGTAGATCTGGTTAAAACTGAGATTCTAAGAATTCCACTACACCAGCTTAGAAGTATTATTTTGTCTTTGTACACGTCTGTATGAAACTGGCTTGCAAGCACACGTATTTTCAGTACAGTGTACTGCTTTTCCATCATCTAAGCCAAAAATGCCCTAAGAATAATCAACATATTATAAAATTGCTATTTTATGAGTGTGATTTGTGTTTTGGGGTAAACCTTTATCAACTCCATAACATACAGCGCTCCATGGCTCGGGACCTAGTTACATGCGAGACCGTCTCCTGCCCCATACATCCCTTAGACTGATACGCTCCCACAGAGAGGGCCTTCTCCGGGTGCCGTCAGCCGGACAATGCCGGCTGGCGACACCCAGGGGAAGGGCCTTCTCTGTGGCAAGCCCTGCCCTGTGGAACGCCCTACCCCCTGAACTCCGGACCATCACCGACCTCCGCCTCTTCCGCCAGTGTCTAAAAACAAACCTGTTTCATCAAGCCGGCCTAACATAGCCTCCGCTGTGACTAGTATTAGATAATTTTAAAATGGGGGTTTTAATTGGTTTTAGCGCAGGTTTTTGTTATTTAATAGGTTTTTAAATTTGTGTATTTTGTATTACTTTTGTATGTTATTTTAAATTCCTGTGCGCCGCCCTGGGTCCTTTTGGAGAAGGGCGGGATACAAATTGAATAAAATCTAAATCTAAAATCTAAAAGCAAGTTATTTTTTTTAAAACTCTGTTTAGGTTTCTGTCCCTTATTCATCTATTAATAGCACGGGAAATCTGTGGACTAACAACATTACCACTGACCATCCTCAGTGTAATATAAAGAGCAGGTATGGAATAAGGATGAAAAGATCAAGGGATTTGGAATGAGAGTCGTGTAGTCTTTCGCATAACAAGAATCAAAAGCTTTCTTACTTTTGAATAAGTTTAACCAAAAGAAACAAGTCCTTCACATGTAACAACTGAAAGTGTACGTTAGTGTTTACTTTTACATTAATATCAAAATGATCAAGAGTGCATCCATTATTCAGGATTACATAATGCTGTTTTTCAGCTCCGTGCTGTATAGTGGTTGGCGTATCTTAGAAGAGGCTAAATAGTCCACTGGGCTCCAGTGAGGCTGTTTTTATCTAATAAAGTTTCAAGCTAAACCAACCATCCAAAAGTCAGGGGAGTTGAAGTTCTCCCTTTCAGCAATGGCTCAGCAAAATTCCATAGGCTCCAACTCAACACTTCTAGCCCAAACAAATTTCATTTAAAAATCTAAGGAATGTAATGATAGGATGAGGACTGGTAGTCCTAGGTTCCTTACTCCAGGATCCTCAAACCACAAACCCAGAATGTGATAAAGTTAGAGGAGATGCACAGCACAAGCTTTGAAAGTTCTCTTGAAAGAAGGGATTCCAGGAGTTTCTATCAGACCAAAGCAGCTTTGTCTTCAAAAGGAAGGCACCATCCAAGATTATTGGGTTTTTTTCTGGCTTGTTCCCAAGATTATAGTAATGGCTGGTAGTCTTATATGGCTTCAAATCCCAGGAATCTATCTCCTCATTTTGAATTGCTAGAAGTCTTTGGCGGCCTCAGCCTGCTGTTCTGAAAAGTGCCCGGTGGGATTGGCTTCTGACATGCAGCTTTCTTCCCAACCCCAGCAACTGGTTTAGTGGATCTCTGACCACCAGATGTTTCTGAACTCACTGGTTTGAATTGGCTGGATTTCCCAGGAACTGTGCATCTGCCTGAAACAGCAGCAGTATGATTGGTTGGCATTGGGAGTTGGCTTGGAGTTTGTCTTGTTGGAATCTGACCAGAACCACCACGAGCTTGTATCTATTAATTCTCTATCCCCGCTGTTCAGTTTAAACATGTATCCAGAAAATCTGTAAATTTAATGCCAAGTAACACAGCCCCTTTTCTTGGATGGGTGCAAACCATCTCCTTTGTACAGTTTTCATTGGACCAGTTGCAGACATGACAATGACCAAAGCCTTCCCTTTTACACCACTCCTTTAGCCACACATTACACGTGGCCCTTCCCTTTTTGTTCCTTATATACTGGTAAAACCTCTAAAAAGATAAGCCTACAACCTGTGCAACTAAGTTCATACCCTAAGCTCTGGAAATCATTCTCTACAGAAATAATCCACAGGGATACCTTAAAAAAGGTGTTGCAGCAGTAATAGTTGTCTTTAAAAAGAAAATAAAAGCTCAAGAGCCCCACACATATGCAAATGATGTGTTAATGAAAGTCTCCATAAATCTTGGTCTTTAAAAAATGCCAGTGATTGCTGGGTGATCCAATCAGAACCCTGGCTGAATGCAAACAATGTGTGGACAAACATCTCTATACATTGTCTCTATACATCTTGACTTTTAAAAATATGCCAGTGTGGGCTGGGAGGTCAAGATGCATATAGAAGAACTTGGGTCTTTAAAAATTAGCCAGCGTCTGCTGGCAGATCCAATTTAGAAAGAAGACACTAAACACACCAGGGCGGAGACAGGTATTAGCAATCTAGTGCATAAGGAGATAGAACAATGGGCGTAACTTCAAGAAAAAGTAAGAAATTTAGCAGGTAATAAAAAGGTAAAGCCTGCCTGAATGGAAAGACCTAGGTAATTGGACTTGATTAATTTGATGTCCACGAGGGTGGACACACACCGGATCTCATCTTTGTCTCTGGCCAATGGGTAAGTGATCTGGGTACAGGGAATATAGTCATCACGCCCTTGTCATGGTCAGATCACTCACTTCTCCAGCTCGATTTTCCGACCGCTGCTCCCCTCCGCGGGGAGGCGGAACCTGAGTCACCAATCTGGTTCCGCCCCAGGCGCCTGATGGACCCAGATGGGTTCCAGGCGGCGCTTGGGCCACTTCCTGTACCCCTGACCCGCGCCCCGATGGAGGACCTCGTGGCCGCATGGAATATTGCGACCACGGGAGCCTTGGATCGGGTCGCGCCCTTGCGGCCTCTCGTGTGGCGCCGAGCCACCCTGGCTCCTTGGTTTACCGAGGAGCTAAGGGTGATGAAACGCCACAAGAGATGCCTAGAGAGAAGATGGAGGGCTTCCCGCTCTGAATCTGACCGGACACAGGTAAGAGCCCATTTACGGACTTACATTGTGGCGCTGAGAGTGGCCAAACGTCATCATTGTGCCACTCTCATAGCATCCGCAGATAACCGCCCTGCCGCCCTGTTTAGGGTGACCCGCTCCCTTCTTCAACAGAGGGTTTCATAATCATGGTGTATCTTATGCTCTGGTGCATCATGGTGTAATCATGGTGTATCTTATACTCTGGTGCATCTTACAGTCTGAAAAATATGGTATGTGGGTGAGAGGGAGGCTCACTCCCCCTCCTTACGAGACTTAGCTTTGTAACCAAAGCATCGGTGATAGGATGGGAGACCACCAGGAGAGGTCAGGAGGAGGGGACAAGGGGATGGTGAAAGGCAGCAGGGCTGCTGGTGATCAAGTCCTAAGGCAGGATTTACCTCACACCCTCACTCTCTCTCCTTATAATCTCCTTCCTTCCCTTCTTTTTCCTTCCTTCTTCATTCTTCCTTCCCCTCTTTCCTTCTTTTTCTTGGTCTTTCCTGTCCCTTCTTGGAGGCTCCAATGCAAAAGGGGAAACCTTCCTTGCCTTGTGATCAAATGCCACTTTTGCTAGTAGTTTGTGGCCACTGAAAAGACTGAGAACAAACCAGACTCAGTTTCTTCCATGCTTGCATTTCATGGGGACAGACTACAGGACAGCCAAACTGTCAAAATGATGGCTCTGGGAGTTGATCAGAGCTCCTCTGTTTTTGATGGGCAACAGCTTCAGCCTTTAAGAGCAGAGCTAAGTTAGTTGCTTTTCTATGAATCCCTCATGATACTTCCAAGAGCTCTTCTGTAGGGACCCTGCCATGGTCTCCTTCATACTGGAAACAGAGCAAAGGAAACTCTTTCCCCCCACTTGCTTTGTCCTGTTTCCCCCACTGGAAAGAGCTGTTTGCAACCCACAAGGAGGGGATCCTTTCCTAAGAGCTCCCAATCGAAGGGTACCAATGTGCCCCTGAGGAATCTGAGGGTGGGGAAGGCCATGGGGGTCCTGGTGATAGAAGAGACCCTCAAGGCCTCCCCAACCCACTAAGATCTCTCCTGCTTCTCCCTCCCTCCCTGCAACAAGGACTCCCTGACTTTGCAAACCTCTCTCTCCTCTCTTGTTTCTCGGCTTCTTGTCTCATGGAGCAGCTTCCAAGTAAATGGGGTAAGAGACAGACAGGGAGGGTAAGAGAGCAATCCAATTGTGTGTGTGTGTGTGTTTGTGTGTGTGAGGGCATCAAAACTGCTGCCAATGGTGTGGGTGACACCTGAGCAGAGAGGCAGGGTGTGTGGGTACGTTACTCCCCATCGAAGCAGGGCCTTTCATTCACTCTACCAGCACAGTCGGAGCATGGAGGCTGCTGCCCCCCAAGCACTATGGTTGCCCCCTCCCCAACCAGCCTCACCTGACCTGCTCCCTGCCTGCTCCTGCAAAGCCTCTTCATTCTCCTCCTCCTCTTCTTCATCATTGTCATTGTCCTTCTTGCCCAAGTGGCAGTGGGTTCCACAGGACAGGCTCTCAAGTCTCCAACTGAGGGAGGAAGCACTGGGCGGGGGGGCAGGCCATTCACATTCACTTCCAGCCCATCAGTGTTTCCTGTGCAATTCCTGCCCCCACTGCATAGTCAGGGGTCCCCCACTCTGGCCCTCGGCATAGGCCCAAAAACCAGCTGGTCAGCAGGAGGGGTGCCTGCATGTGGATGACAGTGGAGCTGGGCTGGGACAGCTGACAGAGAGGGCTCTGCATGCCTCAGTTTCCCCATCGGGGCTTTATTCCTTTCAATTCCTTTTTCAGATCAATCGTTTAACTGCTTCAGAGGTTCTGAGTGATAAAAGTCGATTCCCCTTTTTCCACCACATGAATACCAAAGAAGGGATCCTGTACCCAGCAATTGTCCAGCTGCTCCTCCATTTCAGATGGACCCTGATTGGCCTCTTTGCTTCAGACACAGAGAAGGGAGAGAATTTCATGAGGATTTCCCCTCCTGTGCTTGTCAGGAGTGGAATTTGTGTGGTTGTATCACAACGATTCTCAAAGGCTGGATATACTGCATACCTCAGGGATTCCCTCTCTAAGTGGAGACAAGTCAACATCTTTGTTCACTTCATGGAATGGGATTCCATTTGGGAGAGAATTCTTCCTTACCATGAAACACTTTTGCATTTGCCAGGACCCATTGAAGGGAAAGTCTGGATCCTCACAGGTTTTACAGGGGATGACATGAACAAGCGCAGACGTCTCACATACATCCATAGTATTTGGAAGTTTGGTTATCTGGCAAAAGAAAGGCCAAGAGATTCTCCCTTTCAACCCTTTTTCTTTGTGGAAGAAAAGTTTCAAGATCATTATTTCCACTGTTCTCTTTCAAAGAACGTCTTTTCTGTCAAAGGCCGCAGAAGATGCACCCAGAAAGCCCCACTGGAGACCCAGGAGAAAAGGGAGAGAATAAGGGCCCAAAATGACTACCACTCTTACAGTCTCATGAAGACTTTGGCCCATGCGATGAATGCCGCCTATTCCTCCAGATCGAGGAGGGGAAGGAAGGAGGGAGAAAAGATCTTGGGGTCTCCAAGGCTGCAGCCATGGCAGGTATGGCAGGTATACAACCGAGCCAAACCCCTCCTGCGTAGCAGCCTCCCCCAACTCCCCGTGCCCCACCATTAAGGCAACTGATGGTGGGCAACCAGAGCCGATTGGGCGCAAAGCTGGGTTGAAAATGAGCCTCTGAGGTCTCCCTCCTCTGATGTAGCCACTCACCGGAGACTGGAAAGGGAAGTCATCCCCCTCCTAACCTCCCTCTCACCCATCCACTCAGGTCCCCCAACACCCCCCCCCATCTGAGCCCAGCCACTCACTGGTTCTTTCTTCTTCTGCTTCCAAACTCACCCCCAGTTGGTTAGTTGGTTAAAATGCAGTTGAATCCTAAAGCTCCATCACTGGAGGCTTTTAAGAGGGAGAACATTTCAGCTGCCAGCTGGCAAAGGAAGCTCTCAGCCATGACTGGAACTCCTGCGGCTCCCGCCAGCTGAGTGGACAAAGGGAGCAGGTGGCGGTTGTGGCCTTGGTCTGTTGTGAGCTCCTGGCCCGGTCTGGGGAGGTGGGGAGTGGCTTGCCCGGGTTGCTGTTTTAAAAGCAGGGCTGAGTAGGTCCCATCTCATGTGTTGTGGCCCCCTCCCAGCTTTCGTCCTTGCCTCCATGCCGTTTTCAGGCATGCAACACACGGGAGATCCTAGCTGCAGTTTACTGATGAGCAACATGGCCGGGAGAGGCAGGGAGAAAAGCCAATGGGGCTCAGGAGTAAACTGAGGCTCCTAAGAGGGATCGAGCCAGGGGTGGGTTCTGGCTGCCTCTACTGCCGCTTGCTCTGCGCATGCACAGAGGCAAGAACAATATGGCCGAGAGAACCGGTTCAGGGGTGTGGCTAGCCTGGGTCGTTGCAGGTTCCAGAGACCCAGGCTGCCAAGTTGCTACCAGTTGAGCCAAATGGGTCAAAACCAATAGGAACCCATCTCTGATCTGGAGGAGTTTTCCATCAGGATTACAAGGGAGAAGATGAGCCTGAGTGATTTCTTCTTGATCAACCCAGGCTTTCTGGGAATCAGAAACTCTTTGTTGTTTTCAAAGAGTTTATGGATCATCTTTTTTTTCTCTGTTCTTTTTATTTGTCATCTGCTCTAGAATGTTCCCTATAATTGACCAACTCTGTTGATTATATTTTCTCTATATTTTGATCGTTTTTTCTCAAACTTCTTCATTCACCTATGAAGATATTGGCAGTATGTGTATCCTATTTAACCATATTTGGAGATGAGACAATTGTAGAAGAAAGATTCAGTGTGGGATCAGAAACAAAGTTTTCTGTTTTTCAAATTCCTGGATGTTCCCATTCTAGTTTCATCCCTTTCTGGAGAAGAACGAATTTTGGAATATTTCCCACTTTAAACTCTACTTGGATCAAAATGGAGAGATAAAAGCAGATCTGGTCATTGTGGGCTACTTGTTTCTCCCCAAGGAGGATCCCAGGATGGAGATTCTGGCGGATTTTGTAAGACAGGGACTTTCTATCAATCAAAGGCTTCTTTCACGACTACAGTTGCTCAATAAGGTGGGAGAAATTTTGGTGTCTTTTCTCTGTGTGCCAAAGCCTGAGGTCCCATTTCAAGGGAGCAAAGCCTAGAGCCGTGATGGGGAACATATGGCAGATGGAGCCATTTCTTAGGGCAGGGCAGGCGTTGCCCTTACAGCTTCAGCCGCGGCCATCAGCCCAAGAGACACACGGGGGGGGGGGAGCACGGGACGCCTTGTTTTGCAGGCCTGGCTGGTCAACTCTCCCGGTGCCCCCCAGCTTCTTGTTGAAAAAAAGTTTTATTGGTTTTTACAATTTTTTAAAACAGGAAAAGGGTGTAAGGTATTAATGAGATATTGTGAGGACATCTATGTCGGAGGTGTCGGCCCCCTCCGAGGCTTCATACAGAAAAAAGAGATAATACAATAAATTTTCCATTTCCCTACAAAGTGGAAGTATATTCATACGTATATCATTTCATAACTTCATGCAATCAATCATCTGTTTCTATAGACATCCAGATAAAGGTTACACTATATAAAAGAAAGTCATTTATGAGATCTGAGTCTTTTAGCAATTGTATCCTCTTCATCTTGACTGCCAGTGGGCAGAACCATGCCCCCCCCATTCCCCCATTTTCATCCTCCAGGATTGAGGAATGTTTTTTAAGAAAGGCTTCCGCCTCTGCAATTGTTTTATTTCTTACTCTCCCCCCCTCCCAGAACACTAACATTCCTTCAGGCATCGACCACTTGAACCACACCCCCTTTTTATATAATCTTTTTGATAAGAAGGAATATTTCCTTCTTATTTCTCTAATCTTTTTCGGGATCTGTTTCAAAATGGCAATCTCATTCTGTTGATATATCAAGGGACCATCTCTCTGTGCTCTCAGGATCCCATCCCTCATTGACCTTCTTAAAAATTTAATATGTATCTCTCTGGGTACTTCATTTTTTCTGGCATATGCTGAGTTAATTCTATAAATCAAATCAATGTCCCCCCAAATATCTTCTTTGCTCTTTTTAGTATAATCTGCTAACATCCCTCAGAAAGACCTATGGACAGAAACAGCTGAACTGCCATCCCCCAACTATTCCTCTTGATGCACTTTATTCCATCTATTTACCATCTATTCATGAAATTTTACCATCTATTTATGAAATTTTATATTTTAAACTAAGGCCATTGATATTTTTACAATCTTTTACCGATGACCCCCCTATGAAATTTACTCTTACATTCTATATATATTTATAATTATTTTAACTATTTAATTATTTATTATATCGCAATGTACTCCAGGACTGATTTACTGCTACTGCGAGAATCCCCGCTCTCACAGGTCTGGCCCTCCATTCTAACGAGGGCCCGCCTTGATGAGGGATTTATAAATCCGGAGAGGTGAGAGAAGCGTGGTCTTCGGGGTTTTTTAATTAACAAATTAGTGACTATTTTAGGGGGTACCAGGGAGGGGGGGTTTAGGCAGGTAGAGACGGAGGGGGAAAGAGAGGGCCAGGTCAGCAGACGACGGAGGGAAGCGGAAGGATACTTTAGGGGGGGGAATATGTGTCGTGCCGGCAGAGGGCACTTCCATTCAGAGGGTCGTGGGGAGGGGCAGGTCCGAGGGGAGACAAGTTCTATCCTCCCGGTTGGGGGCACAGAACCGTTGGTTGCAAACGGTGAAGTGCCACAACCCCCGCAGGCTAGGTGGTCAGGGAGTACAGAGCCAGGGCCTGCGGCTGATGTTCTGTAATGCCAGGTCCGTGGTCAACAAGGCCACCCTCATTCATGACTTCGTGTTGGAGGGGGAGCCGGACCTGGCAGGAATTGCGGAGACCTGGTTGGGCCACGAGGGTGGACTTCCCCTCGTTGAAATGTTCCCACCAGGCTACCGCGCTTTTCATCAGCCCCGGGCCCTAGGTAGGGGTGGTGGGGTAGCGGTCATTGTCAAGGAAAGTCTTGAGCCGAGAGAGACCATTGTGCCACAGACCACCGGTTGTGAGTCCCTCTGTGTGAAGTGGGGCCTAGGGAGGCAGTTGGGCTTGCTGGTTGTATACCTGGCTTCCCGCTATGTAGCAGCAGCCCTGCCCGAGCTCCTCGAGGTGATTGCTACGGTGGCAGTTGAGACCCCCAGGCTTGTAGGCATGGGGGACTTTAATCTGCCATCGGTGGGCGAATCATCCGAGGTAGCTCGGGAGTTCATAGCTTCCATGACGGCTATGGACCTGACTCAACTAATTCAAGGCCCCACCCACGAGGGTGGACATACACCGGATCTCATCTTTGTCTCAGGCCAATGGAAGAGTGATCTGGGTACAGGGGATATAGTCATCATGCCCTTGTCATGGTCAGACCACTCACTTCTCCGGCTCGACTTTCCAACCGCTGCCCCCCACCGCGGGGAGGCGGAATCCAGTTTACCTATCTGGTTCCGCCTCAGGCGCCTGATGGACCCGGATGGGTTCCAGGCAGCGCTTGGGCCACTTCCTGTACCCCTGACCCGCGCCCCGATGGAGGACCTCGTGGCCGCATGGAATACTGCGACCGCGGGAGCCTTGGATCGGGTCGCGCCCTTGCGGCCTCTCTTGCGGCAGCAAGCCACCCTGGCTCCTTGGTTCACCGAGGAGCTAAGGGTGATGAAACGCCACAAGAGATGCCTAGAGAGAAGATGGAGGGCTTCCCGCTCTGAATCTGACCGGACACAGGTAAGAGCCCATTTACGGACTTACATTGTGGCGCTGAGAGTGGCCAAACGTCATCATTGTGCCACTCTCATAGCATCCGCAGATAACCGCCCTGCCGCCCTGTTTAGGGTGACCCGCTCCCTTCTTCAACAGAGGGTGCGGGAAGCCCCGTTACAGGGTAGAGCAGAGGAATTTGTGTCTTATCTACAGGAGAAAACCGCTCAGATACAGAATGAGTTAGCCCCCATTGCTGGTCCAGTGGAATGCCGCGAGGCGGATCTTGTTTGGGAGGAGTTTGACTCCGTTGCTTCCGATGATATGGACAGGTTACGTGGGCGACTGCGAGCCACCACATGTTTATTGGACCCGTGTCCCTCCTGGCTTGTACTGGCATCCTGGGAGGTGACACGAGGCTGGCTCCAAGAGGTTACCAACACATCCTTAAGTGAGGGTTCCTTGCCTGCTTCCCTAAAAGAGGCTATGGTGAGGCCCCTCCTTAAGAAGCCCTCTTTGGATCCAGCTCTTTTAAACAACTACCGTCCAGTCTCCAACCTTCCCTTTTTGGCGAAGGTTGTTGAGAGTGTGGTGGCACAACAGTTTCCCCGTCACCTGGAGGAAGTTGATTATCTAGACCCGCGCCAGTCCGGCTTTCGGCCCGGGCATAGCACCGAGACGGCATTGGTCGCGTTGGTCGATGATCTCTGGAGGGCCAGAGATGGGGGTTGTTCCTCCATCCTGGTCCTATTAGACCTCTCGGCGGCTTTCGATACCATCGACCATGGTATCCTATTGCATCGGCTGGGGGGGTTGGGGGTGGGAGGCACCGTGTTACGGTGGTTCTCCTCCTACCTCTCTGGCCGATCGCAATTTGTGTTGGCAGGAGGGCAGAGGTCGACCTCGAGACCCCTCACATGTGGGGTGCCTCAGGGGTCGGTCCTCTCGCCCCTCCTGTTCAACACATACATGAAGCCGCTGGGCGAGATCATCCGTGGTTTTGGGGTAGAGTATCATCTCTACGCTGATGATACTCAGCTGTATATATCTACCCCGAACCACCCCAACGATGCCGTAGCGGTGATGTGCCAGTGCCTGGAAGCCGTGCGGATCTGGATGGGAAGTAACGGACTCAGGCTCAACCCGACCAAGACCGAGTGGCTGTGGTTTCCGGCTGCCCGATTCAACCAGATGATTCCATCTCTGGCCATAGGGGGCGAACATCTTGCCCCTGTGGATGGGGCGCGCAACTTGGGTGTCCTCCTGGATACCCGGCTGTCTATGGAAGATCACGTGACAGCCGTGGCCAGGAGGGCGTTTTACCAGGTTCGCCTGGTACGCCAGTTGCGCCCCCTATTGGATCGGGACGCCCTTCGCACAGTCACTCATGCTCTCGTGACATCCCGACTGGATTATTGCAACTCTCTCTACATGGGGCTCCCCTTGAGGTGCACCCGGAGGCTTCAGTTGGTCCAGAACGCAGCCGCGCGAGCAATTATGGGCACCTCTAGGTTTGCCCATGTAACACCGCTCTTGCGCGAGCTGCACTGGCTACCTGTCGTCTTCCGGGTGCGCTTCAAGGTGTTAATTATCATCTTCAAAGCGCTCCATGGCTCGGGACCTAGTTACCTGCGGGATCGGATCCTGCCTCATACATCCTCACGGCCGATTCGCTCCCACAGAGAGGGACTTCTCCGGGTGCCGTCCACTAGACTTTGTCAGCGGGCGACGCCCAGGGGAAGGGCCTTCTCTGTGGCGGGCCCAGCCCTCTGGAACGACCTTCCCCCCGATATTAGGACAACCACGGACCTCCGCTCCTTCCGCGTAAAATTAAAGACACACTTTTTTCGCCTGGCCGGCCTTGGGTAGTCTCTTTTTAGGTCAGGGATTTTAGGGGTAATTTTTAGTTTAGTTTATGGATTTTAGCGCAGGAATAGTTTAATTCATTTTTAATTTTGTAGTTTGTATTTTGTATTTGTTGTGTTCTTATTTGTATTTTAATTGCCTGTGCCCCGCCTCGAGTCCCCTTGGGGAGAGAGAGCGGGATATAAAATTAGACTAAGACTAAAAAAATTAGACTAAGATGTAATGTCTGATAAAATTCTTAGCTGTGCATTTATACTGATAGCATGTAGAATTGAATGGGATTGAATTGATTATGATATGTTTGACCAGCTGGCAAAATAAGTAAGCTTATCAGCTTGGTCTTGAACCTGTGGGGAACGGAAGGCTAGTTAGGATAGGTGGGGCCAAACAGTTGATAAAAAGCCCTGGAAGCCCCTTGCTCAGCCCTTCTCTTCCTGTCCACCAACATTGAAGCATGTGAGCACCTTTTCTGTTCAGGACTCCAGCCATGTGGTCCTGTCCACCATTAAACCATCTTTCCAAGCAGCCTCCATGTCTCCAGTGTCTTCTTCCCCACTTGGAACCGAACCCAGAAGGACATTCCTTTTAACATCATCTTAAAATTTCTATATATATATCCATGTCTCATATATTTTAACCAATGTTTAGTTATCCTACTGTTGTCATTTTCAGTCAATTGGCAACTCAGTTAGTGAAACAGAAACCTCTGCTTTACAACCTCCCCATATCAGTGTCATATTTATCCATATTCAATGTTTTTTGGCCTTTTTTAGTTATCTTTCCATTATTATGGTCAACCAGTTAGCAACTCCATTTTATTTTCATATTCAGGAATAAAGCCCTTATCTTACTTTATATTTTCACATAGATATCTGATTTTTTCCTAGTAAGTCTTTTGTCCCATTTCTCTGTTCCTGTCTCCCCCCCTTGTCTTTGTTTTAAGCATTCTTCACTGTGTAAGGTTTTTAATCCACTAATCCAGTGGGAGGCCTGCAGAATGCAAAAACTTTTTTTTTAAATTTACCTTTTCATAATCATGGTGTATCTTATACTCTGGTGCATCTTACAGTCTGAAAAATATGGTATGTGGGTGAGAGGGAGGCTCACTCCCCCTCCTTACGAGACTTAGCTTTGTAACCAAAGCATCGGTGATAGGATGGGAGACCACCAGGAGAGGTCAGGAGGAGGGGACAAGGGGATGGTGAAAGGCAGCAGGGCTGCTGGTGATCAAGTCCTAAGGCAGGATTTACCTCACACCCTCACTCTCTCTCCTTATAATCTCCTTCCTTCCCTTCTTTTTCCTTCCTTCTTCATTCTTCCTTCCCCTCTTTCCTTCTTTTTCTTGGTCTTTCCTGTCCCTTCTTGGAGGCTCCAATGCAAAAGGGGAAACCTTCCTTGCCTTGTGATCAAATGCCACTTTTGCTAGTAGTTTGTGGCCACTGAAAAGACTGAGAACAAACCAGACTCAGTTTCTTCCATGCTTGCATTTCATGGGGACAGACTACAGGACAGCCAAACTGTCAAAATGATGGCTCTGGGAGTTGATCAGAGCTCCTCTGTTTTTGATGGGCAACAGCTTCAGCCTTTAAGAGCAGAGCTAAGTTAGTTGCTTTTCTATGAATCCCTCATGATACTTCCAAGAGCTCTTCTGTAGGGACCCTGCCATGGTCTCCTTCATACTGGAAACAGAGCAAAGGAAACTCTTTCCCCCCACTTGCTTTGTCCTGTTTCCCCCACTGGAAAGAGCTGTTTGCAACCCACAAGGAGGGGATCCTTTCCTAAGAGCTCCCAATCGAAGGGTACCAATGTGCCCCTGAGGAATCTGAGGGTGGGGAAGGCCATGGGGGTCCTGGTGATAGAAGAGACCCTCAAGGCCTCCCCAACCCACTAAGATCTCTCCTGCTTCTCCCTCCCTCCCTGCAACAAGGACTCCCTGACTTTGCAAACCTCTCTCTCCTCTCTTGTTTCTCGGCTTCTTGTCTCATGGAGCAGCTTCCAAGTAAATGGGGTAAGAGACAGACAGGGAGGGTAAGAGAGCAATCCAATTGTGTGTGTGTGTGTGTTTGTGTGTGTGAGGGCATCAAAACTGCTGCCAATGGTGTGGGTGACACCTGAGCAGAGAGGCAGGGTGTGTGGGTACGTTACTCCCCATCGAAGCAGGGCCTTTCATTCACTCTACCAGCACAGTCGGAGCATGGAGGCTGCTGCCCCCCAAGCACTATGGTTGCCCCCTCCCCAACCAGCCTCACCTGACCTGCTCCCTGCCTGCTCCTGCAAAGCCTCTTCATTCTCCTCCTCCTCTTCTTCATCATTGTCATTGTCCTTCTTGCCCAAGTGGCAGTGGGTTCCACAGGACAGGCTCTCAAGTCTCCAACTGAGGGAGGAAGCACTGGGCGGGGGGGCAGGCCATTCACATTCACTTCCAGCCCATCAGTGTTTCCTGTGCAATTCCTGCCCCCACTGCATAGTCAGGGGTCCCCCACTCTGGCCCTCGGCATAGGCCCAAAAACCAGCTGGTCAGCAGGAGGGGTGCCTGCATGTGGATGACAGTGGAGCTGGGCTGGGACAGCTGACAGAGAGGGCTCTGCATGCCTCAGTTTCCCCATCGGGGCTTTATTCCTTTCAATTCCTTTTTCAGATCAATCGTTTAACTGCTTCAGAGGTTCTGAGTGATAAAAGTCGATTCCCCTTTTTCCACCACATGAATACCAAAGAAGGGATCCTGTACCCAGCAATTGTCCAGCTGCTCCTCCATTTCAGATGGACCCTGATTGGCCTCTTTGCTTCAGACACAGAGAAGGGAGAGAATTTCATGAGGATTTCCCCTCCTGTGCTTGTCAGGAGTGGAATTTGTGTGGTTGTATCACAACGATTCTCAAAGGCTGGATATACTGCATACCTCAGGGATTCCCTCTCTAAGTGGAGACAAGTCAACATCTTTGTTCACTTCATGGAATGGGATTCCATTTGGGAGAGAATTCTTCCTTACCATGAAACACTTTTGCATTTGCCAGGACCCATTGAAGGGAAAGTCTGGATCCTCACAGGTTTTACAGGGGATGACATGAACAAGCGCAGACGTCTCACATACATCCATAGTATTTGGAAGTTTGGTTATCTGGCAAAAGAAAGGCCAAGAGATTCTCCCTTTCAACCCTTTTTCTTTGTGGAAGAAAAGTTTCAAGATCATTATTTCCACTGTTCTCTTTCAAAGAACGTCTTTTCTGTCAAAGGCCGCAGAAGATGCACCCAGAAAGCCCCACTGGAGACCCAGGAGAAAAGGGAGAGAATAAGGGCCCAAAATGACTACCACTCTTACAGTCTCATGAAGACTTTGGCCCATGCGATGAATGCCGCCTATTCCTCCAGATCGAGGAGGGGAAGGAAGGAGGGAGAAAAGATCTTGGGGTCTCCAAGGCTGCAGCCATGGCAGGTATGGCAGGTATACAACCGAGCCAAACCCCTCCTGCGTAGCAGCCTCCCCCAACTCCCCGTGCCCCACCATTAAGGCAACTGATGGTGGGCAACCAGAGCCGATTGGGCGCAAAGCTGGGTTGAAAATGAGCCTCTGAGGTCTCCCTCCTCTGATGTAGCCACTCACCGGAGACTGGAAAGGGAAGTCATCCCCCTCCTAACCTCCCTCTCACCCATCCACTCAGGTCCCCCAACACCCCCCCCCATCTGAGCCCAGCCACTCACTGGTTCTTTCTTCTTCTGCTTCCAAACTCACCCCCAGTTGGTTAGTTGGTTAAAATGCAGTTGAATCCTAAAGCTCCATCACTGGAGGCTTTTAAGAGGGAGAACATTTCAGCTGCCAGCTGGCAAAGGAAGCTCTCAGCCATGACTGGAACTCCTGCGGCTCCCGCCAGCTGAGTGGACAAAGGGAGCAGGTGGCGGTTGTGGCCTTGGTCTGTTGTGAGCTCCTGGCCCGGTCTGGGGAGGTGGGGAGTGGCTTGCCCGGGTTGCTGTTTTAAAAGCAGGGCTGAGTAGGTCCCATCTCATGTGTTGTGGCCCCCTCCCAGCTTTCGTCCTTGCCTCCATGCCGTTTTCAGGCATGCAACACACGGGAGATCCTAGCTGCAGTTTACTGATGAGCAACATGGCCGGGAGAGGCAGGGAGAAAAGCCAATGGGGCTCAGGAGTAAACTGAGGCTCCTAAGAGGGATCGAGCCAGGGGTGGGTTCTGGCTGCCTCTACTGCCGCTTGCTCTGCGCATGCACAGAGGCAAGAACAATATGGCCGAGAGAACCGGTTCAGGGGTGTGGCTAGCCTGGGTCGTTGCAGGTTCCAGAGACCCAGGCTGCCAAGTTGCTACCAGTTGAGCCAAATGGGTCAAAACCAATAGGAACCCATCTCTGATCTGGAGGAGTTTTCCATCAGGATTACAAGGGAGAAGATGAGCCTGAGTGATTTCTTCTTGATCAACCCAGGCTTTCTGGGAATCAGAAACTCTTTGTTGTTTTCAAAGAGTTTATGGATCATCTTTTTTTTCTCTGTTCTTTTTATTTGTCATCTGCTCTAGAATGTTCCCTATAATTGACCAACTCTGTTGATTATATTTTCTCTATATTTTGATCGTTTTTTCTCAAACTTCTTCATTCACCTATGAAGATATTGGCAGTATGTGTATCCTATTTAACCATATTTGGAGATGAGACAATTGTAGAAGAAAGATTCAGTGTGGGATCAGAAACAAAGTTTTCTGTTTTTCAAATTCCTGGATGTTCCCATTCTAGTTTCATCCCTTTCTGGAGAAGAACGAATTTTGGAATATTTCCCACTTTAAACTCTACTTGGATCAAAATGGAGAGATAAAAGCAGATCTGGTCATTGTGGGCTACTTGTTTCTCCCCAAGGAGGATCCCAGGATGGAGATTCTGGCGGATTTTGTAAGACAGGGACTTTCTATCAATCAAAGGCTTCTTTCACGACTACAGTTGCTCAATAAGGTGGGAGAAATTTTGGTGTCTTTTCTCTGTGTGCCAAAGCCTGAGGTCCCATTTCAAGGGAGCAAAGCCTAGAGCCGTGATGGGGAACATATGGCAGATGGAGCCATTTCTTAGGGCAGGGCAGGCGTTGCCCTTACAGCTTCAGCCGCGGCCATCAGCCCAAGAGACACACGGGGGGGGGGAGCACGGGACGCCTTGTTTTGCAGGCCTGGCTGGTCAACTCTCCCGGTGCCCCCCAGCTTCTTGTTGAAAAAAAGTTTTATTGGTTTTTACAATTTTTTAAAACAGGAAAAGGGTGTAAGGTATTAATGAGATATTGTGAGGACATCTATGTCGGAGGTGTCGGCCCCCTCCGAGGCTTCATACAGAAAAAAGAGATAATACAATAAATTTTCCATTTCCCTACAAAGTGGAAGTATATTCATACGTATATCATTTCATAACTTCATGCAATCAATCATCTGTTTCTATAGACATCCAGATAAAGGTTACACTATATAAAAGAAAGTCATTTATGAGATCTGAGTCTTTTAGCAATTGTATCCTCTTCATCTTGACTGCCAGTGGGCAGAACCATGCCCCCCCCATTCCCCCATTTTCATCCTCCAGGATTGAGGAATGTTTTTTAAGAAAGGCTTCCGCCTCTGCAATTGTTTTATTTCTTACTCTCCCCCCCTCCCAGAACACTAACATTCCTTCAGGCATCGACCACTTGAACCACACCCCCTTTTTATATAATCTTTTTGATAAGAAGGAATATTTCCTTCTTATTTCTCTAATCTTTTTCGGGATCTGTTTCAAAATGGCAATCTCATTCTGTTGATATATCAAGGGACCATCTCTCTGTGCTCTCAGGATCCCATCCCTCATTGACCTTCTTAAAAATTTAATATGTATCTCTCTGGGTACTTCATTTTTTCTGGCATATGCTGAGTTAATTCTATAAATCAAATCAATGTCCCCCCAAATATCTTCTTTGCTCTTTTTAGTATAATCTGCTAACATCCCTCAGAAAGACCTATGGACAGAAACAGCTGAACTGCCATCCCCCAACTATTCCTCTTGATGCACTTTATTCCATCTATTTACCATCTATTCATGAAATTTTACCATCTATTTATGAAATTTTATATTTTAAACTAAGGCCATTGATATTTTTACAATCTTTTACCGATGACCCCCCTATGAAATTTACTCTTACATTCTATATATATTTATAATTATTTTAACTATTTAATTATTTATTATATCGCAATGTACTCCAGGACTGATTTACTGCTACTGCGAGAATCCCCGCTCTCACAGGTCTGGCCCTCCATTCTAACGAGGGCCCGCCTTGATGAGGGATTTATAAATCCGGAGAGGTGAGAGAAGCGTGGTCTTCGGGGTTTTTTAATTAACAAATTAGTGACTATTTTAGGGGGTACCAGGGAGGGGGGGTTTAGGCAGGTAGAGACGGAGGGGGAAAGAGAGGGCCAGGTCAGCAGACGACGGAGGGAAGCGGAAGGATACTTTAGGGGGGGGGAATATGTGTCGTGCCGGCAGAGGGCACTTCCATTCAGAGGGTCGTGGGGAGGGGCAGGTCCGAGGGGAGACAAGTTCTATCCTCCCGGTTGGGGGCACAGAACCGTTGGTTGCAAACGGTGAAGTGCCACAACCCCCGCAGGCTAGGCGGTCAGGGAGTACAGAGCCAGGGCCTGCGGCTGATGTTCTGTAATGCCAGGTCCGTGGTCAACAAGGCCACCCTCATTCATGACCTCGTGTCGGAGGGGGAGCCGGACCTGGCAGGAATTGCGGAGACCTGGTTGGGCCACGAGGGTGGACTTCCCCTCGTTGAAATGTTCCCACCAGGCTACCGCGCTTTTCATCAGCCCCGGGCCCTAGGTAGGGGTGGTGGGGTAGCGGTCATTGTCAAGGAAAGTCTTGAGCCGAGAGAGACCATTGTGCCACAGACCACCGGTTGTGAGTCCCTCTGTGTGAAGTGGGGCCTAGGGAGGCAGTTGGGCTTGCTGGTTGTATACCTGGCTTCCCGCTATGTAGCAGCAGCCCTGCCCGAGCCCCTCGAGGTGATCGCTACGGTGGCAGTTGAGACCCCCAGGCTTGTAGGCATGGGGGACTTTAATCTGCCATCGGTGGGCGAATCATCCGAGGTAGCTCGGGAGTTCATAGCTTCCATGACGGCTATGGACCTGATTCAACTAATTCAAGGCCCCACCCACGAGGGTGGACATACACCGGATCTCATCTTTGTCTCAGGCCAATGGAAGAGTGATCTGGGTACAGGGGATATAGTCATCATGCCCTTGTCATGGTCAGACCACTCACTTCTCCGGCTCGACTTTCCAACCGCTGCCCCCCACCGCGGGGAGGCGGAATCCAGTTTACCTATCTGGTTCCGCCTCAGGCGCCTGATGGACCCGGATGGGTTCCAGGCAGCGCTTGGGCCACTTCCTGTACCCCTGACCCGCGCCCCGATGGAGGACCTCGTGGCCGCATGGAATACTGCGACCGCGGGAGCCTTGGATCGGGTCGCGCCCTTGCGGCCTCTCTTGCGGCAGCGAGCCACCCTGGCTCCTTGGTTCACTGAGGAGCTAAGGGTGATGAAGCGACGCAAGAGATGCCTAGAGAGAAGATGGAGGTCTACTCGATCTGAATCCGACCGAACACAGGTAAGAGCCCATTTACGGACTTACATTGTGGCGCTGAGAGTGGCCAAACGCCATCATTGTGCCACCCTCATAGCATCCGCAGATAACCACCCTGCCACCCTGTTTAGGGTGACCCGTTCCCTCCTTCAACAGAGGGTGCGGGAAGCCCCATTACAGGGTAGAGCAGAGGAATTTGTGATTTATCTGCAGGAGAAAATCGCTCAGATTCAGGACGAGTTAGTCTCCATTGATGGCCCAGTGGAATGCCACGAGGCAGATCTTGGTTGGGAGGAGTTTGACTCTGTTACTTCCGATGATATGGACAGGTTACGTGGGCGACTTCGAGCCACCACATGTTTACTGGACCCGTGTCCTTCCTGGCTTGTACTGGCATCCTGGGAGGTGACACGAGGCTGGCTCCAAGAGGTTGTCAACGCGTCTTTAAGTGAGGGTTTCTTGCCCGCCTCCCTTAAAGAGGCCATGTGAGGCCCCTCCTGAAGAAGCCCTCTTTGGACCCAGCTTTATTAGCCAACTATCGTCCCGTCTCCAACCTTCCCTTTTTGGCGAAGGTTGTAGAGAGTGTGGTGGCACAACAGTTTCCCCGTCACCTGGAGGAAGTTGATTATCTAGACCCGCGCCAGTCCGGCTTCCGGCCTGGGCATAGCACCGAGACGGCATTGGTCGCGTTGGTGGATGATCTCTGGAGGGCTAGGGATGGGGGTTGCTCCTCCATCCTGGTCCTATTAGACCTCTCAGCGGCTTTCGATACCATCGACCATGGTATCCTATTGCGTCGGCTGGGGGGGTTGGTGGTGGGAGGCACCGTTTTACGGTGGTTCTCCTCCTACCTCTCTGGCCGATCGCAATTTGTGTTGACAGGAGAGCAGAGGTCGACCTCAAGACCCCTCACATGTGGGGTGCCTCAGGGGTCGGTCCTCTCACCTCTCCTGTTCAACACATATATGAAGCCGCTGGGCGAGATCATCCGTGGTTTTGGGGTAGAGTATCATTTCTACGCTGATGATACTCAGCTGTATATATCTACCCCAAACCACCCCAATGATGCCGTAGTGGTGATGTGCCAGTGCCTGGAAGCCGTGCGGATCTGGATGGGAAGTAACAGACTTAGGCTCAACCCGGCCAAGACCGAGTGGCTGTGGTTACCGGCCACCCGATTCAACCAGTTGACCCCATCACTGGCCATAGGGGGTGAACATCTTGCCCCTGTGGATGGGGCGCGCAACTCGGGTGTCCTCCTGGATATCCGGCTGTCCATGGAAGATCAAGTGACAGCCATGGCCAGGAGGGCGTTTTACCAGGTTCGCCTGGTACGCCAGTTGCGCCCCCTATTGGATCAGGATGCCCTTTGCACAGTCACTCATGCTCTCGTGAAATCCCGACTGGACTATTGTAACTCTCTCTACATGGGGCTCCCCTTGAGGTGCACCCGAAGACTTCAGCTGGTCCAGAATGCAGCCGCGCGAGCAATAATGGGGACCGCAAGATACACCCACATAACACCGCTCTTGCGCGAGCTGCACTGGCTGCCTGTCATCTTTTGGGTGCGCTTCAAGGTGCTGGTTGTCATCTTTAAAACGCTCCATGGCTCGGGACCTAGCTACCTGCGGGATTGGATCCTGCCCCATACTTCCTTATGGCCGATTCGCTCCCACAGAGAGGGACTTCTCGGGGTGCCGTCCACTAGACTGTGTCAGCGGGCGACTCCCAGGGGAAGGGCCTTCTCTGTGGCGGGCCCAGCCCTCTGGAACAACCTCCCCCCCCCGACATTAGAACAACTACGGACCTCCGCTCCTTCCGTCAGAAATTGAAAACACACTTTTTCTGCTTGGCCGGCCTTGGTTAGTCTCTACCCTGGGGTGTTTAGGGAACTTAGTTTTAATGGGGTTTTTAGCGCAAGGACTATCAATTTAATCTGTTTTTATTGTATTTATTGTTTGTATATATTGCATATGTTTTAATTTCCCTGTGCACCGCTCCGAGTCCTCTTGGGGAGAGGACGCGGTATACAAAATTAAATATTATTATTATTATTATTATTATTATTATTATTATTATTATTATTATTATTATTATTATTATTATTATTATTATTATTATTATTATTATTATTATTATTATTATTATTATTATCGTACACATTAAATCTTTTAAATTCTCAGAGTCTGCTTCAGGAACATTCTGAAACCTTAAGAAGTAAGACATCCTTTCAAAATCCATCCTAGGCATATGACCAGCTAAATCCACTATTTCCTCTTGAGAATTACTTATCTCTATCCTCATCTCAACCGCCCCCCCCCTCCAATCCATCAATTCTTTGTTTATTTTCCATTAGTGCTTTCTGTGTCTCCAAAAGTTCCAATTTTGAGCTAACATTGTCTTTCTGGATTTCTTTTATTTCTTTCATTAAGTTTTGAAGAGTTTTTGATAGCTGTGTAGCTTCCCCCTCCGTTTTTTTGGATAACATTGAAGTAATCTTAGGTTGATGTGGATGCTTCTTTGAAGCCATAATGAAAGTGTTAAGTTCTTGTCACTAATATGGCATCTGTTGGGGAGGTAGTCCGTGAGGCGAGGAGAGAGTACTCCCTAGCTTCTTTAGTGTGCAATGGCTGATGGCCATGTGTGCATGTGTCTTGCCAAAGGAACTGCTGCTGCTACCTGTATTACTACTACTACTACTACTACTACTACTACTACTACTACTACTACTACTACCACCATCACTACTGAGGCTGCCAGGCTGCCAATGAGAGGAGGAAGGAGAACTGCACGCCGTTCAGTAGCAGCAGCAGCCGTTTCTTTGCCAGGACTCACACACACTGTCAGACACACACACACACACACACACACACACACACACACACATATGACCATCAGCCACTGTGCCCTGAAGAAGGCTCTGCCTGGCTGCCTCTCTCCTCCCCTCCCTCCCCACCAGCCATTCTGCCCAGCAATCACCCCCATTCTGCCTGCCCCCTCCCCCGTGTCTCTTGGGAGCGGAAGACTCAGGGAGGGGTGCAAATGGGGCGAAAGCTGCAGGGGGTCCTTCTTTGAATGGGGGGGAGCAGAGGGATTGGGGAAAGCTGGGGTGTCAGGAGGCTGCCTCTGCCCTGAGGAGCTTCACTTGTCTCATGGACAGCAGTGGATTCCCCCCTCCCCAGCCCCCAGCATGAAGCCCTTCTGGGCTGACAGGGAGGAAGTCCCAGCTGGGGAAGAGAGGGTCACAAGTGGCCACAGCCCCCCCCCCCCAGGCCAAGTGGAAAGGGCCGTGCTGAGAACCACCTGAGTCTTGCTCCAAAGAGCTTCTTTCCAGGCAGCAGGATTGGCTCTGGCGATCGGAGCCCCATTCCGTATTTCTCCCTTGCATTTACTTTGGATCTGATCTGTCTCCAAATACATACATACATCCCCCCCCCCCCCCGGTCTCCATTCTCTCTTTCCCTCTCTCGCTTTCTCTCTTCCCTAAAGCCTCCGGAGGGAAAAAAACGGCACTATGAGCAACCTAGAAGCCCCCAAAACGGCACTATGAGCAACCCAGGTTGCCCCTAGGCCATTTTTATCCTCGGAGGCTTCAGGGAAGACTTGGGAGGGCCTCTGGGGGGAGTGTTATTTTTGCCCACACAAGGCTCCTAGTAAGCCTCTGGAGCCCAGGGAGGGTGAAAAATGTGTACATCCGCAAAAATGGGAGGGATGTCGCAAGCGCATGCGTGTGGGGGGGGGTTCACACGCATATAGCATTAGGGGGTGGTGCACACCAGCACACAACCCCCCCTGTGCTTTTCCCCCCACACACATTTTTGGCACTCAATGGCAAAAAGGTTTCCCATTGCTGGCCTTGAGTCTCCAGGGTGGTTGGCCTTCCATGCCAGTTGGTGTCATCTAATGGAGATTCTTCAACAGATGGGACCTGAGTGGAGGAGCTTTGCCATGTTTTATGGAAACCTTTCAAGATCTTACTGGTTTCTTTCTTCGTCACAGTTTTATTCTATACTAGCTATACCCGGCCACGCGTTGCTGTGGCCCAGTTTGGTTAAATGGCCAACCAATCTGTGTGTAGATCTACACCTGCACACATAAACACAACCACCGTATAACTCCCAACCTACCTACCTACTGTACTTCTCCCTCTCTATCTATCCCTCTACCTACTTACCTACCATATTTCTCCCTCTCTATTTCTCCCTCTACCTACCTACCTACTGTATTTCTTCCTTTCTCCCTCTACCTACCTACCTACCTATTGTATTTCTCCCTCTCTATCTATCTACCTACTGTATTTCTCCCTATCTATCCCCCTACCTATCCCCCTACCTATCTACCTGCTGCTGTATTTCTTCCTTTCTCCCTCTATCTACCTACATACCTACTGTAATTCCCCCTCTCTATCTATCCCCCTATCTACCTACCTACTGTATTTCTTCCTTTCTCCCTCTACCTACCTACCTACTGTGCTTCTCCCTATCTATCTATCCCCCTACCTACCTACCTACCTACCTACCGTATTTCTCCCTATCTATCCCTCTATCTACGTACCTACCTACCTACCTACTGTACTTTTCCCTCTCTATCTATTCCCCTACCTACCTACCTACTATAATACAATAGCAGAGTTGGAAGGGACCTTGGAGGTAATCTAGTCCAACTCCCTGCCTAGGCAGGAAGCCCTATACCATTTCAGACAAATGGCTACCCAACATCTTCTTGAAGATTTGCAGTGTTGGGGCATTCACAACTTCTGGAGGCAAGCTGTTCCACTGGTTAATTGTTCTAACTGTCAGGAAATTCCTCCTCAGTTCTAAGTTGCTTCTCTCCTTGATTAGTTTCCACCCATTGCTTCTTGTTCTGCCTTCAGGTGCTTTGGAGAATAGTTTGACTCCCTCTTCTTTGTGGCAACCCCTGAAATATTGGAAGGCTGCTACCCTGTCTCCCCTAGTCCCTCTTTTATTAAACTGTATTTCTCACTCACTCTCTATTGCTCTATCTACCTACCTACTGTAATACAATAATACAATAGCAGAGTTGGAAGGGACGTTAGAGGTCATCTAGTCCAACCCCGCTGTTCAAGCAGGAGACCCTATACCGTGTCAGACAAATGGTTTTCCAGTCTCTTCTTAAAAACACATCCACTCTTGGGGCATCCATAACTTCTGGTGGCAAGCTGTTCCGCTGGTTAATAGTTCTCACTGCCAGGAGATTTCCCCTCAGTTCTAAGTTGCTTCTCTCCTTGATTAGTTTCCACCCATTGCGTCTTGTTCTACCCTCGGGTGCCTTGGGGAATAGTTTGACTCCCTCTTCTTTGTGGCAACCCCTGAGATATTGGAAGGCTGCTATCATGTCTCCCCTAGTCCCTCTTTTATTAAACTGTATTTCTTCCTCTCTCTCTATTCCCCTATCTACCTAACTACTATAATACAATAATACAGTAGCAGAGTTGGAAGTTCTCACTGCCAGGAGATTTCCCCTCAGTTCTAAGTTGCTTCTGTCCTTGATTAGTTTCCACACATTGCTTCTTGTTCTGCCCTCGGGTGCTTTGGAGAAAAGTTTGACTCCCTTTTTGTGGCAACCCCTGAGATATTGGAAGGCGGCTATCCTGTCTCCCCTAGTCCCTCTTTTATTAAACTGTATTTCTTCCTTTCTCTCTCTCTATGGACCCCCTGGGAGTTTGCTATCCCAGTGCCTTTTTGGCCCTACGAGGCTTCCATATGTGGCTTAGGAAATGACTGTTGGTGGGAGGAGTTACCCAAAATTTTTATAGTAAATTTTATTCTCCATTTTAATATGAGCATATCATATGTAAATCTTTTTTTCAATTCCATCCCTCTAGACTGTTAAATAGAAAAGTCCTTTATTGCTACATTAAATGCCAAAAGCAAAAGGGAGGAAATAAATGAAGAATCTGCCAGATGTTCTACCTCCTGCATCTGTTTAGAAGGAGTCAGAGGTTTCCTATCTACCTCAGTGGCGTCTTGTCTCCATCCATTTCTCCCTCCGTTTTCCATGGACGGAGAGTCCTAACATCTTTTCTTTGGCCTTCCTTGTTTCTCTGCTCAGTCCCTGCCTCAGTCCACATGTGTGGAAAGTTGTCATCCTGGATTTGTCAAGAGGGCTCGAGAAGGAGAGCCAGTTTGCTGCTATGACTGCCTTCCTTGTCCGGAGGGGACCTTCTCCACTCAGGAAGGTGGGTCACACTGGAGGAACAGAAGTGGAACAGATTCATTACATACATCGAATAATAAAGGTTCCTAGGATGGTTCTGAACATCACACAGGAAATTATTCAGGTTCCAATTCTTCTCTCACTTTCATAGATGACTAAATATAAATTGTTTTTTAAAAAAAGCCTTATACTTCCTATTGTCTCTCACTAGAGGTACTAATAAATGTAACCTGGACAATATCTTCTGGTATCGCTTGTTGTCCAAATAAGATATTTTCTGAAAGGTTAAAGGAGAGAATAGTAAGGAAATATGTTTTTTTCCCCTCAGATACAGAAAAATGCACCAAGTGTCCAGATGATAAATATCCAAATGAGAAAAGAGTCCAATGTATCCCCAAAGTTATAACTTTCCTGTCTTATGAAGAACTTCTGGGCATCATCTTGGTCTCTTTTGCCCTACTCTTCTTCCTCACCTCAGGCCTTGTTTTAATCATCTTCATTAAATACCGAGAAACTCCCCTTGTCAAAGCCAACAACCGGGACCTCTCCTACATCCTCCTGGTCTCCCTCCTGCTTTGCTTCTTGTCTTCTTCTCTCTTCATTGGTCAACCAAGGAAAGCCACCTGCCTTCTCCAACAGACAGTCTTCAGCATCATCTTCTCAGTTGCCGTTTCTTCTCTCTTGGCCAAAACCATCACAGTGGTGCTGGCTTTCCTGGCCACAAAACCAGGAAACCGAGCAAAGAGATGGTTGGGGAAGAGCTTGGCCAACTCCATCATCCTCTCTTCTTCTGCTGTCCAAGTGATCATCTGCTCCATCTGGCTGGGAGTTTCTGCCCCCTTCCCTGACTCTGACCTCCACTCCCAGCATGGAGAGATCATCCTGCAATGCAACGAAGGGGCCGTTGTCATGTTCTACGTCACCCTCAGCTACATGGGCTTCCTGGCTGCCATCTGCTTCACGATGGCTTTCCTGGCCAGGAATCTGCCTGGGGCCTTCAACGAAGCCAAGCTGATCACCTTCAGTATGCTGCAGCGTCTGGGTGACTTTTGTGCCCACCTACCTGAGCACCAAAGGGAAATACATGGTGGCTGTCCAGGTCTTCTCCATCCTGGCCTCCAGTGCTGGTCTGCTTGGCTGCATCTTCATCCCCAAGTGCTACATTATCCTTCTGAGGCCAAACCTGAACACAAAGGAGCATCTCACAGCCAGAACAAATGTAAAAACATGAGATATAACACCATTATGATATTGGAAGAATTGTTAAAGTTTCTTTTATTTGAAAGGAGATATTCTTTCCATTTTGATAGTATGCAAGAGTCAAAGAAAATATGTATATGTTTCAAAATAAAAAATTATTGAATTGTTCTAGCTCCTTCCCTTTCAACTTAATAAACCTTGCTAAAAGTCATTCAGAGGAATTTGGTATTGAACAGCATCTACTGAATTTGACACCTTTAAAAAATAATTCAGGCACTGGTTCCTACAGCTAAAATTCTGTGTATGAGATTTTTTTGTTTATTAATTTTTAATCCGGTCACCTCTCCGTATTCTTCTATTGTTGTAATTAACCTTGGTCCTGAAATCAGGGGTTCTTCCATCACAAAGACCAGGTCATCTGCAAATACTTGTATCTTGTATTCTTCCCCTCTAGTTTGCAGGCCTTTAATACTTTTCTCTTGCCTGATATTATTTAGAATGGGTTCCAGTGTCAAAATGAATAAAAGTGGCGATAACGGGCATCCTTGTCGAGTACCTCTATGTATTGGGATCCAATTTGATAGTGCCTTCTTGCCGATTGTGTTGTATTTATAGCCTGAACTCCATTAGTGAATTTGGGGCCGAATTCCATAATTTGTAATTGTTGTATGAAGAATTCCCAATTAACCCTATCAAGTGCTTTTTGTGCGTCTAGGAAAATTATACTCATTTCTTTATTTGGGTGTGCCTCATAATATTCTAAACTATTAATTACTATCGTTACATTATCTCTTAAGTACCTGCCTGGTAAAAATCCATTTTGATCTTGATGAATGTAATCAGATAGGAATGGTTTAAGTCTTTCGGCCAGAATTGTCACGAATATCTTATAATCAACATTTAGGAGTGATATGGGCCTATAATTTTGAATTTGAGTTGGATCTGAATCGGGTTTGGGGATTAAGGAAATAAAAGCCTCAGTCCATGATTGGGGCATTTCCCCTTTTTCCAAAATTTCATTGAATAAATCTCTCATTTGTGGTACCAGAATTTTCCAGATACCTTTATAAAGTTCTCCTGGCAGTCCATCTGGGCCTGGAGTTTTCCCATTAGCCTGTTTCCTAATTGCATTTTCTATCTTTTCTGTTGTTATTTGTGTATTTAATGTATTTTTATATATGTCAGGGACTATTCCAGGATGTTGTTTTGTAAAATAGCATTAATCTTATCCCTTTGTTGTGTCTCTTTTGCATATAGTGAGCTAAAAAATTCTTGTGCTATTTTAAGTTTATGTTCCATAGTGTTCCCAATTCTCCCATTGTTATCTTGGAGGGACTGTATTTTTCTTGTTTCTGTTTCTTTTTTTAGCCTATATGTCAACCATCTTCCAATTTTATTTGCATGCTCAAAGTGGAATTGCCTACACTTCTTTATTTTTTCTGCTAATTAGTTCTGGTCTAAGAGGGAGATTTTTTTTTTAATTGAAAAAGTTTTATTGGGTTTTTACAATTTTTCCAAAAGGGTAGGGTAAGGGATACAGAAACATTTTGAGAACTTTCGCGTCGGGGTCATTGGCCCTTCCCGGGCTTCATAATAAAACATTAATAAAACATTTATCAAAAATACTACAAGGTGGAAATAAGTGCATACATCCTAAATTCTCGATTCTATGCTGGCAGTCGTGTACAAACATCCAGATAAAAAAGTTATACTATATTAATAAAAAAGCAAAGTCATTTTTTTGATCTAAGTCTCTTGGCAATTGTATCTTCTTTTTCCCCTTCCTGGCCCCCAGCGGGCGGGGCCGTGGCCCCCCCAACCCCCCCGGATCTTCCCCCAGAACAGAGGAATGTTTTTTAAGAAAGGCTTCCGCCTCAACAACTGTTTTAATCCTAACTCTCCCTCCTTCCCAGAACACCAACATCCCTTCCGGCATCGCCCACTTAAACCAAATCCCGTGGTCAAACAATTTTTTGGATAAGAAGGAATACCTCCTTCTCATCTCTCTAATATTTTTTGGGATCTGCTTCAAGATGATGACTTCCTTTTGTTGGTAAATTAACGGTCCCCCTCTCTGCGCCTTCAAAATTCCCTCTCTGGTTGACCTTCTGACAAATTTAATATGTATCTCTCTGGGTACTTCATTTATCCTGGCATATGCTGAATTTATTCTGTAGACTAAGTCAATGTCCCCCCTGATCTCATCTTTAGGTTTATAGAATGGAAAATTAAATGGTTTGTAAATTGCTAAAATTATTTTATTATTTTGGTGTGAGGTACATTCCAAAATAAAAACAATCCCAAACTGAAATCCCAGGCAGCTCTTCTGCTGAACACTTTCTGCAAAGGAGGTTTTATCAGGAAATCAAGAAAGAATGATATAAGAGGCAATATGAAGATTTGCTTCCCCAGCTGAGAGCCAGTCAAACATGGCATTTCCCATCATTCCGGCATTCTCAGGGAGAGGATCAGGCAGCCAGGCTGGTTCTTGGGTCTCACAACTTCCTCCTGACTCCCCCACCTCTCATACAGACTTTTTTAAAAAAATAATCTTTATCTATATAAATAAAAATGTAAAATAGTTTGTATGAATCCACTAATCTCAAAAACTACTGGACCAATTTGCCTCAAATTTTGACACAATGTAGCCAAGGACTTCCGATAGAATAGCTACTCATTTTGTGCCTAGCACACGTGTATCGTGTTTAAGGTAAACACAAATAAAAGGTATTAATTGAAAAATGTTTTTACTCCCTGTAACTCCGCCCACCAACAGTTATTAACTACGGAGGCCTCTTTGCGCCAAAAACGCACTGGAGTCAAACTATTCTCCAAAGTACCTGAGGGCAGAACAAGAAGCAATGGGTGGAAACTAATCAAGGAGAGAAGCAACTTAGAACTGAGGAGAAATTTCCTGACAGTTAGAACAATTAATCAGTGGAACAGCTTGCCTCCAGAAGTTGTGAATGCCCCAACACTGCATGTCTTCAAGAAGAGGTTGGATAGCCATTTGTCTGAAATGATATAGGGCTTCCTGCCTAGGCAGGGGGTTGGACTAGATGACCTCCAAGGTCCCTTCCAACTCTGCTATAGTATTATTGTATTACAGTAGATAGGTAGATAGGGGAATAGAGAGAGAGGGTTGCCACAAAGAAAAGGGAGTCAAACTATTCTCCAAAGCACCTGAGGGCAGAACAAGAAGCAATGGGTGGAAACTAATCAAGGAGAGAAGCAACTTAGAACTGAGGAGAAATTTCCTGACAGTTAGAACAATTAACCGGTGGAAGAGAAATTGCCTCCAGAAGTTGTGAATGCCCCAACACTGCATGTCTTCAATAAGATGTCGGATAGCTATTTGTCTGAAATGGTATAGGGCTTCCTGCCTAGGCAGGGAGTTGGACTAGATGACCTCCAAGGTCCCTTCCAACTCTGCTATTGTATTATTGTATTATAGTAGGTAGGTAGACAGGGGAATATATAGATAGGGAGAAATACAGTAGGTAGGTAGGTATGTAGATAGAGGGATAGATAGGGAGAAATACGGTAGGTAGGTTGATAGGCAGGGGGATAGATAGATAGGGAACAGCACAGTAGGTATGTATGTATGTAGGTAGGTAGGTAGATAGGGGGATAGATAGAGAGGAAGAAATACAGTAGGTTTGTAGGTAGGTAGGTGTATAGATAGATAGCGAGAAATACAGTAGGTAGGTAGGTAGAGGAATAGAGAGAGAGGGAGAAATACAGAAGGTAGGTAGGTAGGTAGAGGGATAGAGAGGGGGAAATACAATAGATAGGTAGGTAGATAGAGGGAGAAAGGAAGAAATACAGTAGGTAGGTAGGTTGGGGGTTATATGGTGGTTGTGTGTATGTGTGCAGGTGTAGATCTACACACAGATTGGTTGGCCATTTAACCAGACTGGGCCACAGCAACGCGTGGCCGGGTATAGCTAGTTAATATAAATATAAAAGTTAAACATTTAACAAGTATAGGGTAGGGGGTATTGGAGAGGACATACAAGGATAAAGAGGCGGGGAGAGGGGGAAGGATGGGGATAGAGGATATCTAATGATATTCAAACCCTTTAATTTCCCACTCTACAATTCCTACCTGAAGCCTTTTCTCTGCTCCTCTTCCAAGCTTCTCTTGTGTGTGAAGGGCTGGAGAAGATGCCCAGAGAAAGGGGACCTTGAGACTCTCCCCAGGAGGAGGTTGGAGGGATCCTGTCTAAAGGCAGCCCCATCATTGACCAGGTCACAAACCTTCAATGCTGCATATCATCCATCCAGGTCCAAGAAGGGGGAGAATAAGGAGGGGGGGACTTTGAGGTTTCTAGGAAGATGCCCCCATGGAAGCTGCTCTGCTCTCCAACCACAGAGATTGCTGATCAATTGGGAATCAATGTTTATGTTTCAGAATAGTTCCTAATTGGGAATAGGATCCCTTTGCAAAATCCATTTTAAGGAGATAAGAAAAGCTCTGGTGGATCAGAAGAAGGTCAGTCTCAGATTCACAGGGGCCACACAGAGGCCTCTGGTTCTCCCACAAGGAGAAGAAGGCAGAGACTAATGGCTTTGCTCAACATGAAAGAGGCGTTTTTGCATAATTTCACATTCCTCCCTCACACTACAAAATATTGGACACTCGGACATCTCACCCTCCAGGAATCCCAAATTAATCTGAAAAAAATATTTCCAACTTTCACATCCACATTCAATAAGAATTAAGGGGGGACTGGAACTCAGGAGTCTGCTGGTGATTGGTCTAATGTCCCCCAGGAAGTTTTCATGCCTAAGGGAGGATTAGAACTCGAGTGCCCTAGTAATTGGCTCTAAGTCACCCCTTTGGCTTTTATCTGAAGGTAAATAAATGTAAAAACATGAGATATAACACCATGATGATATTGGAAGAATTGTTAATGTTTCTTTTATTTGAAAGGAGATATTCTTTCCACTTAGATAGGAGGCAGGAGCCAAAGAAAATCAAATCTTCTTGCTTCAAAATGGGAAATGATTGAATGACTTTGCTTCTTGTATCTCCCTATTCACCTCAATAAATCTAGCTAAAGAAAACTCTGTGAAAGTCATTCAGAGGAATGTAATATTCAGCAACTTCCAATGAACCAGAGAGCTTATGAAAAACAATTGAGGCACTTTGTTCCTACTGACAGGAACTCAAGGTGTTTGTGTGTGTGTGTGAGAGTGTAAGACACTAAGAGGTCAGATGGGAGCTGTAGGAGCCCTGCTCTAACTCTGTTGCTGGATCATCTCCATGAGAAGCCTTGGAATGGCAGAATGACCTGGAATGGAGGGATTGACCTGCTCTCCATCACTATTATGTCCTTCTTTCTTCAATTCCTGATAAAATCCAGTGCCAGGCGTGCCTCATTCGATATCCAAGAAAGAAAACTCCCAACTCCATTTAATTAGAGAAAAGGTGTTTTTCTGGACATGAAATGAAAACAGTGAAAGTGAAGCAAGATCTGTAGCAAAAAAAGGGCGAACTTGTACATATCAAAAGTTTATCCAAATCCCTCCCCCCAGTTACCCCAACCCAACGTCCAATCTCCAGCTCCCAAAGGTGTCATATGGGGCACATCTTCCAGTGGCCTCATTCACTTGGTATGCAGACAGTTGGCCTTGAGGAACCCAAACTCCGGCCATCAGCATCTGCAGAAGATGTGGAGAACAAAACTCCCTTCTTGAGATTCCTCGTTACTATGGCAGCCGATCGCAAGCATGCAAGGTAGAGGCTGACCAACCCCGTTCACAGAAAGCATCGACTGGAACAGCTGTCTGGGATTTCACTTTGGGTTGGTTATTATTTAAGTATCTGCCTTTTATAAATCCCCTCTCTGTTTTTCCCTTCCTCATCCAGAGAATGAAAATAGCAACATCCAATCTGTCCCTTTAATTTCCCACTCTGGTCATTTGTCCATCAAGCCTCTCCCTGCTTCTGTCCCAAGTGGGCTTGTGTGTGTGAAGGGCTGGAGAAGAGGCTCAGGGGGAAAAGCCCTCCAGACTCTCTCCGGGAGGAGGTTGAGGGGATCCTGTGTGGAGGCAGCCTCTTCCTTGACCAAATGCTCTGGATTGTGGCCTGAGAGCTCAAGGCCTCCTATTCATCCAGGTCCAAGAAGGGAGGGGAGGGGGAGTAATGGGGGGGGGCATCCAGGGTTCTAGCAAGAGGCACCCATGGAAGGTCTTCTGCTTTCCAACCACAGAGATGGTGGGGGGATCAGGAGTCAGCCTGAGGTCTCAGAATGGCTTCTGGTTGCCACTCGGATCCCTTTGCAAATTCCATTTTAAGCAAAGAAAAACGGTTTGATGGATCAGGCGAAGGTCAGACTAGAATCCACGCTGACCCCCCCAGGTGCCTCTGGTCTGCCCACAAGCAGGGGGGAGGGACGTATCACATGGCCCAACGTGGAACTAGGTAAGGGAGGGATCCAGCCTCTTCCCAGGGGTTCCCTAAAATCGCTTGTGAATTGTAGGAGCAGTTATGAGAACCGGCTGAATTGCCTCGGCCTGCCCCCCCCAGCCCCCTCCCTGAGAAAACAACCTGTCTCAAGATCCTGTGGATCACTGGCTCAGGGAATCCCACGTTGGTTCTCTCTCTCCGCCAAGGGAAGGGATCGCAGAAACTCTGCTGAGCCCAGAATGGGGCTTCCTCGAACTTCCGGGATTGGATGGGTACAGAAAGAGAAGGCGGACCAATGGGAATTCTCCCTTCTCTAGCATCATCGGTCTCCGGGCAGAGTCTCCCTTGACTCCCCCCAGTGCAGGAGAGCGTTCCCAGCAGAGAAGGAGCCCCAGTTGGTTCTTCAGGCCAACTCCCCCCTCCCACTTCCCCCCCTCTCCCTCCGCAGAACTGGCTCCCCTCCTTCAGCTGAAGCCCCCAAAGACTCTGCCTGGAGACCGATGACGCTCAAGCAGGGAGAATTCCCATTGGTGCTGACCCTCGTTCTGGCCCCTCCCATCTCAAAAGTCCTTAATAAATGAAGTGTCTGCCTAGGGAAGAGATTCTGCACTGGATGACAGGGGGGGAGGGGAGGGGAAGCCCCTCAGCCAGGGAGGACTTGGGGGGTCACAGCCATCCCCCATCCCCCAAGGGAAGCTAAATCAGGAAGAGGCGGAGAGGATCTGCAGGGATCCCTCCTAGCCCAGCCGGACCCTCCGATTCTCCGCCCCTCAACCCCAAATGGGAAGGAAACCCTCCTCCCTTTCCTTGGTCCAGAAAGAAATCTCGCCAGTGTAAAAGTGCAGATGGAGAGTGGGATTCTGATGGGGTTCTCCCCCACCCCCCACGAATTTGCATATTTCTTCTGTGGAACAAGAAGCGCTCCTAAAACAAAAGGCTCCTTTTTGGTATTATTTTATTAAAACTAGCTGTACCCGCCATGTGTTGCTTTGGTGAAGTTTGGTTAAATGAAGTTTTCCCCCCATAGACCCTCTCAGCGATCCCCTCCCTCTCCCTCCCCTCCCTCTCTTACTCTACCTACCGACCTCCTGTATTCCTCCCTCTCGTCTATCACTCTACCTACCTACCTACTGTATTTCTTCCTGTCTCTACATTCCTCTACCTACCTACCTCCCCCTCACCCCCACTCAACCTCCTCCAGGCCCCCCTCTCTCCCAGCGACCATCAGGTCCTCCCTCCCCTCCCACATGCTCCCCCCACCCAAAAGAATGGAAGGGCCGGCTCGAAAAGGCGCAAAAGCCTTGTTACTCCACTCCTAAGCCTGCTGGGCGGGCTATTCAGTCTTGAAATTAAACCAACATCAGGGGTGACTTTAATTTCCATATGCTTGCTTGCTCTGGTCTGAACATAAAGAGATCCGTCATTCTCAGATCTGTATCTGAAATTGATTCTTAGCAGAGGAAGCAAACTATGTTGCAACTGGAAAGTTTTCAAAAGCCAGAAAGAATCTTTTAATTGGAGCATCAGTTTTTAGGGCCTTCCGTCCGATTCTATATAGAACTGATTTTGAAGCCCCACCAAGGGTGTCCCCACCCCCGTAAATATATACACGAGTCACAAGGTTAGGACGACGGATAAACGCGTAAAAGTTTGCCCTTTAAAAAGCCCCTCCCTAAAGGAATGTCTATGGGCAGCCCAGCCAACCCTCGGCAGCAGCGGCGGCTGTTGCATTCCAGAAAGAGGCATTGGGCCGTTTCCTCAAAGGCCAAGTAGGAGCCCAAAGCCCCGTTCTCTTTGCCAAACTCTTGCCTGTCCCAGAGAGTCCCAGTCAGCCACCTCAAGGCCTCCACGGCTCTCGCGAGAGATGCCCCACCTGCCCCTTTCCCTTTCCTCCCTTCTTTTGCGTTCAACCCTCCTGCCAAAGTTCCTCCATCACTTTCTAGTGGGCTCCCAGAAAAGTCACCTGAGACAAAGAAGATTCGCCCACGTTTCTCTCGCTCGCTCTCCCCCAAGGCGGCAGCGAGAGTGGGGAGGGGGGGGAATTTCCCCCCTTTTTCCTCCCCCCACAACCACGAAGAAGCTCCCGACCTAAGAAAATGGGGGAATTGGTGACAGGAGCTCCTGCCTTGCTGCTTCCCCACCGCCCCAAACAATATCCCCAGAAGAACCATCCACCCCACTCCATGGCCAGGGGGGCAGCAGAGCCAAGTGTCCTGTGGTGCTGCCACCAGCCTTGAGGAGGAGAAGGGCGGGGGTGGCAGTCTCGGCTCCCTGTCCAGGTGCGGACGCTGGCCGGTGTGGTGGAGGGCACTCTAGGCTGAGTGGAGGTGGTGGCGGTGGCTTCTTCTGAGCCCTCTCCTCATGGTTGGAGGGCCAGCAGGAGGCGGAGGGTGGCGGCAGCAGCGATGAGATGTCAGAAGACATCCCTCCCCCCAGTCAACCTCCTCCAGGCCCCCCTCCCTTCCAGCAAACATCAGATCCTCCCTCCCCTCCCCTCCCCTCCCCTCCCCTGGAGGGCTCCGGATCTCCTCCTTCTTCCCTCCCCCCCACAGGTCCCTCCCTTTGGCCTGCAAGAGGATTGTCATGGCAAGTAAGGTGTTGGAAGCGCGGGGGAAGGGCCTCAGCAGACGATGCTGCACGGCCACAGGGACTTGCAACCGTTGGAAATGTGATGAGTGTGTGATGCAGGAGCCAGGTGGGAGAAGCTACAGGGAGGTAAAAACCTCAGAAGTGCGTACCTTTTACGTTTGTGCTGCTTGCACATGTCACACATGTGCCAGCCACACAAAATGTACGTATGATTGCATCGGTAGTCCTTGGGAACATTGTGTGAAAATTTGGTGAGGATCAATGCAGTACTTTCTGAGATTAGCGGCTTTGCACAAACTATTTTACATTTTTAATACAATAGCAGAGTTGGAAGCAACCTTGGAGGTCATCTAGTCCAATACCATTTCAGACATATGGCTATCCAACATCTTCTTGAAGACTTGCAGTTTTGGGGCATTCACAACTTCTGGAGGCAACTTCTGTTCCTCTGATTAATTGTTCTAATTGTCAGGAAATTTCTGGGAGTTGAAGTCCACAAGCCTTAAAGTTGCCAAGGTCAGAGACCCCTTTAGAGCAGGGGTCCCCAACCTTTTTTGCACCAGGGACCGGTTTCATTTTAAAGAAAATTATGAAGACTGGCTGCCGTAGAAGAGGAGTGGGGGGAGGGAGAACAGGCAGCGCATGTGCATGCGAGGGGGGGCGGGGAGTCGGCTCACTCGACCCTCTAGGGTCTCCAATGGCGAAAAACGGCCGCGCCTGCGCTCTCCCGCATCCGCCGCTTGCTATGCCCAGGAGGCTGCTCCCTCCTCCTCCTCTCCAGCCCTGCAGCCTATTTCCTATCAAGCCACGGACCGGCACTGGTCCAAGGCCCGGGGGTTGGGGACCCTTGCTTTAGAGGATGGAAGGTTTACTACCAGAAGAGCCGTCATAAAGGAGGGACTCAGCAGCAGATGTCCTTGAGTGGCATCTAGAGGTCGAAGTGTGGCATAAGCCTGCTGTAGTCCAGACAGATTTTAGCAGTTATGACTAAACAACATTTATTCTGCTGTTTCTAACCCAACTGTATCTGCATTCAGAAGCAAAATAGGACCAAATCTTGGTTGGTGGGGAGACTATGCCACCATGAAATCTCAAGGCTGTAGACTAGATTGGAATATCTACATTCATCCTACAAAAATATTCTAGCAAATGAACAAACCACTTGATTGTTGTCAGGAAAACTACTCTGCTCTTACCCATTCAATTTTCCCTGTTTATGAGCCTACAGAAGGCTCTTCTAGAATAGACTAGAAGTTTACTGACCTAGGCAAGTATAGGCATCTCAACAGTGGAGCTTCCACAAGTCTTCTGCAATGGTTCATCCACAAAAGACTCATTCCTTCTGAGCAGTATAAAAAAGCTTGTTCTTACAGAAAGCTCCTGAAAAACTCTCAAGGTTTGAGAGTCATTATTTTTGGAGATACATATCTACTGGTATTTGTAAAAATTAGTGCTGTATCTTGATCATTGTACAAAAAAACCCTTTGTACATTCTATAATTAAAATACTTCTTTTTTCTGCTTTATCCGTTTCCTACATAGCTTTTGGCACTGAATTCAATTCCTCGTTTTTATTCCAACTCTTATTAATATATCTCCTTTTAACTATGCAAATGCACACTTTGTTCTTCTAGCATAGCTTCTGGAATTGCATGCCCAACTGGGAATTATACATGACGAGCTTATTATGGAGTGCAATTTGCATAAGCTTCCTATGGAAATATAGGCCCAAATCATCAAGAGTCTAGAGAGAAACACAGGCATCAGTTGCTCCTGAGCAAGGTGAATGTCCCTGTGAAACTCTTCCAATTCCATTTCCAATCCTTTCTCTTTATTTCTTCATATATGCATGGTTGGGATGGAACCACAACACAGAGTTCAATGGTCAAGGGTGAGATGCTTTAGCGATTGAAAAGGTAACAAAATGGCTGCTGGGAAAATACTAAAATATTTTTTATCTTTCAGTTGTGTGGAGTTTTTAGAAACTTATAGGGATCCCAAGTTTTTAAACATTGATTTTCTCTTTCCATGGGCAAGGCGAGATTTTTGCTCTTCCGCAACTTTGGCCACACTTCCCACCAACTGATTTGCAAAGCAGCAGCTGCTAATTTCTTAGGTGTCATCCAGTAAGGCCCATAGTGATGTGTGTGTGTGTGTGTGTGTGTGTGTGTGTGTGTGTGTGTTTGAATGCATAACCAGAGCACCTGACACTCAGTTTTGTATACTGAGCAAACTCTCCACATCTTTTCTACATCATGGCGACGAAAACTGGATGCCATATTCCAAGTGTGGCCTTCCCAAGGCATTATAAAGTGGTATTAACACTTCCTGTGATGTTGATTCTATCCCTCTATTTATGCAGCCTAGAACTGTGTTGGCTTTTTTGGCACCTGCTGCACACTGCTGGCCCATATTTAAATGGTTATCCACTAGGACTCCAAGATTCGTTTCACAGTTGCTACTATTGAGCAAGGTACCACCTATACTGTACCTGTGCATTTTGTTTTTCTTGCCTAAATGTAAAACCTTACTCTTTTCACCATTGAATTTCATTTTATTAGATAGTGCCCAATGTTAATGTTTGTCAAGATCCTTCTGTATCTTAAGCCGATCTTCTGGAGTGTTGGCTATTCCTGCCAGCTTGGTGTCATCTGCAAATTTGATGAATTCCTCATTTATTCCCTCATCCAAATCATTGATGAAGATGTTGAAAAGTACTGGCCCTAAAAAAGAGCCTTGGGGTACTCCACTACATACTTCCCTCCATGTAGATGCAGTTCCATTGAGGACTACACGTTGAGTGTGGTTGGTCAGCCAATTATGAATCCATCTGGTGGTGATGCTGTCTAACCCATATTTTATCTACTTTATCTAGTAGTAGGTTATGTTCTACCTTGTCAAATGCCTTATTGAAATCCAAGTAAACTATATTGAAGGCATTCCTCTGGTCCACTAATTTTGTCACATTATCAAAGAATGCAATAAGATTAGTCTGGCATGATCTGTTTTTGACAAACCCATGTTGGCTTTTGGTTATTATTTTGCTTCTAGGTGTTCGTTAATTTGTTGCTTGATTATTTTTTCCAGAACCCCCAAGTCCCTACTATCAGTTCAAAAGGTAATTACCCTGATCTACAGAATGTAGCAACATATAAAGGAATTGCGCAAAGAATTTCCTTCTCGGGGAAAATTCATGGAAGTAAACTTTGCTAAAGAAAAAGTGGGGGGACATTTTTTCTTCTGTCTGGAAGTACAAAGGACCTCCAGCCTGCCCTTATAAAAGACAGCTCCTCTCATACCACATATCTACTCTCCCTCACATACTCAAAGCAGAATCAGAAATTCCTAATTTCTCTCTCTATGGAATTTTAAGGGGACTCCCAAAATAATGTTCAGGATGGCATTTGCAGAGAACAGAATTTTTTTGCAGTCAGGGCTCAGGGCTCAAAGTCCCTGGGTCTGCTACGTTTACACTCTTCACTTGACTGTCCATTTTTAATGTACGCTGCTGTGTCGCCATTCAAGCTTTGCCAAGCTAACAGACCAGACCATTTATTCATTTAACAAACACACTCCCAGCTGACAACAGAACACTGGAGAGGGCAGAGTTTGTTCTCTAAAGAAAGAAACAAAACTGCTTTCAGCTGAAACAGACTTTTAATAATCTTTAATACAATAGACAGTTATATGAATCCAGAAGGCAGGGGTGCTGAATGGAGAAATTAACACAATAAAGAATCAGTATTCTTCTCCCTCATCTTCCCCATCAGCACTATCGGCCCCTACCTCTTCATAATCCTTCTCCAAAGCAGCCATATCCTCCCGAGCCTCTGAGAACTCCCCTTCTTCCATCCCTTCCCCAACGTACCAGTGGACAAAGGCACGCTTGGCATACATCAGGTCAAACTTATGGTCCAGGCGGGCCCAGGCCTCAGCAATGGCTGTGGTGTTGCTCAGCAGGCAGACGGCACGCTGCACTTTGGCCAGGTCGCCTCCGGGGACCACGGTTGGGGGCTGGTAGTTGATACCAACCTTGAAACCGGTGGGACACCAGTCTACAAACTGGATGCTGCGTTTCATCTTGATGGTGGCAATAGCAGCATTGACATCTTTGGGAACAACGTCACCACGGTATAACAGGCAGCAAGCCATGTATTTACCACGACGACGGTCACATTTCACCATCTGATTAGATGGTTCAAAGCATGCATTAGTGATGTCTGCTACAGTCAACTGCTCATGGTAGGCTTTTAAAGTAGAGGTGACTGGAGCATAGGTCACCAGAGGGAAATGGATTCTAGGGTAGGGCACCAAGTTGGTCTGGAATTCTGTCAGATCTACATTCAGGGCACCATCAAATCGCAGGGAAGCTGTGATGGAGGACACGATCTGGCCTATCAACCTGTTCAAATTGGTGTAGGTGGGGCGCTCAATGTCAAGGTTTCGTCGGCAAATGTCAAAGATGGCTTCGTTGTCTACCATGAAGGCACAGTCGGAGTGCTCCAGGGTGGTGTGGGTGGTCAGGATGGAGTTGTAGGGCTCAACGACAGCTGTGGATACTTGGGGAGCTGGGTAGACGGAGAACTCCAGCTTGGACTTCTTGCCATAGTCAACGGACAGGCGCTCCATCAGCAAGGAGGTAAAGCCAGAGCCGGTGCCACCACCAAAGCTGCGGAAGACCAGAAACCCCTGGAGACCTGTGCACTGGTCGGCCTGTTGGGAAAAAGCCAAGTGGATTCAGTATCAATTGAATTTTTCTCTCATTGATTTTCAAGCATTTTTAAAAAATATCCTTAACTCTTAAGAAAATACCAGAAGAAATTCAATCCCTTCCAGTTGTTTGAGAATATTCGGTAGCCTATTGGAACTTCCAAAGAGCTACAGACCATAAGATCCAGCCTTCCAGATGATGGTGAATGTCAAATTCTACAGCCCCTGACAATTATCATGAATGAGAGTAGCTTAAATCCAACCACTTCAATAGGACTGAATCCCATTTAGACGGTTACTCGGGAATTACCCTGCTTTCTCATTTGCTTCCTGGTAATACAAGTCTTTGTATTTCTCCTCCACATCATCATTCCTGATCTAAGATGCAATTCTTTTCATTCTTTGGGGGACTCAGATGGTCCTCCTCTTTTTAAAAAACATGATTTAAGACACTTTTTACTAAATTTTATTTTCTACAGTAAACCTGTGACAACTCACATGATGCAAAACCACAAGCAGTGGTTTAGAAGTCAAAAACTAAGTTCAAACATAACTATACCAAAAATAAAACCACATTTTATGACTTCCCTGATAGTTCAAATCCCGCTAATTTCAAACTACTTTCCCACAAACGTGTTGCAAATACCCTACGGTTTCTATGTGACTTCACTCTTAACTCATTCACTCATCACATTTGCTGTTCAAAACTCAATCATGGCTAAAAAGAGAATAAATTGTTTGCCAGCAAACAGAAGATAAAGTTGGAAACATTCAGTTGAGTCACATTAAAAGCAGCAGATGATGCTGTACTGTAAAACTAGGAGATGCATCAGGGGATCCTATCCCACTTAATATTTGGGTTTTTATTTTTAGAACTAGTCACCTCCACTTTATTTCACATTTCCAAGCCCAGGGCTCCTTCAGCAGCAGAAATTACCCACCAATTTCCTAATCCTGTCAAGGGCCGAGTCAATGACCTCTTTGCCAATGGTGTAGTGTCCCCTGGCATAGTTGTTAGCGGCATCTTCTTTGCCAGTGATCAGTTGCTCAGGGTGGAATAGCTGGCGGTAAGTACCAGTGCGCACTTCATCTGTGAAAAGAATTAATGAAAAAGGTATTTCGTTTGTTGTGACGTTGTGTGATCAAGAACCCAAGATGTTTGTTCAAAAATGGATCTACCGAGAAAGCTTCCAGAGTGATTTGTCTTCTGAAGAATTGAACTTCTGGGGTAAACTAAGAGATGATTGCAAAGGACAAGAATTCAGAATGAAGAAGAGTTGTGGAAATGACCAAGTCTTTCTGCATGAATGAAGAATAAAAGGCACCTTAAATATTAATTTCAGTGTATTCCAATTGCTCTCAAATTGCATTGTTTAATTGCACAACTCTTCTTCATTCAGGATTCTTCTCCTTTCTTTAACCTATCATTAATTCACTTAATGACCATCACAAAAAAATTTGTAAAATCAAGTCAGTTATATGATGACTTGCTTTACAACCACTACAACTTATGACCAGAATGGGCAGACTTCATTACAGTCATGTTGAGGACAACCTGTAATGTAGTATAAGTAGACTTATCATCATCATCATCTTTATTGTCATTGTAAAAATTACAATGAAATTGGTTTATGGGAAAATGCAGCATTTAAATCTTTATCACTGTTCACAACACAAGTGTCCCCTTTGGGAGAGGATGGCAGCTATATAAATTTGATAAATAAAATGTTGAACTACTGTATATGCCAAGTTTTAGAATCTAAGTGGTTATCAAGAATTATGGTTTTATTGAACACTAGCTGTGCCCGGCCACGCATTGCTCTGGCCCAGTCTGGTTAAATAGCCAACCAATCTGTGTGTAGATCTACACCTGCAGACATACACACAACCACCGTATAACCCCCAACCTACCTACCTACTGTATTTCTCCCTCTCTATCTATCCCCCTACCTACCTACCTTCTGTATTTCTCCCTCTCTATCTATCCCTCTACCAACCTACTGTATTTCTCCCTCTCGATCTATCCTTCTACCTACCTACCTACTGTATTTCTCCTCTCTCCCTCTATTCCTCTACCTACATATTTACTGTATTTCTCCCTCTCTATCTATCCCTCTACCTACCTACCTACCTACCTACCTACCTACCTACCGTATTTCTCCCTCTCTCTCTATTCCTCTACCTACCTACTGTATTTCTCCATCTCTATCTATCCCTATACCTACCTACCTACCTACCTACCTAACTACCGTATTTCTCCCTCTCTATCTATCCCCCTATCTTCCTACCTTCCTACTGTATTTCTTCCTTTCTCCCTCTACCTACCTACCTATCTACTGTATTTCTCCCTCTCTATCTATCCCCCTATCCCCTTACCTACCTACCTACTATATTTCTCCCTCTCTCTCTCTATTCCTCTACCTACCTACCTACTGTATTTCTCCCTCTCCATTTACCTACCTAATTACCTACTGTATTTCTTGCTTTCTCCCTCTATCTACCTACCTACCTACTTACCTACCTACCTAATGTATTTCTCTATCTACCCCTCTACTTACCTACCCACCTACCTACTGTATTTCTCCCTATCTATCTATCCCTCTACCTACCTACTGTATTTCTTTCTTTCTCTCCCTATTCCTTTACCTACCTACTGTATTTCTCCCTCTCTCTCTCTATCCTATCTACCTACTTACCTACTGTATTTTTCCTTTCTCCCTCTATCAACCTACCTACCTACCTACTGTATTTCTCCCTCTATCTATCCCCCTATCTACCTACCTACTGTATTTCTCCCTCTCTCTCTCTCTATGGACCACCTGGGAGTTTGCTATCCTCTGTGCCTTGTTTTGGCCCATACAGTGTTGCTGAGGAAACGACTGTTGGAAATGCCGGATGGGTGGAGCTACAGGGAGGTGAAAACCTGATCAGTGGGTAGATTTTACATTTGTTTACCTTGCACATGACACACGTGTACTAGCCACAAAATAAGTATGTATTATATTATCAGAAGTCCTTGGGAACATTGTGTGAAAATTTGGTGTAAAACGGTCCAGTAGTTTTTGAGATTAGCAGCTTTGCACAAACTATTTTACATTTTTAATTATATAGATGGGAGTAGTTAATGTTGAGAAATTGGAAATCTGGTATTATTCCAGATATTAAGAAATGGCTGCAAGAACTAAGTGATATGTTGTGGAAACAAAACTAATATTTTATACTAATCAGATGCAGCAGCAAATGTTATTATGGTACTTTTTGGCCTATAAGATTCACCTTTTTTCCTCAAAAAAGAGGCTCAAAATCTGGTTGCATCTTATACACTAAAGACAGCATTTCTTTGCCTCCTTAAACCCTGCCCCCCTTCACAAAATGGATGCGCAGAGCCTTTAGGAGCCTTCCAGAGAGCTCCTGGGGGCTGGGGAGGGCAGAAATGAGCAAAAAATGGGTCTTTTTTGCTCAATTCCCCCCACCCAGCCCTCAGGAACGCTCTACAAGCTTCCTAATTCCCCCCCCATTTTTACCAAAAAATGGGCATTTTTGTGAAAAACTGGTTGATCCCCCCCCCCCGAGGAACACTCTACAAGCCTCCTAGGGGCTATTCATGCCCTTTAAAAAAAATGAGCGTGATTTCGTGAAAAGCGGGCCATTTTGGGGAAGTTTACTGAGTGCAAAAACTTTTTTTTAAAATTTCCTCTTCAAAACCTTGGTGCGTCTTATACTCTGGAAAATACGGTATGTCACAGATTGTGTGATATTTAACAATATTTTGTATTTATAAACAGAACATCCAGATTCAGCCACAATTTTGTTCCATACAGTATCAACCTTGTGAACTCTCAAGCTTCTTCTTTCCACTGTTATGTTGTAGGTATATACATATTTGTGTATACAGCATATGTGTGTTGTGTATGTGTACACTTTTGAGAGCAGGCAAGAGAATTTCATTTTTAATGTGTGCCAGAATGCCCACAGAAAAAAATGACAATAAAAGTTATCTTACTTATAATATAGTGGCATATTTATTAGTAAATCAGCAAGTACTAAAAGTATAAAATACAAGCCTATGTTTTTCTTTATTAGCCTGTCTGGGTTTGTCCCTTTTCCAATTTGTTTTGGTTTCTATTAATTTTGTTTCTTTTTGATATTTATATTAAGAGCATTAAGTTAATTAAATTAAAAAGTCATGATTGAATAGGTTAAAGGCTCATGTTAGCACAAATTAATTCCTTACACCAAAACAAGAATCTATCATATATCCAGTCAAAAAGTTCAATTGAGTCTATTCAGATATGTCACGTTGTTCTTTGGGATCTAAGCCTCATTTATTTTTTTTAACCTACTTTCCCTTACTTGAAATGAAAGAAACTGGACCTCCGACTTGAACAAGAAATGGTTGTTTTTCTATGGACCTCTAACCTTTCCTGCCACTGAGAATTTCTAAAATGTTAATATTACTGCAAGTAGCTCACCGATCACCGTTGGCTCCAAGTCTATGAACACAGTCCTGGGGACGTATTTGCCAGCTCCAGTCTCACTGAAGAACGTATTGAAGGAGTCATCTCCTCCCCCAATGGTCTTATCGCTGAGCATCTGCCCATCTGGTTGGATGCCATGTTCTAGGCAGTAGAGCTCCCAACAGGCATTGCCAATCTGGACACCGGCTTGGCCAACATGGATGGAGATACATTCACGCTGTGGAGAGAAACCAATTCCATTATATTTATTCTAGAACAAGCAAACCATAAGTAGAAATTGGCTGCAATGATTAAACCACTCACCAGTTGAGGAAAGTCCCAACTAGCAATAAATAATCATTTTTTTTCATGCAACATGAAGCATGAGCTATTAACAAAACCTAAGGGCACGGCTGTGCTAGAAATTGTTAGCTCTGTCTGGATGCAGTGAAAGTGCAGCTTCGGCTGAAGTTTTGGTGGAAGCCAATGCTAACAACTTCTTCGTCTTGTGCCATATCTGTCATTGGATGTTGGTGAACTTATTTTTATCAACAGCCACATGAAAAAGTGTTGTTGAGTTTTGTCCAAACCAGCCCCTTAGATTTTGAAGCCATGTTGGAGGATTAAGTATTTTTCTGGGTGTTGAAAGAAGAAATGAGGAGATGAGAAGTTGCTTGGAAAAGCCAAGGGAAATCATCAAGGCTGGCTGGAGAATTCTGGGAGTTGAAGTCCACAAGTCTTACAGTTGCCAAGTTTGGGGACCCCTGATATAGAAGCTCCTGAGGAGTAGAGTCGACCCACCTCAAATGTCAGTCTTTAAAATTGGCACACCAGAGTACTGATATTTAAAACTGTTTCCAAAATATTTAGGAAAGCACCTTAATTTTAGTCCAATTATGGCTTTAAATACTTTTTGAGGATAAGCAAATCAGGGTTAAAACTGGCAGCAGCGAATGCTGGAATTACATCTTTGTCCTCCTGGTCTTCTGAAGAAATAAAACATGACTGCTTCAAGCTTTCTATAATTCCAGACCGTTCCTGATTGTACAAATAAAGTTACTTTGTCCACATAGCCATCTAATATCATTGCAACAATAGTTAAAGCCAACTTTGATCCTATATTTAGAAGGTCTCTTCACTCCCTCCCTCCAAACCAGCTTAAACCTGCTGGCTCTGTCATCATCTGGCTAACAACACAATCCTACACAAAGACCACCTTAGGAGTCCATAATTATGGTCCACAATTAGACCATAATTTATTACAATTGTAAAAAAAAAAAAGGAAATTTCCTCAAAATGTTCAGTGCCTTTTATTGAATAAGGCCAATAGAAATCCCCTATTTGGTTTGTAGCTTTTTAAAAAGACCCCTGGCACTTTTTTGTAATCGCTTCCTTAAATGGCCTTTTCAAGCTTGCAATAGATTCCTCCATAATTTCTACTTTGGGTGTGGAAAGATGTATTTTTTTATTTACTTTAATAATAACCATAGGAGATTCTTTATTCCAAAGTAACTTTACTTTCTCTTACTCTCAGCAATCCCTTAACCATTAACACAAATCCATGTCCATTAATACAATCCATGAGACTGGAAACGATAAGAAATACATTGTAACAATAGATTGCTAAATTGCACCTTTGCTAAGTTATTAACTGACAATAAGTACCAAAACCAAGTAACTGGAGAAGAATTAACCAAAGAACCTGCTCAGTTACACACTTCCCCACAACCACAAATAGGCTGCCCAGACACCATCTACACAACAAGAAGGTGAGCCAACAGACACAAGGAAGGAGAACTAAGACTGACTTTTTGACAGTCATGCACGCACCACACACCCCAAGACCACACCAAGGACCAGTCCCCTTATAAAACAAAGTCTCTGTACACCGTTTTCTCTGTGGGCTACTCTCAAAAGCAAACTTCTTGATTTCAGGAGTCAATGGAGCACCTCCTTCCCACCATTTGCTTGCAATGTCCCAGCTAGGAAAAGGGACTCAAAGTTTTTTACACATGGGTTAATTCAGGATGAATGCTATGGATTTTATACAACTAAACATGGAGAGAAATGGGAAGAAACTACTCTAATTGAGATAAGACAAAAAAAAAAACCCCAACAACCAAACTCCAATACATGTGAATGTGTTTGTGTGTAAATTGAGTCAACCTTTCTTAATCTGAGGTCTTCCAGATACAATGGATGACACTCAACCTCCTTCAAGATGCTTTGCAAAAAACCAAGGAACACACATTGCAATTTAACATATTAACAAACATTGTGGTTCGTAAACCTAAGTGTATGGTTTAAGCTATTGTGTGATCTGCCTAACTGTGATTTATTCAACCCCAGGTTAATCAAACCAGACCTGTAATGAATAATTATAGTTTATAACCTCCAGGCATGACCAATGACTATGCTGCTGACAGAGAAGAGTAGGAACTGACCTGGAGTTGTCCAAAAGTCTTTGTCCAGATTGAAGGAAGACAACCTCATACATAAATCCTCAGCAACTTTCAGACATCACAGTAAGCAATAATGCATTGTGAAATAATCCATAAAAAACAAGATTTACCCAGTCCGCTAATCCACACACAGACCATATTCAAAACGGTCCAATACAGGTCGGTCTGTTTTTATCAGCTCCAAACCTCCAGCTGCTTATCTCTAAATATCATGGATGATTTTTTTTTTTATTGAAAAAGTTTTATTCACACAGATTTTCCCCCTTTTTACCCCCCCCCCCCGACATGTAATATAAATCACATACAAATACTATACCCCCCTCACCCCGTCTTAAAATAAGTTTCTCATTCAGATATTATACCCCCTCGCCTCCCAGCAGACACAATATAAGTTTCTCTTAGTATATTAATATCCCATTAACACCATCTTCTAAGTTAATTAAAGATATAAAAAACATAATATAAATTTCTCTTTTAAAAAAAAAAAAGGCATATCCCATTATTCCCCTCTCTAGATTAATCATACATATATATTACCCCGCCCTCCACCCTAACCCTCCCCCACCTCCCATTCAAACCCACCCCCCTGACTTCCGCTATACACCACTCTAATGATTCCAAGCATCCCAAATATTATTTACTCTATTCACCTATCAATCAAAGCATTCTTACCTAAAAACTACATAGTACTTCCTAATCTGATATTTATTCTGTATATAACCAATCCATTAGAAACCTTATAACAAACTCAACATAAACACCCCCTTTTAGTTAAACATTAAAATACATAGAAAATAATTCTTAAGATCTAAATACCATGTCATATAACCTAACACTTATAAAACTTAAACCATATATCCTAGCTCAAGTTTACATCCTTCCTGATTCAAAAGGTTTACTATTTTTCCCCTCTCCGTTTGCTTAATTGCCCACTTAACAACACACAAAAAAATGTAAAGATTACTCTAATATTTGAAAAAAGCAAAGTTACTTCTCTCTTCACAAAGGAAACAGAAATGGTATAGGAAAATTTCAGATCCTATCACAAGAAGGATACAGCAAATTGCAAGAAAATTTCAAAGTTCGGCCCAAGTTTTTTCCCAGAACACTAACATAATATTAATCCTTTCCGCGTCAATGTTCATAAGTCCAACTCTTCAGGTCTCCTTCCATTCCATCCATAGCTGTTTGTAATACCAGTTTAAGCAGCTGCCCCCATAAATAACAAGAAAAATATCATGGATGATTGACTGTTCTCTTGGAGCAGCCTTGCAGCAACAGGCAAACCAACGATAGAGCTCCACTCTTCCGGCAACGGAAAATATGTAAAGCCGAGAAGGCAAGAGAGGGGAGATACTTTTGGAGGGTGTCATGCCCCAACGAAGTGGGATTGAGCTATTTAATAGGCCAACCGGCGTCTGGACTACTTCATGCCAGAGTTGAAGTGAGTCACCCGTGGGGAGAAAGTGAAAGGTGTAGTAGTGCTACTCCAGAGGAGCAAACCAGGACAAAGTTTACTTTTATCGCTCCCTACACTTTATCTGTAACTGTGAAGTAGCCCTTTAGGTTCGTCCTCACCCCTCCTTCCCTCCCTCCATCCATCCACGTGTCACGAAAGCTGGATAGGATGCCCCTTTTCTCTCTCAAATTCACTTTCACTGCCCCCTCCCTAAATCACCCAAAGTCGGAAAAGTTTTCCCTTCCAATTAGATTTAAAAGATATATTTTTAAAAACCCATTTGGAGAATCCTTTGTTCACTCACCATGGTTCCTGGAAACTTGAGAAAGCACCTCCAATGAAAAGAAGTCGAGAGGCTTCCTCACTAATCGGCCCCGTTTAAAAAGCTGCAGGTGAGCCAAAACTCCATTTGGGCTGACGCAACCCCGGGCGGGGCCTTTTATATCGTTTGGGCGTGGCCTAAGGCAAGGGGGCGTGGTTAATGGGGAAGGTAAGGAGGAAGCCAGCTTGGTGAAGGGGGCTGCACCCCCTGGCTGCCCCAAAGCGGGTGGGTCACGCGCTCTCCACCCCACCCCACCCCACGGGATCCAGGAGAGGCTTCCCGTGCATTTCGGATCATGCTATAAAATACTGTAAGGTTTGGCTAACGCTTAAGCCAAACATGTATCAAAAGAAGACTTAAACGGAGGCTTGAATAACAGAGAAAACAGACTTTATTCTTTGATCAAAGTTAAAGTTCTGGGTGAGAATCTCCACACACGTGTGCAAGGGACTTGGTAGGAAAGTTCTACCAAACTCAAGGGTGCATGCTGACTGGGAAATTCTAGGAGTTGAAGTGCACAATCTTAAAGTTGCCAAGTTGGGAGACCCTGGTATAAAGGAATGGACTGGGTGCTGCTACACAACACAGATTCCTTAACAAAAACAAAACCAAAACCAACAACCTAGCCTCAGCTAAGTCAAACCAAAATGACCTGAAGACTTAAGGAGCGTGTTGCAGGCCATTCCATTAAACCCCAGCAGGGTCTTTTTATCCTGGCATTCTAATTGGAACCTTTAGCAGGTGGTGTGAACCCAGCCATGGAAAGGTTCCCTGAAAAAGCTCCTGGGTCAGCCTGCTGAGGGGGAGGGGGAGATGGGATCCTTTTGATTCATTTTTGGCTTATGGTTAGCCAAACCTTACATTTTGGCGCCCAACGTGGTTTCTTAAAGGTAGCCTCATCTGGCTTCCCATAGAGCTGAACCTCTTTGAGGTTCATCAGGCCTTCAACATGGTGGACTGGAGAAACTGGCGTGGGCCACAGACCATGTCAAAGAGCGCTCCCGGTAAGTTTTGGACCGGTGACATGGGCTTGGCCGACACCAGCCTGAATCCATCCGGACCTGAATGCCAAAGAGGCTTGAAGAAGATTGTCCTCTGCTAAGTGAGTAGAGAACTTTCTTTTCTTGTGGGAAAAGGAGGGGGGTGTTGCCTTGTGTGTGTCCTGTGTATGAGAGGGGGAAATTCCTACTAGAGGATTGCCTTCAACCTGAGTGAGGAGATCTAATCTGCCTTTTGATTAAGGTCAGCATTGAAAGGTGTGTATCTGTTGGAATAAATGTAAAACTCTTTCATTGCAAGGGAGGGGTCTGAGCACACTCGAGTCCGGTTGGGGTGGGCGCTGGGAAATCCAAAGTTGGAACTGAACATCCCAGGGCAGAGACAGATATTAACCATCCAGTGCTTAAGGAGATCAAACAATGGGCGTAAACTTTGAGCAAAAGCAAGAACATTCAGCAGGTAATAAAAGGTAAAGCCAGCCTGAATGAGAAGACCTAGATAATTGGACTTGATTAATTGGATGTGAAGATCTAGATAATTTGACCTGATTGATTTGATGTAATTTCTGCCAAAATTCTTGTGTGCATCTATACTAATATGTAGAATTGGATGAGATTGAATTGATTGTGATATGTTTGACCAGCTGGCAAAATGTAAGAGCTTTCACTTGGCTACTGTGGAAGCTGTGGGAAGGAGAGAAGTTAAGATTTAAACTGCTCTAAATGGAAGATTTAAAGGACAGAGCCTCCCAAGTCTGAGATTGTTGTCCCATGACATGTGTGCGTGTGTGCAATCATTTCCAGACCTGGAGGGAAGTTGAGATCCTTTAATAATAAAAATTGAGCTCATTGGCTTTAATACAGCTCCTTGAAATGATTGTAATGATTGATTTGCATTAAGAGAGAGTGAAATGGGATTTTTGTATGTGAAATTGGTTTAAACAAGCAGTCTGATTGTAGTGCAAATGTGAGTATGTTGATGGTGAAAGTTGGTGTGAATGTACTTTGATTCCCTTTCCTATAAAGAAAGAACCCCTGACTTCAGGACCAAGGTTAATTACAACAATAGAAGAATACGGAGAGGTGGCCGGGTTAAAAATTAATAAACAAAAAACTAAAATGTTGACAAAAAATATGACAGGGCAACAAAAAGAACAGATACAGAAACTACTGGAAATTGAAATTGTCAAAAATTTAAATATTTGGGAATTTGGCTAACTAATAGATGCTCTGCAATTAAAGAACTAAATTATCATAAACTAATAGGCGAAATGACAAAACAACTGGAAAATTGGAATAAAATTCCGCTATCACTCTTAGGGATAAAAGCATACATCCTCCCAAAATGGATATACTTATTCCAAACAGCTCCCACAAAATTAAATAAAGAATTCTTCCAAAAGCTAGACCACAGCTCATTAAAATTTGTATGGCAAGGAAAAAAAGCACGCATAAAAAAGAAAATGCTCCAGGAACACAAACTAAGAGGAGGCTTGGGACTCCCAAATTGGGAACTTTATCATCATGCCTCAATTTTGATCTGGGTTAAAGATTGGATTACCCTAACAAGAGGACGAATATTATCAATAGAAGGATATGACTTGCTTCAGGGCTGGCACTCGTCACTCTGGCCCAGGAACAATAGACAACCCCAAAGCTTTACCACTCACTACACGAGGGCAACTCTTTATACGACTTGGCAAAAGATTAGGCAACAATTTTACACTCAAATTCCAAGGTGGCTAGCCCCAATTGAAGCTGCAACCTACCCAACTGTCCATAATCCCAAGAGAAATATAACATATGGAGACTTAATAGATGAAGGGGGCAATATTAGAACAAGGGCAGATCTATAGCTAAGGGGTTGGGAGATAGACTGGTGGCCATATAATCAGGCAGTATCTAAATTTACTAAGGACAAACACGAACCCGGAATATACTCAACAAACCAAGATATAGATAAGGTTCTATGGGACTCACCACCAAATTCATTTCTAAAACTTATAAATTATTACTACAAAGGTATATAGGCGAAAAAATAATTAAAGGCACTATGATCGTCTGGGGAAGGAATATAGGTAAGAACATCAATCTTGAAAATTGGCAAACCATTTGGAATAAGTCCATGAAAATGACCCTGTCATCCTCCTTTAAGGAGAATCTATATAAAATGCTTTACAGATGGTATTTACCACCAGCTAGAATGGCCCACATGTTCCCGAACTCATCGGACAGGTGTTGGAAATGCAAAACAGCTAGGGGCCCATTTTTTCACCAATGGTGGACTTGCCCAATTTCCGTACTACTTTGGAAAAAAATACAAAATTGGCTCATGGAAATAACAGGCACTAATTTCCCCCTTAAACCTGAGTTATACTTGCTCGGTATCAAGCCACAAGAAATCCCAAATCAGGACTGGTACCTCTTTACACACATCATAACAGCGACCAGAATGGCCATTGCACAGCAGTGGAAAAATAACAACCCACCAACTGAAAGCTTAATCATATCTAAAATCTTCAGCTGTGCGGAATCAGATAAATTAACGTATATCTTAAAGGACAAGTCAACCTCAATCTATACCCAATCCTGGGAGAAATGGTACAGATGGTATGGTAAGAGAATGAGGGATAACAAAGAAACCAACTAGATAGAATAATAGCGAAATCGATACAAGGAGTTATAAGACAATACTATATTTAAGACGATGTTATAGATTCAAATGTAAGCATCCAAATATGATTATAAATAACAATTGATGTTAGACTGGGACAAATATACTTCTTAAATCAGGGGAGTAGATATATCCCCGGTTCGTCTCCCCCTCTCCCCCCCTCTTTACCCTTGTACGTCCTCTCCAATACCCCCACCCTGTACTTGTTAAATGTTTAACTTTTATATTTATATTAATAAAGATTATTTAAAAAAAAGAAAGAATAAGTTGCAAGATCCTCTTTGATGATGTGTGTGTGTGTGTGATGTCTGGCCTGTGTGATTTCACCCCCTCCCTCTTTCCTCCTCTTCCCTCTGGGTTATTCTTCGGAGGGAAGCAGGCAAGGGGTGGGGGAGAGTGGGCAAAGGGGAGTGTGGGTGCCTGCTCTTTTTCACTCTGTGTGTGAGAGAGAGATAGAGAGATGCCCCAGTGAGAGCATCCCCCCTTCTTTTCCATTAAGGGGGGCCGCGTTTTCCTGCTCATTTTAAAACCATTTTTTTCTCTCTTCTGAAGAAATTCAGGGCAAATGGGTGACTTTTTTGCCTTTCACTGTTTTGATTTTCACCCGCATACAAAAGCTATGATTTTGATATTTCTTTTTTCTGCTTTGACAACAATTTTGATTTTTCTTTTGGAAATTTTGTTTGAGCTTTAAAAAGCTTAATTGAACTTATAAGAAGAAATGATTTTGAGATATTTTGCCTACATTTGTAAATGTTTTAACATACTTAATGAGAATTACCTAGCTTCCATCTGAATGAAGCTGATTTTTCCTACCTCCTTCTTTGATGTCAGGGTTAAAGTGCTCCATCCTATGTCATTTTTGTTTCTTTGACTCTGATATCTGCCTTTGGAGAATTTGCTTCCCTCGGAATTGATTCTGATTTTTTGGAGTGTTGACTCAAAGTGCTTTTTTTGATAGCTTTGTTTTATTTTGACCTTTTGAAGCTGTTCTCTTTCCCTTGAGTGCATTTGTTTAAATCAGGCATGTCCAAAGTCCGGCCCGGGGGCCATTTGCGGCCCGGGGGTCGGTTTAATACGGCCCTCCAACAGCCCTCCCTGCTCTCTGTAAATGTGGCCCTCCCTTCCTCCCTCTGTCTCTGGGGCTGTGTGGCTGGGAGGGAGGTGGACGCGCGGTCCCAGAACGTGCGCTTGGTGCCTGCTGGAGGGAGCCGCGATGGAGACACGACTGGCTTCCCTGCCTGATGCCCCTGCCGGGCGACCTGCCGGGCGACAGCCTCGGTGGTGCGTAAGATGACAGTAGCCTTGGGTGCTCACACAAGGTTGCCCGGCAGGTCGCCCGGCAGGGGCATCAGGCAGGGAAGCCGGTGGCGTCTCCATCGCGGCTCCCTCCGGCGGGCACCACGGCTTACGTTCTGGGGCCGCGCGTTCACCTCCCTCCCAGCCACGCAGCCCCAGAACATGCAGCTCCCACCACACAAGGTCACCCAGCAGGGGCGTCAGGCAGGAAAGCCGGACGCACGGCCTCAGAACGTAAGCCGTGGTGCCTGCCGGAGGGAGCCGCGATGGAGACGCGACCGACTTCCCTGCCTGACGCCCCTGCCGGGCGACAGCCTCGGTGGTGCTTAAGATGATGGTAGCCTTGGGTGCTCACCCCGACAGAGACAGAGAGAAAGAGAGGGAGGGAGAGAGACACAGGTAGAGAATAACACAGGGAGGGATTGAATTGGAGACAGACGGGGAAAGAGGGAGAGACAGACATACAGAGAGAGGGAGGGAGGGAGAGAATCAGAGAGAGTGACACACACAGAGACAGGGAGAGACAGAGAGAGGGAGAGACAGATAGATAGAGACTGATTAAGTGAGTGAGAGACAGACAGACAGACAGACACACACAGAGAGTGACAGAGAGAAAGAGAGAAAGAGAAAGAAAGAGAAAGAAAGAGAGAGACAGAAAGAGAGACAGAAAGAGAAAAAAAGAGAGAGAAAGGAAGAGAAAGAGAGAAAAATGGAAAGAAAGAAAGAGCGAAAGAGACAGAGAGAAAGAGAGAGAAAGAAAGAGAAAGAGAGAGAGAGAGAGAAAGAGAGAAATGGAGAGAGAGAGAGGAAGAAAGAGAGAGTGAGTGAGAGAGAAAGGGAGAAAAAGAAAGAGAAAAAGAGAGAAAGGAAAAGGAAGAGAAAGAGAGAAAAAGGGAAAGAAAGAAAGAGCGAAAGAGAGAGAGAGAAAGAAAGAAAGAGACAGAAAGAAAGAAAGAGAAAGAGAGTGAGAGAGAAAGGGAGACAGAAATTCTTAGCTCTGTCTGGATGCAGTGAAAGTGCAGCTACGGCTGAAATTTTGGTGCAAGCCAATGCTAACAACTTCTTCGTCTTGTGCCATATCCGTCATTGGATGTTGGTGATCTTATTTTTATCAACAGCCACATGCAAAAGTGTTGTTGAGTTTTGTCCAAACCAGTCCCTTGGTTAGATTTTGAAGCCATGGTTGTTGTTTTTCTGTCTGGACCTCGTTTCATTCAATTTCAAGTGAGGTGTGTCGTATTTTTCTGGGTGTCACATCATATGGCTCGGGACCTAGCTATCTGCGGGATCGGATCCTGCCTCATACATCCTCACGGCCAATTCGCTCCCACAGAGAGGGACTTCTCCGGGTGCCGTCCACTAGACTTTGTCAGCGGGTGACGCCCAGGGGAAGGGCTCTCTCTGTGGCGGGCCCAGCCCTCTGGAACGACCTTCTCCCCGACATTAGGACGACCACGGACCTCCGCTCCTTCCGTCTAAAATTAAAAACACATCTCTTTTGTCTGACCGGCCTAGGATAGTCTCTCTGTCTTTGGGGTATTATTATTATTGTATTTAATTCTTGGGAATGCTATTTTAGTTTAGCTAGTTTTATGGGGAATTTTAGCACAGGTTCAGGTTTAATTTGTTTTTAAAAATGTCTGTACAGTATATATTTATTGTCTTTTATTCTTCCTGTGCACCGCGTCGAGTCCCGGTTTATAAGTATTAAATTATTATTATTATTATTATTATTATTATTATTATTATTATTATTATTATTATTATTATTATTATTATTATTATTATTATTATATGTCCAAAATATTCTAACTTTCAGGTTTTTTATAGTTTTGATGATTTCCCTTGGCTTTCCCAGGTGGCTTATCACCTCCTCATTTCTCATTTCAATTATTTCCCATCTCAATGCTGACAACTACCTAGTCTTAATTCACGGGGATGGTTAAGTGCCACCCATTCAGAACATCCTTCTATATTATTTAATGACTGGCCAGCAAGTAAACAACCCAGCAGACTTTTGATCACCAGTTCAGGTAGATGCAGTAATGTGGCCTACCCAGCATGAAAAAGAGTTGGTGATGGGGATTATGGGAGTTATGGTCCAGCACACCTGGACAAGGTCAGGATGGGGAAGCCTGATCTAAGGAACTCTTTTAGATGCCAACTTTGTATTTGGCAATGGGCAGAAGCAGGCGTTGTGAAGGTTCAGAATGTACTTCCTATTTACCTAGCTTGGCATTTTCTTAAAGCAGCAAATTCATTAACTATGAGGTTGGACTCCAGTTTATTTTTCAACCATGAAAAGCACAGAAACCAGGATTCAAACTCAGGTCAGTGGGCAGGAAAGTCTAAAAATGCCATTAGCTTAATTTTCAAAAGGTGCAGCATCCCAAAAGTAGCGGCTCTTTATGACATACTTCTGGGGAGGGGGGGGGGTGCAGCTGCTTCAGCTATATTCATCAACTGCCTTAAATAGGGGAGCTGCAAGCACTTCAACTTGATCTCCCAAAGGATGCTTTCCTGTGTGCAAGAGGGAAAAATATAATACCTGTTCAATGGACCTTACATAATCCCCATCACCAACTCTTTTGACTGCATCTACCTGAACTGGTGATCAAAAGTCTGCTGGGTTGTTTACTTGCTGGCCAGTCATTAAATAATATATAAGGATGTTCTGAATGGGTGATTCCTGTACTTCATCCAACTTTCCTTCATTTCCAGAAGTTGCAGAAGCAAGTGAAAAAAAGACACATATCGAGAAACAGGGGTAGAAAATTGTAACTGTTTCAATGACTGGCACTTAACCATCCCCATGAATTAAGACTAGATAGTTGTTAGCATTGAGATGAAAAATGTTTGAAAGGACAAATGAGGAGATGAGAAGCTGCTTGGAAAAGCCAAGGGAAATCATCAAGGCTGGCTGGAGAATTCTGGGAGTTGAAGTCCACAAGACTTACAGTTGCCAAGTTTGGGGACCCCTGATATAGACGCTCCTGAGGAGTAGAATCGACCCCCCCCTCCCACCTCAAATGTCAGTCTTTAAAACTGGCACACCAGAGTACTGATATTTAAAACTGTTTCCAAAATATTTAGGAAAGCACCTTAATTTTAGTCCAATTATGGCTTTAAATACTTTTTGAGGATAAGCAAACCGGAGTTAAAACTGGCAGCAGCGAATGCTGGAATTACATCTTTGTCCTCCTGTTCTTCTGAAGAAATAAAACACATCATTTCCCCACCAATTGCTTGCAATGTCCCAGCTAGGAAAAGGGACTCAAAATATTTTTACACATGGGTTAATTCAGGATGAATGCTATGGATCTTATTCAGCTAAACATGGAGAGAAATGGGAAGAAACTACTCTAATTGAGATAAGACAAAAAAAAAAAAAAAACCCCAACCAAGCTCTAATACATGTGAATGTGTTTGTGTGCAAATCGATTCAACCTTTCTTAATCTGAGGTCTTCCAGATACAATGGATGACAGTCAATCTCCTTCAAGATGCTTTGCAAAAAACCAAGGAACACACATTGCAATTTAACATATTAACAAACATTGTGGTTTGTAAACCTAAGTGCATGGTTTAAGCTATTGTGTGATCTGCCTAACTGTGATTTATTCAACCCCAGGTTAATCAAATCAGACCTATAATGAGTAATTATAGTTTATAACCTCCAGGCATGACCAATGACTATGCTGCTGGCAGAGAAGAGTAGGAACTGACCTGGAGTTGTCCAAAAGTCTTTGTCCAGATTGAAGGAAGACAACCTCATACATAAATCCTCAGCAACTTTCAGACATCACAGTAAGCAATAATGCATTGTGAAATAATCCATAAAAAACAAGATTTACCCAGTCCGCTAATCGACACACAAACCATATTCCAAACGGTCCAATACAGGTCGGTCTGTTTTTATCAGCTCCAAACCTCCAGCTGCTTATCTCTAAATATCATGGATGATTGACTGTTCTCTTGGAGCAGTCTTGCAGCAACAGGCAAACCAACGATAGAGCTCCACTCTTCCGGCCACGAAAAAGATGTAAAGCCGAGAAGGCAGGAGAGGGGAGATACTTTTGGAGGGTGTCATGCCCCAACGAAGTGGGATTGAGATATTTAGAAGGCCAACCGGCGTCCGGATTACCTCCCGCCAGAGTTGAAGTGAGTCACCCACGGGGAGAAAGTGAAAGGCGTAGTAGCGCTACTCCGGAGGAACAAACCAGGACAACGTTTACTTTTATCGCTCCCCGCATTTTATCTGTAACTGTGAAGTAGCCCTTTAGGTCCTTCCTCACCTCTCCTTTCCTCCCTCCCTCCCTCCACGTGTCGTGAAAGCTGGATAGGACCCCCCTTTTCTCCCTCAAATTCACTTTCACTGCCCCCCCCCCCAAATCACCCAAAGTCGGAAAAGTTTTCCCTTCCAATTAGATTTAAAAGATATATTTTTAAAAACCCATTTGGGGAATCCTTTGTTCACTCACCATGGTTTTGGAGGAAAGGAGAGGTGAGGAAGGACCTAAAGGGCTACTTCACAGTTACAGATAAAATGCGGGGAGCGATAAAAGTAAACGTTGTCCTGGTTTGTTCCTCCGGAGTAGCGCTACTACGCCTTTCACTTTCTCCCCGTGGGTGACTCACTTCAACTCTGGCGGGAGGTAATCCGGACGCCGGTTGGCCTACTAAATAGCTCAATCCCACTTCGTTGGGGCATGACACCCTCCAAAAGTATCTCCCCTCTCCTACCTTCTCGGCTTTACATCTTTTTCGTGGCCGGAAGAGTGGAGCTCTATCGTTGGTTTGCCTGTTGCTGCAAGACTGCTCCGAGAGACCAGTCAATCATCCATGATATTTAGAGATAAGCAGCTGGAGGTTTGGAGCTGATAAAACAGACCGACCTCTATTGGACCGTTTTGAATATGGTTTGTGTGTGGATTAGCGGACTGGGTAAATCTTGTTTTTTATGGATTATTTCACAATGCATTATTGCTTACTGTGATGTCTGAAAGTTGCTGAGGATTTATGTATGAGGTTGTCTTCCTTCAATCTGGACAAAGACTTTTGGACAACTCCAGGTCAGTTCCTACTCTTCTCTGCCAGCAGCATAGTCATTGGTCATGCCTGGAGGTTATAAACTATAATTACTCATTACAGGTCTGATTGGATTAACCTGGGGTTGAATAAATCACAGTTAGGCAGATCACACAATAGCTTAAACCATGCACTTAGGTTTACAAACCACAATGTTTGTTAATATGTTAAATTGCAATGTGTATTCCTTGGTTTTTTGCAAAGCATCTTGAAGGAGATTGACTGTCATCCATTGTATCTGGAAGACCTCAGATTAAGAAAGGTTGAATCGATTTGCACACAAACACATTCACATGTATTGGAGCTTGGTTGGTTGTTGTTGTTTTTTTGTCTTATCTCAATTAGAGTAGTTTCTTCCCATTTCTCTCCATGTTTAGTTGTATAAGATCCATAGCATTCATCCTGAATTAACCCATGTGTAAAAATATTTTGAGTTCCTTTTCCTAGCTGGGACATTGCAAGCAATTGGTGGGAAAATGATGTGTTTTATTTCTTCAGAAGAACAGGAGGACAAAGATGTAATTCCAGCATTCGCTGCTGCCAGTTTTAACCCCGGTTTGCTTATCCTCAAAAAGTATTTAAAGCCATAATTGGACTAAAATTAAGATGCTTTCCTAAATATTTTGGAAACAGTTTTAAATATCAGTACTCTGGTGTGCCACTTTTAAAGACTGACATTTGAGGTGGGAGGGGGGGTCGATTCTACTCCTCAGGAGCGTCTATATCAGGGGTTACCCAAACTTGGCAACTGTAAGTCTTGTGGACTTCAACTCCCAGAATTCTCCAGCCAGCCTTGATGATTTCCCTTGGCTTTTCCAAGCAGCTTCTCATCTCCTCATTTGTCCTTTCAAACATTTTTCATCTCAATGCTAACAACTATCTAGTCTTAATTCACGGGGATGGTTAAGTGCCAGTCATTGAAACAGTTACAATTTTCTACCCCTGTTTCTCGATATGTGTCTTTTTTTCACTTGCTTCTGCAACTTCTGGAAATGAAGGAAAGTTGGATGAAGTACAGGAATCACCCATTCAGAACATCCTTATATATTATTTAATGACTGGCCAGCAAGTAAACAACCCAGCAGACTTTTGATCACCAGTTCAGGTAGATGCAGTCAAAAGAGTTGGTGATGGGGATTATGTAAGGTCCATTGAACAGGTATTATATTTTGCCCTCTTGCACACAGGAAAGCATCCTTTGGGAGATCAAGTTGAAGTGCTTGCAGCTCCCCTATTTAAGGCAGTTGATGAATATAGCTGAAGCAGCTGCACCCCCCTCCCCAGAAGTATGTCATAAAGAGCCGCTAATTTTGGGATGCTGCACTTTTTGAAAATTAAGCTCATGGCATTTTTAGACTTTCCTGCCCACTGACCTGAGTTTGAATCCTGGTTTCTGTGCTTTTCATGGTTGAAAAATAAACTGGAGTCCAATCTCATAGTTAATGAATTTGCTGCTTTAAGAAAATGCCAAGCTAGGTAAATAGGAAGTACATTCTGAACCTTCACAACGCCTCCTTCTGCCCATTGCCAAATACAAAGTTGGCATCTAAAAGAGTTCCTTAGATCAGGCTTCCCCATCCTGACCTTGTCCAGGAGTGCTGGACCATAACTCCCATAATCCCCATCACCAACTCTTTTTCATGCTGGGTAGGCCACATTACTGCATCTACCTGAACCGGTGATCAAAAGTCTGCTGGGTTGTTTACTTGCTGGCCAGTCATTAAATAATATAGAAGGATGTTCTGAATGGGTGGCACTTAACCATCCCCGTGAATTAAGACTAGGTAGTTGTCAGCATTGAGATGGGAAATAATTGAAATGAGAAATGAGGAGGTGATAAGCCACCTGGGAAAGCCAAGGGAAATCATCAAAACTATAAAAAACCTGAAAGTTAGAATATTTTGGACATATGATGTGACACCCAGAAAAATACGACACACCTCACTTGAAATTGAATGAAACGAGGTCCAGACAGAAAAACAACAACCATGGCTTCAAAATCTAAGGGACTGTTTTGGACAAAACTCAACAACACTTTTTCATGTGGCTGTTGATAAAAATAAGATCACCAACATCCAATGACGGATATGGCACAAGACGAAGAAGTTGTTAGCATTGGCTTGCACCAAAATTTCAGCCATAGCTGCACTTTCACTGCATCCAGACAGAGCTAAGAATTTCTAGCACAGCCATGCCCTTAAGTTTTGTTAATAGCTCCTGCTTCATGTTGCATGAAAACAGATGATTATTTATTCCTGGTTGGGACTTTCCTCAACTGGTGAGTGGCTTAATCATTGCAGCCAATTTCTACTTATGGTTTGCTTGTTCTAGAATAAATATAATGGAATTGGTTTCTCTCCACAGCGTGAATGTATCTCTATCCATGTTGGCCAAGCCGGTGTCCAGATTGGCAATGCCTGTTGGGAGCTCTACTGCCTAGAACATGGCATCCAACCAGATGGGCAGATGCTCAGCGATAAGACCATTGGGGGAGGAGATGACTCCTTCAATACATTCTTCAGTGAGACTGGAGCTGGCAAATACGTCCCCAGGACTGTGTTCATAGACTTGGAGCCAACGGTGATCGGTGAGCTACTTGCAGTAATATTAACATTTTAGAAATTCTCAGTGGCAGGAAAGGTTAGAGGTCCATAGAAAAACAACTTTTTCTTGTTCAAGTCGGAGGTCCAGTTCCTTGCATTTCAAGTAAGGGAAAGTAGGTCAAAAAAATAAATGAGGCTTAGATCCCGAAGAACAACGTGACATATCTGAATAGACTCAATTGAACTTTTTGACTGGATATATGATAGATT